>JASPKZ010003862.1:1200000-1592500 GCA_030220185.1 Diploptera punctata | reverse complement strand
AACCATTTCTCTCTATATTTTCTGATTTTCTCATCCAATGGATATATATTTAACTCTGTTCTTATGTCTTCATTCCTTATCCGATCCAATCGTATGCAGCCTTTTGTTCTTCTAAGGAAGTTTATTTCTGCGCGGTGTATTCTAATTTGCAATTTTTTGGAAATTACCCAAGTTTCGCTCCCATAAAGTAATGCAGGAAGTGCCAATGTTTTATAAAACTTCAATCTAGTATCTCTTCTTGTTTTATTCTTTAATGTTTTATGTATAGTTCCGCATATCATTTGAAATTTCGACAGTTTCGAGAAGATAAAGAAACATATGAGAGCATATAACAGAAATTTAGATAATTCAAAGTATGCTAACCACCTGCTCCAATACGATAATTGTTTTGATGCAAATTTAAAATTTTAAGATTTTAAAATTTTTACATGTTTGTGACAAAGGAAAGAAATTAGATCTTTCAGAAGTTGTAGACATAAATAAATTGAAATGTGGTAATAAGCTGTTAAATTCCCAACTAGATTTGAATGAATCGCCTCTTTTAAATTTATAATAGAGATTGTCATAAAAATATATAACGTACAACGCACGTTTGTGAAGTGTTTTACGGAATCTCGGAAATTACAAACCGAGCGTTAAAACCCCTTCCTAACCTCGCATCGTAATGTACTATAGTAGCATTAATTACATTAGAATGACTGTATGTGAGGCAGAAGAAGATACATGGAGATGCTGTGAGTGGGAGGGGATGTTGTCACGTAGGTTTGTGACGCCCACATGTTGTCGTGAAGCACGTGGATGCAATATTCAGTTCAATAATCTTACCCCCCCCCAGCGCATTGCACAAATTTTGCTACATTATTCCAAGGATATTCAAATCTTGTTTCAATTTGCTAACATATATTTTTTATACAGTGTAAGTAATGGAATTGCCCAGATATTGAGGCAAATAAAATAAAGATGTCTTACACACTTTGAGTCCCTAATGTATGGTTTTCTTATATAAATATATTTAGGGATTCTATGTCACCATGAATTCAGTGATTTTATGCCAACATGCTACGTAAATGCAAAAACAAAACGGAAAAATACACAATTTACTATTGGAGTAGCCTATGTGAATCACTACCTAAGAGAAATATATATATTTGTTTCTTCTTCCTCTACGCATGAAAGCTGGCAGCTTGTTGCGTGTTCATTCACTACAGGTCCGGGGTATGATGACGTCCTTCCATCGTAGTTGTGGTGAATATATATTGTATATATATTATATATTATATATTATATATACATATATATATATATATATATATATATATATATATATCTCATGACAAGAAAAATAAATGCCTGGACGGGATTCGAACCCGGAATTCTGGGTTGGTACCCCAGCGTGTTATCCATTACACCACCACCTCCTATTTTTCTTATCATGTCATATTAAGCTTGCATTGCTCAATGTCAAAAATTTAATTATAACATATATATACCGGTATATATATTGTGGAAAACAACGGGAAGCTACCATACGTATAATTCCTTAGTAAAGCTGCAAAGCATAGCATGAAAATGCTATGATTGCAGTGAAAGACCTGCCTTAGGGCAGAATTACTATGGATGGATATATATGCCCTGTCCACTGCTGTGGTCTCGAGGTAGCGTGCTGCCTTGTCACACAGCGGGCCCGGGTATGATTCCCGGTCGAGTTAGACTCCTGGGTGAGGTTTTTTAGGGGTTTTTCCTCTCCTTTAAGACAAATGTCAGAATGCTTAGGGCCCAACGGTCCCCGAAAATCATCCGGCCATCATCATCATCCTTATTGTTATCATTACCATTCTTCACCGGTGTGGAAAGCAACGGGAAGCTACCACGCTATAATTTCCTAATAAGGCCGCAAAGCATAGCATGCCTACAGAGTTTTAAAAGAACTTAAATTGAGGAGACGGACCTACAAGGTAACTATTTTATAGTTTTTAACCTACATTATATTAATATAGAGAGTATACTGCATTTTTTAATGATACTGTATACATCAGATATAATATCATGTGGAAACATCAAAATACATAATTAATTAATAAGGATTAATAATAAATTAACCACTTTACATTTGTACTTCAGAATATGATAACGATTTATATAATCCGCTATTGACATTTTTTCCTGAATCGATAAGCAAACGTACATTTTTGCATTATCATAGATGGGGTAAGATAAACACTATCTTTACTAAACCAAAATAAATAACGTTTATCTACATAACTGAAATATCGAAGCTTAAATTCTTAAATTATTGCATTCCATTAACGCAATTTAGCCTTCATCTTTATAGGTACTTCTACGTGCCACACGTACCCTGGCCTTTCAGTGACACGACGTGTCGGGAGAGGGATTTTAAATTAAGGATAACATACATACTCTTTTGACCATACAAGGCATGGAGCGTCTCCGTGAATGAGGGATCAGCTCAATGTCAAGGCCTTCTCCGAGACAACACGAAAACACAATTCATACAAACATGGCGAATGAAGCATAAACATGCCTGCATTAAATAAAACGCATACATAATGAAATAGTTGCACATAGTTTAAGTAAAAATGCCAGGACTATGTCATTAATAGTTATTTTTTTAATCTGACTTTTCTATCTTGTACATTTTATATTTCAATCGTTACCTCTAGATTGAATCAAAATATGTTGTAAGTAATAATTATATTGTAGAGGTGCCATGTATATTTATGTATACCTTACGCTGCTCCGATGATATGATGGGCGATGATAATAGTGGTGTACCAGGAGAGTCTTATTCCTAAATTTAATCTAAGGTGAATATAAATGATGATGATTATGATGTCCATAGACCGTTTGGGTCTTAACGTTTCCTGACATTTGTCTTACAGATGAGGAAAAACCCTTAAAAAATTCTCACCCACGAAAGTTGTGCCAAATGAAACTCGAACTCGGGCCTGTTGCGTGACAAGGCAGCACGCTACCTCGAGACCACAGCGGTGGACAAAACGCGATTGTTAGTTAATTCATTTGAGTACATATAATCAACAAACCTTATCGCAACCTTGAGTAACAAATTAGGCCAAATTATAAGATAATAAGTGAACACATTTTTTTTCATGTTGCACTAGTTGATAAAACTGCAGTTACTTATATCTGTTATTTAAACTGATAAAATTGCAACTGCATATTTTATCAGTCGGACAATGATAAAATATGCAGTTGCAATTGTTCCACTTTAGACAAACTTCTGTATTGAGGAGAATTCTCATTAAATAAAAAAATATATATTGTATCAATTTCTTCTTCTTTTTCTTCTTCTCCACTTCATGGATTAGGCTAATTGCTTGTTCTGCCATTACAGTGTCTCCTTCCATCTCTTTCTCGGCCTCCCCACATCTCTCTATCCTTTAGAATCATATTGATAAGTTATTTTTGGCGGTCTAGTATCTTCCATCCTTCCAACATGTCCAAACCATCTTTTAACGTTTTTTGAGAGAAGTAATGTATTATGGGTCAAAATTGAATAATAAAATTTATTACCTAGTGAGGATTCGAAATGGTATGTGTCCCATTGCTCTGCGCCAAGACGTGATTGATGACTTTGAGCGTTCGGTTACTTACGGGACCATGTCGCATAGGGTTATGTGTTTTTGTATTGTGTATAGAACATGAATTCAGGTCAGGAGACCGAAAGCTACGTTACGGGACCATGTTGCATAGGGTTATGTGTTTTTGTATTGTGTACAGAACAGGAAATGAATTCAGGTCAGGAGACCGAAAGCTACGTTACGGGACCATGTTGCATAGGGTTATGTGTTTTTGTATTGTGTACAGAAAAGGATTTCAGGCCAGGAGTCCGAAACACCTGAATATGGATTTTCTGGTTGTTCTCAGTCGTCAAGGAAAATGTTAAGTTAGAATTTAATTTCCATTTTTATTTTCGTAAAACCATATCAGTCTGCTTATAAGCAGTCTACGGCTGTAGACTATAATTTAGACTGCTAAAATTTGAAACCTGTTTTAAAAAAATAGCAGTGTAAAGGAGTACTTAGTAGTGTAGGACTCATATTTAGGAGTGCTATGGAATAATATAACTACAACGCTGTTTTATATATAAGTACTACTATTTTACACTGCTAATAAGCAGTCTATTTTATGAGTTAAGAGATACTGATAAAACTAGTTAGCAGTGTATACAATTAAAAAGCAACAGAACAAATTTATCATCAAAATAATTTTCTAACATTTTCCATAAGAAATGTTCTTGATTGAAGGATTTTAGTTCTTTTTAAAATGATGTTTATATTTTGATAACTTTTCTAAAGAGAGGTATTACAGAACAACTATGCAACAGACTATTACATTTTGAGTCATGAGCAAATGCAATCCTTAGAGAAGGCCTTGAAATCCATCAGAGAGAATAAATGTAGTCTATGTCATATACTCTTTACATGAAATCACACTGCTAACTGCTAAAAGCAGTGTAGCAAATTTAGCAGTATAGGTTCGTGTTATGAAACAGGATATACCAGACTGCTAACTAGTAAATTTTACACTGCTAATAAGTAACCGCTGTGGTCTCGAGGTAGCGTGCTACCTTGTCACGCAGCGGGCCCGGGTTCGATCCCTGGTCGGGGCAGTTTTTCTGGGTGAGGTTTTTATCGGGGTTTTTCCTCACCTGTAAGACAAATCTCAGGAAAACTTTAAGGCCCAAACGGTCCCCGAAATCATATGGCCATCATCATCATCATCCTTCACCGGTGTGGAAAGCAACGGAAGCTACCACACCTACAATTCCATAGTAAAGCTGCAGGCATAGCATGAAAATGCTATGCCTTCGGGCAGAATTACTATGGATGGAATAAGTAACTAGTAAAACTGGAACTTTTATGAAATAAGCTCCTTTGATCATAATAATTATTTTATAATATAACATGTGCAGAAAATACATGGAAACAATATAATAGAATTACACAACCCAAAAATGATTATTATGCAATTTGAGTTAGATGTTAAGATTTTATAAACAGTAATGAAAAATAGAGTAGGTTCTGATTTATTGTTAACAACATATGTACGCTGGAGAGGTTTGGAATTTAATCCAGGCATGGTTTCACAAATCAATTCATCATCATCATCTTTAGCTCGACAATCCATCATGGGTCCTGGCTGTTCAAATAAGTTTCCGCCATTCGTCCCTGCTCCTTGCCACACCCATCCAATTTCTTATTACAATTGCTCTGGCGTCTTCCTTAAATCGTCCCCTGACCTGCTTTTCGGTCTTCCTTCCCTAGTTCAGAACTCTACTAGCTGGTCTTGATTCCTCCGTTCTAATTAAATGTCCAGCCCAACTCAAGCGGCCCATTTTTATAAACGCAGTTATATTACACTCCCCGAATTATTCGGCCATGAAATTGAAACATTTTAGTCCCTAATATTGCAAAAATATTCAATCCCAAGGAATACTCAACTTGCATTTTTGTTAATCAGTAAATATACTATAATTTAAATATGATAATTTGTATTTGTAAAACTTTGTATTTTTCTGGTAGTCCACCGCTGTGGTCTCGAGGTAGCGTGCTGCCTTGTCACGCAGCGGGCCCGGGTTCGATCCCCGATCGGGACAGTTTTTCTGCGTGAGGTTTTTATCGGGGGTTTTCCTCACCTGTAAGACAAATGTCAGGAAAACATTAAGGCCCAAACGGTCCCCGAAATCATATGGCCATCGCAATCATCATCATTCATATTCATCTAAGATTAAGCTTAGGATTAGGGACTCTCCTGGCGCACCATTATCATCATCACCACCACCCGTCATATCATCGGGGCAACGTAACCCCGCCTTCCAGGTGCCCCAACCTCAGAAGTGGGTTGCCAAGTACGCCATGCCAGGAGAGAACACCAGGAATGTCGAAAGACAACCTGGGGCATTTGGAAAAAAATAAAAAAATAAAATAATATTTTTCTGGCATTCATTATTTACAGGTCGTCACAATTTCAATAAAATGACAAATGTTTCTGCTTTTCATATTCTGAAAATAAATCACAGATCGACAATGAAGTTATTTACGGTGTCTCTGTTCGTTTTGGTAAAAATTAAAATTCTCTCCACGAATTAATATTTAATATCAGTGCGAACGAAATAATTATATTCTCAACAGATGGAGGAATTTCCGTTTGGCTGACTTTCTATTCGTTTCTTCCTGTTACTGAACAATCCAGAGTCATGGTCGGTATCTGTTATTCGGCAGAAATTCAAGGTCTAGGCAAAATCGTGTGGTTAAAAAATATAAATTCTGTCTTCCAGCTATATAATTATAACCATCGTGCGCCATTTAATTGCAATAAAAATCATTGTATTTGTATTTCCATTTCTTTTCAATTTCATCGTAGCTTTCATTTCTGAAGACGCCATGAAGCCTTATGGGGCACGAACGCGAAATTCCATATACTTATACGAGGAGGTAGGGTGGCTAGCACTACACTCCACCCAACTTATCCCCAGAAAAGTTCTCGGAGCTCATTTTACAGGAAAATGAGTGAGCCACAAGACCTGTCTGAACAGGCATGAGTGAAGAAAAATCTCCACTACTTTACTGCCCGGAATTGAACCTGTATTTTAACGATTTAAGCCAATTTATAAACTACATTTTTTTACTTATATTTTATTTTGGTTACATTGGATCTAGGCTCTTTGGAAGTATACTATTAGCTATGGTTATTGTTGTATGATTAGGTCCAGGAGGACTAGTGGTTATCAATCTCGCCTCCGGTTCCGATATTCGCGGGTTCAGAATCGGCCGATGTGGATATATTTTCTTGAGGGCGTAAAACCCCTGAGTTTGGTTGTCTTGGAAGGGAAGTAAAGCCGTGGATCTCATGTTTTAGATTCATAGTACGTAATAGAACCGATTCCGATTGAGGGTCTTTCCACTTTTTCAGCGGTTGCCCTTTTACCAGCCGGCTGCTGGCCCTTCACATCCACATATGTCAATCATAGAGGTAGATATCAACAGCCAGTGTAGGGGTGACATGTGGTTAGCATGTCGAGTTCCCCAGCCGTTATAGCTGGTTCCTCAACCTGGAGCCGCTACTTATTGTAGCTACCCAATTTCCTCACGATGCTGGGTGGGCACCGGTCCCATACTGGCCGAAATACCATGAGAAAATTTCTTCCCCCATGGAGACTCGAACCAGCGCAAGTCCCGTAGCTCTGCGCCAAGGCTTCCTACCTTAACCGCTCGGCTACGGCGCGGGACGTAATAGAACCTCAAGCCTGAAATAAGAGACATCTGAGCAAATTAATCGGTCCTTTCACGCCTTTAATTAAAAGGTGACGCTAATGGCCTTGTCTGTAAGAGTGCGTGGTTAAATATAAATTAACCTATCTACATAACTTACATTCTTGTATTCACACGCATTGATCAAATTAACTTATACGTTTTCATAACTAATTCCACGAGTGATTTCCAAATTATCGATAAATTCACGACTCGCGAAGTGAGGAGAGAATTTATCTAGAGGATTTGTAAATAAAGAGTGGCATTTGTTAGGGTATTTAACGAATAAAATTAAGCTGTTTACTCACAAATCATTATTTAAATATAGTTATTTTAAAATATTTATATATTTAATGTAAACGGCGATGTTTGAAAACAAATGAGAAATATTTGATTATGTTTCATTTGTTCATCATTGTAACTTGATCATATTATTTATTGCCAAATAGGATCGCAATATTGTAAGAATGCACCCTAGTAGAGAAATAATGAAACACATCAAACTGAATATTATTTATAATAACATTATAGGTTATTATTTTCTTTTCGGAAACAACTCGGTAAAATCAGCATTTAAAAACCCAATTATTGCACACACAATTACCAAATGTGTAGGTCGAAGGAATCTGTTCATTATTTGCTACATTCAACGTATTTGTTAGAGAGTCAGTCACTGCAAAACCTGTTCAGAATATTAAAAAGAAGGAGTTTTCTTTATTTTGATAATCAACATTCGATAATTATCGAGGTGGAACACAACTGTGAATGGCTGTAAAACAAAATTCATTGAAACGTGATTGGTCATTGACTACCATTTGGACATGAGGTTAAATTTTCAATGAAATGAGGCTAATATTTAAATGATCCTGGTAATGAAATTCGAAGCAAAGCCTTTGTCTTGAGACTGAGAAAATTCAATAAATCGCATAGTTTATTAGGCATTTACTCCAAGGAAGTTACACTTACAATAAGTAAAACATATTATTAAAGAGTGCTCGTTGTCTCAGAATCCCTTCACAGCAGGAGGATTAAACTTAGAATGTTTTGTTTACTCTTTGTCTGTAATTTAAGATGAAGGTTTTTATTCATGACCTCATTATATATATACATTTTCTAGCACATACCCTTATGCATTTTACAACAACATTCCATATGTAAATCTAATCATTATTTCCGGGAGAAATATCTGTGTTAAATGATTTAAATTGATTTGTTAAACATCCCTTGAAATTTTAAAGCAAGAAATCGAGTTGATCATGGGGAAAATTTGATTTTATTAATTACTAGCTAATGCCCGGCGTGTGCTTCTACTCATAAATAAATGCTAATATGTTTTTACCACCTGCCGTGCACTGTTCGGGAATCTGCTTATCCCGATATTCTTGGCATCAATTAAAGACAAAAATGGTTATTGTGAGTTATCCGTAGAAGATAAACATATGCTGTCTTGGACTAATTTGTAGAGTTTTTTGAGATGTAGAATTCTGTGTACATTAATTTGGTGTATTTGTTATGGTTTAGGTAGCTTAAGCCATTTAAGCGTTAAAATAGGGACTTTATTTCACTTTTTCACTACAAAGAGTGATTTTTAGGAGTGAAGGGGTTGAATATCACAACTCTCTTATAGTCTATGTTCATCCCAGGAATCTTCTGAACATTTTGCAAAAAAATCCATCAAAATCGGATCAACGGTATGGCCACGCACAGAATACAAACAAACAAACAAACATTGATTTTTATATATAAGACTAGAAGTCCCGGCCACGCGTTGCTGTGGCTAAGGTATACGTTAAAATTTTTAATTAAGTTTCTGTCTTTCAGCCAGATTACTTAAAACTAATACACATGAAATTAATAATATTGAAAATAAAATAAACACTGAACACACTTAAATTATGAAATAATCAATATTTGTAATTCAATTGAAATTCGCGGTTGCAAAAAAAAGCACAGCCATCTGGATCTCTCTTTGTTAAATAATAAACCAATTACGTTACCAAATTACCTTACACCGCCATCTGTTAGATTCGTATGGAAATCACAGATAATTATAACTCTTTGTTAAATAATAAACAAATAATTTGTAATAAAAAAATAATGCGAGTATAAATTTAGTTATAAACTACCTAAGTCTCAAGTTGGATCAAACTGCACACAGTGTGCAACATTTTATTAAAATCGGTTCAGTAGTTTAGGATTCCATCGCGGACAAACAACGTGACACGAAATTATATATATATATATATATATATATATATATATATATATTAAGATTGAACATGTGGCACGAATGTGGAATGAAAGAAGGGCACAGGAACACCTTGTAGGAAAACCAGAGGGAAAGCGCCCAGTAGACAGGTCAATAATGAGGTGAGAGAATATTATAAAATGATTTGAGGGAATTGGATTATACAGGGGATGATTGGAAAACATTAACTCATGATAGGGATGTATTGAGAGCTTACGTCTGCGCGGGCATGAACCTACGGTTTCGATAGTGGTAGTTAGTGATGTAGGGCATTCCAATTCTGTTGAAATCTTTGAACCTACATTGCTTCCAATCTGATTAACGATTTTAGGAAAATGTGTCATGTCACAGAAATTATTTTCTATTTATTATGAAAAAAAGTTGTCGTGCCTGACGGTGAGTGACCTGCCCCATGTGTAGAATATTAAGGGCCTAAGCCGTCCGCCCGCACGCGTTGTTGTGCTATGTATAGCATAACTAGGTCAGACACTTGTCCATGCACTTTGTAATTTGCATGACTACTGCTCCAATATGCCATTAACCTCTTGCTGGGTCACTTCCATGTTCAATTACCTCACACACACTTCAAAGGGTTACCTCTTTCAAACCATTACAAACAGGCCTACAGTATCCAATATTAAGCTATGAAAATTGTTTCTAGATTAGACGCCTAATAGTCATAGCTAATCCCTAAATTATTGTCACAGATGACCAGGGTTTTCCTTTACGTTATTTCGGCGTAAATTATCACACATATGTTGTTTAAAATCTCACTTAACACTTTATTTCTTACTACAAATTATCAGTAAAGACTCTACAATGAAATTATACAAGACAATGACAGTTCCTATTATTACTTATGGATCCGAAATATGGACAATGACAACACAACAAGCTGCCAGAATCCAAGCTGCTGAAATGAAATTCCTCAGACCAATAGCACGAAATCAAAGAACAGACAAAAACACAAGTTACTTATTTACTCACTGGCACTATCGAACCCGTAGGTTCATGGTCGCGCGGACATAAGCTCCCCATACATCCCTATCCTGAGCTAATGCTAAAAAACACAACATATAAATAAAACAACTAAAAGTAGAGCAATTAAACACAACACTAGTGAAATTCAGAACAAACTGGAAAGAAGACTTAGCAAGAATGACTGAGAACAGAATACCAAAAAACAGCGTACAACTATTCACCATGAGGAAGAAGCAGCTTGGGAAGACTAAAGTAAAGATGGAAACAACAGCAATTTGGAGCCGGAACAGGCTAGTAAATAAGGCTAAAACGTGACGAAGAAGAAGACAAATTATCAGTAACCTTTTTATCACAATTTTCACTCCAATTAATTTTCTTACAATGTTTATCTCAGTCATAATTATTTCACAGTCACTGATGAATCTGTTCACCACAATTTCTCTTACAATTAACCTCTCGTCATCCAACTTAAGAATAACTGGCCTTCTGCTTCGCCACCTAATATACTGGAGAGAGGAACTAGGCTTGAGGTTCCAAACACTTCGAACCATAGAAGCATCTAACCACAGATCTTTCTCGAAAGGGGAGGGAGATGTTGGTGGAGACGTCTGGAATCACAGCCCAGACATTTCGATGATTGCGCGGGCCTTTCGACTCGCTACTGGCGACTCGCAAATCTATTCTGACCAATGCGAGACCACGATTCTCGCCTTGTTCGCGTAATATAAACGTTGCTATATGACGCGTAACATTATCAATGCATTCTGTAGGACAATTATTTAATGCTAGCGGGATCCGCGAAGTTGTTAGCGTGGACAAAATAATTTAAACTGGCTATACATAAACAATTTATTAAAATGTACACAAAGAAATATCAAATCAAAAAACGTATATTTACAGAAATGTTTTAACATTTAATAATATTATAGCACTAACATTGTGTTGTTGGAAAAGTGTTTGTAATTAAATCCGTACTTTTAATTTAATTCTGAAAGACAAAAATGGTTATTGTGAGTTATACGTAAAAGATAGACATATGGTGCCGCGGACTTTTTTGTAGTTTTCTTTTTTTCAGATATCAATTCTGTGTACATTAATTTAGGCACCGTAAGTCATTTAAACGTCCAAAAAGCTACTTTCTTAGTGCATCGATGCACTTTTTTTTCTCTCTGGCCCAATAGTACGTACAATAATATGTTATATACGTTAAATGTCCCAACAAAATTCTCTAAATTGTAGTAAAAACCCCATTGAAACCGGCCAAGTAGTTTTTGAGTCCATAAAGAACAGACTCACAGACATTCATTTTTATATTTAGAGATTGTAAGAAACTGTTGTCGTCTAAGGAAAAATCGTTGAGTCTTTCGCAGCGGTCCCGGATTTGATTCTCATCGGGTTGAATTTCTGTTTGAGACTATTAAACTCTTTTCTTCTTCATCATCAACTTCTCCTCGTGTTTTTCGGCTTCGGAGTATCTACCCGCTTCCCAAACTCGTGTTCCTGAATCTCTTAACTGAAAGCAATTCCATTCCTCTTCTTGCTATCTGGCCAATACACTCTTCTCATTCCTTTTTTCGGCCTTCCTCTAATTTTTTTTCGTCCATGTTCCTCTAAACTTATTGTTGTATCGCTTAGCCGTTTCCTATGAATTCGTTTAGGTATCATTTAAACGCTACCTTGCGGTGAAAAGGGATCTTCAGAGGAAAAGACAGACAGAAATTTTCCTGGTCCTCCAGGTTGGGGGTTTATGCTGTCTGCCAGCTCCCCACACATTAGAAATAAAACTCAAAATGCTAAAAGACCAATCAAGTCAAAGCCGGACGGAAGTAATGTTTTAAGAATGGAAGATGAGCGATGGCCGAAGCAACTATATCAATGGCAACCAACCAGAAAGAAGAAAAGAGGGAGACCAAAGTTAACATGGAAGGAAAACATGAAGATACTAATGTAAATAAGAGGCTAAGCATTGAAGATGCCGAAGATCGTAGGCTTTGGAGGTTTGGCACGGGAAGACGGCAGCATCTGTAAAAACGCGAAGATATGTAGAAATAGATAATTTCTGTTAATCTCTGAATTTGTTGGTTTTTAAGGTGAACAGCTGAGTGGCCTATTATACCGGATTATGGTATTGGATTGCTAACTGTAGGAGCCAGACCTACCTTTTTATGATCTAGGGATTTGGTCAGGGATTTCTTCCTAAATCAAAAAGTTCTGGTGATACCTTAAGTACTCGGTCACAAAATATTTCCACAACTACAAAGTAAATTCTAGACAATTCGGACCATAAATATACCGCCTATTTCATAATTATCATCAACCATATTCGGGCTAATCCACGAACTTTGATGGACCTATGATCTGGTTCTTTTGTTGTGAGATACTCGTACATGATTCCGGGATCTTCATTTAATTTCATAAGGACATGTTCGAGGTTTTATTTAACATTTTTGCCGACGCGTACCATTAAAAATACCGGCCAGTTAAAAAGAGGGCACCTGCCTGGTATAATATTAGGACATTCGATTAGTAATGGCAACACTTTTGTAAATCACTGGACCATTGTAAACTTGTAGTATGCTGTTGGGCAGCCTTTGTTGTATAAATCTATAGTGTTGAAATTGTTGAAATAGTAATATTTTTAAATATATTTACTGTTTCTCACATATAGTAAGTAATATCGCCATAAATATATGTTCAATAGAATTTGTTTAAAAGGTGAAGTTGGAAAGTGCTAAAATAACCATCAAATTCACCAGATAAGAGCCCTTGTACCTATAACTTATTCTCAAAGATCAAAGAATCTATAGGAGGCATTCGATTTCAATCAAGAGTTGATATCCAGAAAGCTCTAAATTGATTAAATGAGAAAGATATCCAGAAATGGTGCTGCAGATGGAGTGTGGATTTGGCAAACGTATAGTTGTCTTGGCTCGACACTATAAATGAAGTTCTTACTGCAAAAAGTAAACCAAATATGTTTTCTTTTTGTGATATTAAAGCGCAGTGTTGCCATTACTTATCGAATGCCCTAGTATGTTAATATATTGCTTTGTGGTTACTTACATACTACTACAACAATATATATATATATATATCCATCTATAGTAATTCTGCCCGAGGGCACGTCTTTCACTGCAATCATAGCATTTTCATGCTATGATTTGCAGCTTTACTAGGGAATTATAGGTATGGTAGCTTCCCGTTGCTTTCCACACCCACGAATCATGGTGATGATAATGATAAGGGTGATGATGACCGGATGATTTTCGGGGACCGTTGGGCCATAAGCTTCCTGACATTTGTCTTAGAGGTGGGGAAAAACCCCGAAGAAACCTCACCCAGGAGCCTATCCCGACCGCGAATCGAACCCGGCCCGCTGCGTGACAAGACAGCAAGCTACCTCGAGACCACAGTGGTGGATATATTTAAACTGTCATTTATACTAGAATCCCCACAAAAATATTTTTATAACAAATTACAAAATTAGCCAGAACTAGCATTTGGAATTAGCCAGAACTAGCATTTGGCTACGGAAGAGTCTTTGATGTTGTCACTCTTTGGTTTAAACTCTGACCAGGAATGTGCTTTAGTTATGCCCGTAGAGTCCCTACCTTCCACTCCGGCGACCCGGGTTCGATTCCCGGCGGGTTAGGGGATTTTTAATCTCCACCTTGGGTCTGGGTATGTGTCGTGTCCTTGTGTCTATATGTGAGAATAACAGAAAGTTAACAAAAAAGGTAAAACAAAAAGGTAAAAAGAAGAAGGAAAACAGTGTAAACGAAAAGAGGGGGAAAAAATGGTAGACGTTGATAATAGTAGCCATCCACAATTATTAAGAACACGGAAAATTATTATGTATATAACTGGCAGTTCGTTTCGGAGAGCGTATTATGGCTGCACGCCACTGTTTGGTTAAAGCCCGCATGTCGTTGCTCTTCTGTTTGGCATCAGCTTCACAAGGCCGAGTGAATTCTAGGACAGTGTCTGTCTATTGTTTCACTTTTACACAATGACAGTGCAGCTTATTTCTACACTTTCATCAGATGTCCACATAATCAGTAACCGGTAGGTACCACGTGATAAAGTCCACACAAAATTACTCAACAAATTCTACCTCTAGCCTAACTATAAACTCATATTTTATCAAAATTTATATCATTTAACTCTAATCTCCACTTTTATCCAAATTTAATTTGAATTCTTTCATATTGCTTACAGTTTTTTTCAAACGTGAAATGACTTACCCTCTCCAGGATCTTCTGGTTTAACCCATCTATGACTAACTCACTACCGAGCCCATAGGTTCATGGCCGCGCTGATATAAAATCTTTATATTCGTTTATGGATCCAAAATTATCGAGCTGAAACTTAACTCAGTTATTTTTTTATTTGTTTTTAGACAGATGTTTCGTGGCGCAAGCGGTTAGACACTCGCCTCTCATCACTGGGGTTCCGAGATCGAATCTCGGTCATTTCATGTGGATTTTGTGGTGGACGAAACGGAGCTTGGGCACGTTTTTCTCAGGGGTTCTCCAGTTTCCTCCTACCACAATTTCATTCCACCATTTCTCCATACTCATCTCATGCGTTTCATTTCCTTCATTTGCCCCCGTGATGGCCGGCACCCTTGTCATTCGAAGACCTCTATATAAGAGGTTTCATCTCATCTCTTCCCTCGACCGGGCACGAGTTGAGGGTATATTTTTTCTTGTTTATATATATTTCTGTGCCTAAAGCTTTATTTTTCTTCTCCACTCGTCTCTATCCATCCACTCCATGTCCTCCAGTCCTCTTGTTCTCACTCTAGTTCTTAATTCTTGCATCCATGAGTTTGGAGGTCTTCCTTTATTTCTTCTTTCAGGTGGGCACCATTCCAACGTTTTTTCTGGGCAACCTTTCTTCTTGCATTCGTAGTACATCCCCTTTTCAATTTAGTTGTTTATACCTTATATAATCTGCTATTGAATGTTTAATATTAATTTTTTTTTCTTGTATGGATTTATTTTGCTTCAATTTTTCATGGTGTAAAAATCCTGAATTTGACTTATTTCGGAAGAGAAGTAAATCGCTGGGCCCTACTGTCTTAGATTTACGGCACGTAACAGATACTCAAGTCTGAAATAAGAGGCTCCTTAGCAACATTTGTTGACTCTTCCACGGCGACCTTAAAGAGATTACCGACCACCTTAAAAAGTGTAATCCGTTCACAAATCCAATTATCATAAGTAATGTCACGAGTGATTTCCAATTTATCTAGAAAATTTGGAAATCAAGAGTGGCATTTGTTAGGGCTATTTAACGAATAAAATTAAGCTGTATACTCACAAATCATTATTTAACTATAGTTATTTTAAAATATTTATATATTTAATGTAAACGGCGATATTTGAAAACAAATGAGAAACGTATAACTGTAGGCTTTCACGGCCGGCGTCTTGATCCCTATTAGGTTCGTCTTCCGGGCATATAGGCCGTGGTCCAGTCGTTCTTCTACTCGACGTTTCGTCTACTGCTGCGGTAGACATCTTCAGGAGATACTGCGTGCTCTCTGTGAACTCCTCAACAGTCGGCTGCAGACTGGCTGGTCGTTGGAAACTCCCTCCCTATTTATAGGCACGCCCCTGGTGGAGAGGCGGTTTTCTGCGCGGTCCGTGTTGCGTGCTGTTTTGTCCAGGCTGTCGCTAGCAGAAGTCATAGGCTTCGTTGTCGTATTGTGCAGTGCCGGGATCCAGATGAAGATAAACAAAATCTGGATCCCGGCACTGCACAATACGACAACGAAGCCTATGACTTCTGCTAGCGACAGCCTGGACAAAATAGCACGCAACACGGACCGCGCAGAAAACCGCCTCTCCACCAGGGGCGTGCCTATAAATAGGGAGGGAGTTTCCAACGACCAGCCAGTCTGCAGCCGACTGTTGAGGAGTTCACAGAGAGCACGCAGTATCTCCTGAAGATGTCTACCGCAGCAGTAGACGAAACGTCGAGTAGAAGAACGACTGGACCACGGCCTATATGCCCGGAAGACGAACCTAATAGGGATCAAATGAGAAACGATTGGTATGCTTCATTTTGCTTCTTTCGTTCGATCACTGCAACCAGATCATAATATTATTTATTGCCAAAAGATCGCAATGTTGTAAGAATGCACCCTTGTGGAGAAATTTATAACCAACGTTATAGGTATTAATTCATTTCTGATGTCCTATGATGTAAATATGTCAATTATATTTTCTGCGTCATTACCTGGAAAATAATTCGTTTAAGAAAGTGCAAACAGTGTTTTTTTTTGTGGTATAATCAATTGTTACAAATGTTTTTTATATTATCTCTCGTATACGCTACGTGTTGACATTCATGCACTATAAACTTATATACAATCTGGTAGCCGCATTTCTTACAGAGTCAGTCACTGCAAAATAATGCTATGACCTATTCAGAATGTTAAAAAGGAGGTGCTTTCTTTATTATGATAAACTTTAGTTGGTAAATTTTAGGCGAAACACGACTGTGATTGGTCGTAAATAAAAAATAATTGAAATATGATTGGTCATTGACTCTTATTTGGGGCATGAGTTAAATAGTTAATATCATCATCATCCAGGGATTAAGACTGTTGACTCGTCCCGGTTTCATGAAACCTAGATTAGTTAAAATTGTTCAGACCATCTTCTGTGTGATTTATCACTATTATCAATAGCTATAGCTTTTTCATGTTAACCGTAACAAATTAAAGAGGGCCATTAAGACTACAGTCCACCGCCGTGGTCTCGAGGTAGCGTGCTGCCTTGTCACGCAGCGGGCCCGGGTTCGATCCCCGGTCGGGGCAGTTTTTCTGGGTGAGGTTTTTATCGGGGTTTTTCCTCACCTATAAGACAAATGTCAGGAAAACTTTAAGGCCCAAACGGTCCCCGAAATCATATGGCCATCATCCTTACCATTATCATTATCATCCTTCACCGGTGTGGAAAGCAACGGGAAGCTACCACACCTACACAATTCCCTAGTAAAACTGCAAGCATAGCATGAAAATGCTATGATTGCAGTGAAGGACCTGCCTTCGGGCAGAATTACTATGGATGGATGGATTAAGACTACGGTTAAAGCTACCCATCCTCCAGGCATTCGAGAAAAGAGAGACACACTCAAACCCAAGGTAAAGATTAACTCGCTGGGAATTGAATCAAGATGCCTATAATATAAAATTATTAACACATTTTAGATTATAGGGTGATTCTATTAACTGCGCCAGGCTACAGAAATTGTTGTACAGTATAACTTGTTTAATCCGGAACGTGAATAATGTGGAAATCTGTCCAATGTGAACAAATTTATTGGTCCCGGCAAAATAATAGTAATTTCATGTGTATTTATTTTGCATAAAACGGAATCTGTTCAACGCGGAAACGGAAGGATATTTCTGCACAATTCATAAAAAAATTATAAAGCGGAAAGACAGAGAGATAAATTAGTTTCCACTTTATTGAATTCCTGTTTTATGCCAAAAAAAATGGAATGATTCCTGCCATCGGCTGAAGTAAAAATTCTACCCAGGTACCTGAAATTTTCTTTCGGCCTCACTGCATACCTGTTATGCGAAATACATATACCTGTCTTACAAATAACAATTGCACTGTCAAATCTTAAATTAGTTTAAATTCTGAGGCTGATCTTTCACAGGTAGCGTTCTAAATTTACGGAATAAAGATAGCTAAAACGTATGTATCATTGTCATTAAACGAAAAAGTGAAAATGATTGAAAATATATTTCCTAATTTCCGGACCGATGCTCCAAAGTCAAACTCTGGCCGTTGCTAAATCCCTAGGGAATAACGTTTTCAAGGTGTCTTCAGGTTGGTTGTGAACAGTTTTAAAAAAGACACAATGTAGTGTGGAATGAAATTTGAGGGGAATCAAAGGATGTGGACGAAAGTGTAATTAGTGAGCGGAAACCGAAATTGCATATTTTAGTTTCAGGACACGCGCATAAGAGACATTTTTAACGCTTACGAAACGGGACTGTTTTTTTTTTTCGCGCGTTACCGTGGAAGTTGCTAGTACATAGACCTCTATACTTCTCTTTTTAACGACAGCAGAACTACAAATCCAAGGTACGTAAAAAGACATATTACCCTATAATCTAAGATTATTATTACATTTTAGTTTTTTTATAATGCGGAATTTTGTCGGGGAAAAAAATTGGTCCCATGCGATTCCGCTTTGAGCACGTATTGCTGTATTTAAGTTATTGTGAAATAATACAGCTTAGAGAACTAGGACACTACCAGACTCAAAAGTTATGAACACAGAGAAACATGATTTGACCCTAGGAGGTTGTTATACTGACTTTTGACCCTATGCCTGATAACATTTCATAATGCGCACAAAGAAATACAACCGGGAGAGAAAACAGCTATGATACTATCATAATTACAAACAAAATTTTTAGAGCACATAAAATAAACACAATTTATACACAATATAAACTAAATTATTAATAAATACATCAATGTAATTCCATTAACGATAATCATAATCCGATATTAAATAAATGTGAGCCGATTCCTTTATTGTTTTGTTTTAAGAATAAATACACTAATTAGGCCTATGATTTTTAGAGAATTACAATGAATCAATTTGAAACAATAATGTTTCCATTACAACTAAAAGACTGAAATTACACGACCGTCAACTGCAAAACTCATTGCTGAAGATTTTAATTTTTTATAATTGTCATGAAAATATAAGTTATTAGATCGTGGTTCAGGCTTCGGTTTTGTAATTATTTTTTTTAATGCCCCCCATTTTGTCCTTACACATTTCTGGTGTTCTATCCTGGTAATGGCGTAATTGTAACACACTTCTGAGGTTGGGGCGCCTGGAAGGCGGGGTTACGTTGCCCCGATGGTATGATGGATGATGATGATAGTGGAGCGCCAGGAGAGCCCCTAATCCTAAGCTTAATCTAAGATGAACATGAATGATGATGATTGCGATGGTCATATGATTTTGGGGACAGTTTGGGTCTTAAAGTGAGTAAAAACCCCGATAAAAACCTCACCCAGAAAAATTGTCCCGATCGGGGATCTAACCCGAGCCCGCTGCGTGACAAGGCAGCACGCTACCTCGAGCCACAGCGGTGGACATTTTGTAATTGTAAATATATATTAATTATATAATATATGTTAATAAATATTAATGTAAAATTTGTGTAAAAATGAACATTACGCTGATCTTAAAAATAATGTATCCGCATTCAAAGGACACAAATAGCAACGACCATAACCACTAGGTCCACCGCTGCGCTGTGGTCTCTTGGTAGCGTGCTGCCTTGTCACGCAGCGGGCCCACGTTCGATTCCCGGTCGGGACAGGCTCCTGGGTGAGTTTTTTTCGGGATTTCCCTCACCTGTAAGACAAATGTCAGAAAGCTTAGGGCCCAACGGTCCCCGAAAATCATCATTATCATCATCTTTCACCGGTGTGGAAAGCAACGGTAAGCTACCACACCTATAATTCCCTAGTAAAGCTGCAAAGCATATCATGAAAATGCTATGATTGCAGTGAAAGACCTGCCTTCGGGCAGAATTACTATGGATGGACAACCACTAGATCACCGCGGCCGACTATGTTTTTTTAAATGCTTTAAATACAAAATTGCAAATGTATAAAAATGCTACAAAATAGAGAAACTTCGGGTAATTTGGACCCCTGTTTCGAATTTGTTTTTTTTTTCCTTTTAATTAAGGCATTTGAATTTTGCTTAAGTACAATGATTATCGTTAGTGTTGTAACTATGAAATAGCATTGTTATTTTATTCAAATATGGAAACATCTTCATAATTTATCAACTTTTTTACATTACAAGAAAGGTACACTTCAACTTTGATATTCGGATAAAGTAGACCCCAGAGTTCACCTTAGCTTTTAGTATATTTTTAAGTTTATTTATTCTATTAATTTATACAGACAGGCACAGATTAATTTGAAAATATTTATGACTGATCATAATTAAAAAGCGTTGATTTTTATTTAATGTTTAAAAAATGTTGTTGATTATAACATGTACACGTCATTCAACTGCAGAAAGCGACGGTCTTTGGGTTTAGTAAAATTACAAGGATATTAAATAAAATTAATTAAGTGAATGGTTTTTACAGATAGCATCACTGATAAAATATACGTATTCGTGTAAAGTGGACCCAGAGGGTCCATATTAACCGAATTCCTTTGTTATGTTTAATTATTTTATACAGCCACCATGTCACATAACATCAAACCAAACCCGTCAATATATTAAAACAGCATCTACATAATACAATTTATTTAGCAGTTTTTTCAACATTCGTAATATGCAATAGCAGAAATTAAGAATTGATTCTTTGCTTGAAAAAAGTTTTCAAGTGGCCATTTTCATTAACATCACAAATAAACTACTCTTCTCACAAAGGATAACAGAAACTGGCCTTTAACCCGTCAAAGGTGATGAGGGGAAGAAGTTAAAATATTTTCTGTTCGAGGGCAGCACCAATTAAAAAACTAATTAACAAGGTCAATTCAAACAGAGGGGTCCACGGTACTCGAACTTCCCTATACCAACTAACTAACTGACACTATCGAACACGTAGATTCATGGCCGCGCGGATATAAGCACTCCATACATCCCTATCCTGAACTAGTGTTTTCCAATAACCCCTTATAATCTACTTCACTCACATCATGTTTAATGTTAATCTCCCACCTCATTCTTGATCTTCCTACTAGGCGCTTTCCCTCTGGTTTTCCTACAAGGAGTTTGCACGTCTCTCTTTCATTACCCATTCATACCACATGTCCTGCACATCTCAGTCTACGAGACTTATCTGTCTTAATATATATGGTTTCCCATAATGATCATGTATCTCACTGATATGTAAGTCTTCTCCATTCGCATGTCAGTTCTTCGCTAAATGTACAAATTAAAATGCTAAATTTCTAATTTCAAAAAGTTAAAAATCACCAACCATAACTATAGCTGAGTGATATAACCCGAACATTTTCATCTGACTTTATTGAAATCAATGCACCCAATTCCTTCTTAATTTGTATCCATTCATCTGGTTTTATTTCCGGATTTGTAATCAATGATTGTTGTATATAATGACAATTAACATAATGGTAATAATAATAATAATAATAATAATAATAATAATAATAATAATAATAATAATAATAATACCAATAATATCAATAATAATAATAATAATAATAATAATAATAAACAACAATAATAACAATTTATCATAGAAGAAACTCTGTCAACTAACAATAAGAATGTCTTGGTATTATATCTGAGCATAAGACACGTGGATGACCTTAGCGTGGTTCCTGGTGACACGTGTCCTTAGAAATCTCCATAATGGTGTGTATAAGCCTTCACAAGGCTACACGTGTGTCTGGAGACCAAGCCTCTGTATTTAAAAAAAAATATTTCCAGATTTATATCTACATATGCTTATTATTTTACTGGGACAAATAAGAAAGTAAAGGAATGACATAATGAAATCCATGATAACTTGCTTGTTATCAGAAACACCGTTAAAGGTGTTTCGAATTTATGTAATTAACAGCTCACTTGTAGTAAACGTCAGTTGAATGTTCTAGGCCTACTCGCGTTTTCTTTTATTAGTGGTAAAATTTTGAAACTCTATATAAGCCGGTTTTACCAATGATTGTTAGCGTTCAACAAATTATTATATTCTACTTCTTCTTCCTTTCCAGGATTAAGTCAATGCGACCTATTTCCCGTCTTAAGTCAATCGTTTCCTTGGCCGTCCCAAAGATCTTTTCCCATGTGGTTTGTAGGTGTTGATCTTTTGGGGTAATCTTGTATCGCACTGTCTAATTCTCCTATTTAAGATCCTACATACCTCGATTCCCAATTATTTATCATCCCGTTTCCAGTATCTATCCTCAAACAATAACTTAAACACAAGATCACAACATAGTCTGTTACTTAATATACCGCAACATAGGACATCACATCACTCCATGTCATATACCATCTCCACTTCTCGCAACTGGAATTCCCTACCACAAGAAATAAGAGGCTGCCGGACATTGGCATCTTTTTAAAAGAAATCTAAATTTATATTTGCTCTAAACTCGACTTCATTATTACCCAGTGTAAGATATATATATATATTAATTGGTGTTTCCCGTATAATGTATCATATTTATTATTATTATTATTATTATTATTATGATTATTATCGTATCATTATTGTTATTACCCTATAAAATGTTGTTTGTACATGACATTTACACTGCTACATTTATTGTATCTTTAACTGTTTATAATTAGTATAGTGTATATCTATATTTGTCGAATATTTATTTGTATTTGTGCTGGTTGAGTGGAAGAGAGGGCCTTATGGCCTTAACTCTGCCAGAATAAATAAAGTATTATTATTATTATTTATTATTATTATTATTATTGTCCATTCTGTCTAAATGTTATTTCCATTGGTATTTGTGCTCTTCTAGTTTATGAACTATTGAAAATATCTCCAGTTCATTTCTTATTGATTCATTGTGTAATCTATCCATGCGTGTACATCCTTTTACGGATCTTATAAATTTCATTTCAGTGGCTTGAATATGTGAGATATCTTTTTCTGTAAGTACCCAAGATTCAGATCCATATAAAAGAACAGGAACAGTCTAATTTTATAAAACCTGAGCTGAGTTTCTCTTCGAGTCTTTCGGAGGGTTCTTCTTATCGTGTCACACATCATTTTATATCGGTTTAATGTATTGTATAAATCCCAATCATAGCTATATGTTATATCTGAACCAAGATAGTTAAAGTGTGCTATCTGTTCTATTAGTCCCGCGCTGTAGCCGAACGGTTAAGGTAGGAAGCCTTGGCGCAGAGCTATGGGACTTGCGCTAGTTCGAGTCTCCATGGGGGAAGAAATTTTCTCATGGTATTTCGGCCAGTATGGGACCGGTGCCCACCCAGCATCGTGAGGCAATTGAGTAGCTATAACAAGTAGCGGCTCCAGGTTGAGGAAACCAGCTATAACGGCTGGGGGACCACATGTCACCCCTACACTGGCTGTTGATATCTACCTCTGTGATTGACACATGTGGATGTGAGGCCAGCAGCCGGCTGGTAGGCTAAGGGCCTTGTAGGCCTGTCGCGCCAGGAGTTATATGTTCTATTATTTCATTATTGATCACTATTTTTGCTCTGACTGGCACTTTGCCCTGAAAAGCCATAATTTTAGTTTTTGAAGTTGAGACTTGGAGATTACAATAGAGTCCTAATTGATTCAACATGTAAATCGCTCTTCGTAAATGATCCTCTGACTTCTGTATATATTCTATTATATTCTATGATATATTAAAATACTTTTTATTAATGCTTTTCTCTATATGAGAGTAGTTATCCTTCAGCCCAAATGTATTTTACTCCGCCACAGATTTCTATCGTCAGCATCTTCTTTGAGGTATCTGCTGATCATGTTTCTTTCAAATTCATCCATCCAATGTTCCCTGAGTTTCCCCGTCCTCCTCCTGCCTTCAGCATTCCAATCCAGCATCATTCTTGAGATTATATTATTCCCCATACCATTTCAATCTTAGTTCTTCTATTACTTCTATAATATTATGTTTAACTTTCATTATTTCTCTAATTTTCTGGTTCCGAATTTTAATATCTTGGTTTTATTTATAATGTATTGACTTAGGCTTCCACGACCGGTGTTATTATGACGATATTTAAGTAGATTTCAGGGCTATAGTCCGTGGTCTTGAAGCTTTAAGTTCCCCGACGTTTCGCCAAAGACTGTCTCTGGCAAAATGTCTGGGAACTTGAAGTCTCAAGACCACGGCCTACAGCCCGGAAATCTACTTCAATATCTTTATTTATAATATTTTTACTCCATATCACTAAATTTTACATTGCGATTACTTTCCTTCCTTCACTAATTCTTTTCTCAATTTCACTATAACTATTCCCATCTGATTCTAAAATTGATCCTAAATATTTGAATTTTTCAAGTTTCTTATTTTTACATATTTTTACATTGTAATTTCTCTTCATTCTCTAATTCTATATTAAAATATCAATAAGAATTTAAACATAGGCTCAATTCTGGAAATGAACGATGTTTGCATTACAGGGACTCTTGTCGTCCCGACACCTTTCGAAAAACGTTAAACTTAAAATATATAAAACTGTTATTCTCCCGGCTATATTATATGGATGCGAAACATGGACTCTTATTTTTAAGGGAGGGAAGGAGATTATGAGTAGGCCTATTTTGAGAATTAAGTTCTTAGGGAAATTTTTGAACCAAATAGAGATGAACAAAAAGATGAATGGAGAAGACTACATAACAGTGAACTACATGACCTTTATAGGAAACCTGATATAAAAAGAACAGTTAAGTCTCGTAGACTGTAATGGATAAGATATGTGGCACGAATGGGGAATGAAAGAGGTGCATACTCTATCTAAGACGATGGTGTGAGGTCAAAATGCGCATGTTCACTGTCAAATCAAGATATCTGCTGACAGTGATACCATACATTCACAAACCTATCAGAAACAGGTTACGTCACAAAGTATTAACTGGCCAATTTTAAAGCAACTAAAAAAAATAGTTTCTTTGTCCGTGTTCCAATTTTTCTCTCTCTTTTCTTTTCATTTAACCAAGCGTTGAAAGCTCTGTAAGTAAGAGAGTGGTTCGAATTAGAAAGGACTTGCAAAATATCTCCAAAATACATTTTCACAACAACAACTATTTTCAATAGCAATTCTAGTAATCTATTGATCAATCTAGCTAACTAATTAACTAAACTTACAAGCATATAGAACCGTCATCGAAGAGAGACAGAACAAAGCCGCCGAGATACCGACAGAAATTATGGAAACAGACGCAATGAAAACAGAAACCTGGAAGCAACCGAACTTCGACACCTGTACACACGTTTCGCAGCCCATGGATTTCATGGGAATATATGCCTGAACAACATGTACCATGAACCCAAGGAGGACTGCGTCTGTAAATTATGCAACAATCCATGTCCCAAATATCATCTAGTGAAGTGTAAAAACAGGACTCTACCACTAAACACTGTAATTAAAGACTGGTAAAAAGCTAAATTAAATGTAATGTACACACTGTGTTTAATAAGCTGGTGGTGGAGTTCCATCCCATGCCTCCGTATAAACTTACAAGGGAACTGTCAAACATTGCATACCAAAACCTACCTTGAAATTTCTTCCAGAGAAGCGTTGTGAAATATCAAAGCCGTGTCCAAAAAATATGTGCACTAAAATCCAGCACCAAAGCTCTCACTTAAACTACAGGGAAGTAACAGGACTACTGAATTGGTGATATAGACAACCCTGACAACCTGCCTGCACGCCGCGTCCCGCCACACTACATTCCGCTTTACTCACGCAGGGAGTCCATATGCTTAGCACAGTGGGTTGCCATTACTAGATTCTGGTTTCAATTTCTATGTCTTACAGTTAAAAACGGCAGATATTGTAGACATGCCCTTTGTACATCACATCGCTTCTCTGGGAGAAATTTCAAGGCAAGTTGACAGTTCTCTTGCTAGTAGCATGAACTAAACTCTTGCGTGGGGAATACAAATAGTATATTTAAATTGTCACAGAGAATGTTTTGGAAGTCTATTGAAAATGGTTTTAATAGATAAAAGAGTTCGACAAGGGGAAACATTATCACCAACATTGTTTAATATTTATTTTGACGAGGTTATACGAAAATGGAAAAAATCAAGTCCAATAGAAATAATAAGGACATTTATATGAATATTTTAATATATGCAGACGATCTGGTAATTATACAGAAGTCAGAGGATGATTTACAAAGAGCCAATTACACGTTGAATCAATTAGGACTCTATTATAATCTTAAAGTCTCAACTTTAAAAACTAAAGTTATGGCTTTTCAGGGCAAAGTGCCAGTCAGAGCAAAAATAGTAAACAATAATGAAATAATAGAACAGATAGCATACTTTAACTATCTTGGTTCAGATATAACATATAGCTATGATTGGGATATACATAATACATTAAACCGATATCAAATGATGTGTGGCACCGTAAGAAGAACCCTCCGAAAGACTCGAAGAGAAACCCAACTCAGGTTTTATAAAATTATGGCTGTACCTGTTCTTTTATATGGATCTGAATCTTGGGTATTTAAAAAAAATATATCTCACACATTCAAGCTACTGAAATGACATTTTTTAAGATCCGTAAAAGGAATGTACACGCATGGATAGATTACACAATGAATCAATAAGAAATACAACTGGCGATATTTTCAATAGTCGATAAACTAGAAGAGCACAAATACCGATGGAAATAACATTTAGACAGAATGGACAATACAAGATTACCCAAAACGATCAACACCTACAAACCACATGGAAAAAGATCTTTGGGACGACCAAGGAAACGATGGACTTGAGACAGGAACAGGTCGCATTGGCCCAATCCTGGAAAGGGAGAAGAAGAAGAAGAAGAAAGGTCCTACCACCCACCATGAAAGCTGGAATGTCCAGGTTGACCATAACTGATGTATTGGGTGGCTTAGTATTCCTGCTTCCTATCTCTAGCCACTGGCGTCGATGCCCAACAAAAGGAGGGAGAAAAAGATAGATATGAAATAGTTTGGTGATACTAGGAGGCTTCAGTTAGTAAACGTAATGCTTCTTCCAGGGTCAAGCACCTTAACATTTCTAAATCATCATTAACACCTGCCGATAAAATGCCCATTAGTGTACACCGAATTCATTTCTACTATCACAAACAATATTGTTTATAAATCTGTCTACTCAATTTTCCACAAGAAAAATAGCCTACATTTTAAATCCATTAATTATCCATCCATCCATAATAATTCTGCCCAAGGGCAGGTCTTTCACTGCAATCATTTTCATGCTATGCTTTGCAGCTTTACTAGGGAATTTTAGGTGTGGCAGCTTCCCGTTGCTTTCCACACCGGTGAAGCATGATGATGATGATGATGATGATAGGATTATGATGATGGCCGGATGATTTTCGGGGACCGTTGGGCCCTAAGCTTCCTGATATTTGTCTTACAGGTGAGGAAAAACCCCGAAAAAAAACTCACCCAGGAGCTTGTCCCGACCGAGAATCGAACCCGGGCCCGCTGCGTGACAAGGCAGCTCGCTACCTCCAGACTACAGCGGTGGACTAATAATCTATAACTAAACATTATGCATTTTTTAATTACAATACATTCGTACTAAAAAATATAGATTTTTATCAACACTTTTTTTGCGTATAGCAATTCTATACATCACTTCTTCTTCATCTTCTTCTTCTTCCCTTGGCTCTATGGTCCTCTAAGAATATTGGCCTCCTTTATAATATCTGCCTATTATTCTCTATTCCTATCTTTCTTTCTCCATATTTTAACCTTTAGTTGTCTTAAGTCTTCCTCAACATTAGTTTCTGTCTTCCAACCTTTCTTCTTCCTTCTGGTATCCCTTTTAAAATCCTACTTACTGCACTGCTCCGTATATTCTCCTTAGTATTTTCCTTTCCAATGCATTTAATATGAACTTATCTTTTTTCTGATTATGTCCATGTTTCGCTTCCAAACATAACTATTGGTTTTTGTATTGTTTTATACGTTTTAATTCTTGCTATCCTACATCCATTTCTCCGTTATTCCGCGAATTGTCATGGCTACATCTAAAAGAGAGAAGAAAATCGCACTGTCTAATTCTCCTATTTAAGATCCTACATACCTCGATTCCCAATTATTTATCATCCCGTTTCCAGTATCTATCCTCAAACCACAACTTAAACACAAGATCACAACATAGTCTCTTGCTTAATATACCGCAACATAGGACATCACATCACTCCATGTCATATACCATCTTCACTTCTCGCAACTGGAATTCCCTACCACAAGAAATAAGGGGTTGTCAGACATTGGCATCTTTTAAAAGAAATCTAAATTTATATTTGCTCTAAACTCGACTTCATTATTATCCAGTGTAAGGTATATATATATATATTAATTGGTGTTTCTCGTATAATGTATCATATTTATATAATAATAATAATAATAATAATAATAATTATTATTATTATTATTATTATTATTATTATTATCGTATCATTATTGGTATTACCCTATAAAATGTTGTTTGTACATGACATTTATATTGCTACATTATTGTATATTTAACTGTTTATAATTAGTATAGTGTATATCTATATTTGTCAAATATTTATTTGTATTTGTGCTGGTTGAGTGGAAGAGAGGACCTTGTGGCCTTAACTCTGCCAGAATAAATAAAGTATTATTATTATTATTATTATTATTATTAATTATATTGTCCTTGACTTAAAAATTTGTTTTTAACGCATAGAAACATCAATAATTGTCCATTGCAATCCTTGCTCGAACCTATTCACTTAATTATTTTTAGAGGTAATTTGAGAATACACGTATTTATGTATATATAACTGTAATCAATAATGTTTTTAGACATGTTATAAGTATCGTAGAGGCCGCAGTGTAGGATTGATAAAGATTTTTATTTTTTAAATTTTTCATAGGTACATTTCAATCAATTCGGAATTCGCTAAAACACGTAATTAGATTGATCATTCCAGGGTATGAATTCGAAATGTCCCTAGTCTGAAACGTTATTTTCAAACTGAAGACATTTTAAGGCGTATAACGAGTTTTTGATCGCCGAAAACGTGGCAACATTGGATTGACATATGACATTAAATGATAAACTTTGGAACTCTGGGATGATTTTAAAATAAAACGTTCATATTTTAGTAGATACACAAAAAAGATCAACAATTATCTAGTCTCATTTTTAGGGGAAATAAACGAAACTGACAATTAATGTAATAAATGAAACGAGATAAATGAGAGAGAGCATAAAGACATCCAAGAAATATTGTTTTGTTCAAACTAATGAATGATATACTAAAACTTAAGTTATTCTAATGCTATTTCCTGTTCTAATTTATCAGCACCATTAGCACTATCATCTAAGACAGTTACATTCTAATGGACATAGTGTGCTCTGTCAAACCTTCATAAAATTTGTGACGAGACAGGATATACTGGAATAGATACAGGTTGAAACAAAAACCAATTACGTCACGATTTTGGGGGGACATCCTGACAGACGGAGGAAGAAAAGAAGCATATGCCCAGATACGTTTATTTCCCCCTTTCACTTATCTGCTTACATCGTTTAGAACATAAGTTATTTTCTTAGAGTCCCGTCACATTTTTTTCATATGACAATATCTCCGTAACAGACCAATCTGTTTGCTTACTTCCTTTAAAATAAAAATAAATAATATATGACTGACTCACTGACACTATCAAATCCATAGGTTCAAGACCGCGCGGACATAAGCTCTCCATACATCCCTATCCTGAGCTAATGTTTTCCAGTCATCCCCCGTATAATTTAATTCCTTCAAATATAATAATAATAATAATAATAATAATAATAATAATAATAATAACAATAATAGCGATAATAATATTAATAACGATAATAATAATAATAATAATAATAATAATAATCAGAAGACAATTTACAAATAGCAGCATATAAATTAAACGAAATAGCAAATAAATGCAATATGACATTCTCTGAAAGTAAATCGAAAGTAATGGCATTCAACGGGAAAGACCATATGAGGTGTAAAATCAGTATTAATAACAGTATAATACAACAGGTGAACAATTTTAATTATTTAGGATGCAACGTATCATACTGCCAGAAGGAAGATATTAGTATTAAATTAAATAGATTTTAAAAAAAATGTGTGGCACTATAAGACGGACACTGAAAAATAAAACTTTGAGGAGCACACAACTAAAATTTTACGAAATTATGGCAGTGCCTGTCTTAACATATGCAAGTGAAAATTGGACTCTTAGCCGTTCAGACAGAAGGAAAATAGAAACTGCAGAAATGAAGTTCCTACGTTCAGTAGCAGGTGTAACAATTTTGGGACAAGAAAAGAAGTGAGGATATTAGGAAGGACTTAAATATTTTCAATTTAACAAATAGAATTGACAACATGAGAAACAACTGGTATGAACATGTCAAGAGAATTCCTATGGATAGAATCCCTCAGCTGTTACTAAAGTACAAACCAATAGACATAGAAATGTTGGACGCCCATTTACTAGATGGGAGGATTCATTCAATCCCACTTGATGTGAAAACAGGTCAAAAGGCCTAATTTCATGAAGCAGAAGAAGAAGAAGAAGAATATTTGAAATGTAGACATAAAATATATTATCCATTCAACCAGTTGAATAAGTTATACAAAAAATATTAATTTTTGCGCGACAGTGCGTTTTGTCGTACTTACAGCAATGGCGACCATGATTGAAAGTTCAACTTCCTACATTTCGGGGTTGCCAACTTAAATAACTATACTGTAATAAGATAACTATACTGTAATATTACATATTACAAACCCACGTGTGGGAAATAAAACCACTGTCCTCTATGTATACTACATCCCATGTAAAAACAAAAAAAATATCCAAAAGCTAGTGATAATATACGTTATATGAAACAAATCACTGCATTTTAAATTAACTGAATTTTATTTGAAACAATATAAAACAATAAATATGTACTTGCCGCCATGTTATCACTAATTGGTGTCCACGGCCTTCTGTAGTTTCAACTAATAAACATTGCCACACTGTTAACGTTAGTCAGTTGTTTATAATGAACGCAAATATATCCAACAAAGATGTTATTTTACTATTATTTATTATTTTGAAAACACCACCACACAAAAAATAACGTACAACACACGTTTGTGAAGTGTTTTACAGAATCTCGGAAATTAAAAACCACTTCCCAACCTCGCATCGTTATATAGTCTACTATTTCATAAACACTCAAATTATATTTGAAATACAAATCATATTAAATTACAAGTAAATGGACAATTATAACATTATAAATATTCATTCATTCATTTTTAGAATTTTCCTCATCATTGCGGGTTTTCTCAAACCAATCTCAGTAATTAACATGAATTAAAAAAATAAATATAAATGACTACAGACTTATAGACTATCATTTGGCAACAAACATTCACAATTTTTCCTTAATTAAAGTTCTCCATAGTTCTCTGACCTCTGTGTCTTCATCTGTTACACAAAATTTCCTCATTGAATTTTGAATGTTGTTCTTCCAGGTTGTTCTAGGTCTTCCATTTCTGTTCCTTCTTTCAATTTTCCATGCATAAACGGCCTTTGGTAGTCTTCCATCCTGCATTCTTCTTACGTGTCCTTACCATTTTAGCCTTCTGTGTTCAATCTCATCCATTATATTATACTTCTTTCTACATTCATCCTTTTTCTATTTTCTGTATTTCTATTTTTTTCCAGTCGAGATTTTCTGGCAGCTCTTCTCCAAAAATCAATTTCAACTGAAATTATTCTGTTGACATGTTGTTGTGTCATTGTCCAAACTTCCGATCCATGTAACATTATATTTTCTAGTCTGGATTTATAAATTAGTTTTGTTCTGTTAATTATGTTTTTACTCCATAGTATAGAGTTTAACATTCCTATGGTTTTTCTTCCATTACTAATCCTTTTTGCTTTTCTTTATTTGATGTTCCACCTTTCTCTATAATTGATCCCAAATAACAGAAACTATCGCTCTTCTTTATCTTTACCCCATCAATATATAATTCATCTGGGTAATTTGTTAAATACTCTGTTTTGTTTTTGTTGATTTTCAAGCCTCCATTTCTGATATGTTGTTGACAACTGATTATACATATAATTTGCATCTTCTCCATCCTGGGTTATAATTATCTGATCGTCGGCAAAAAGTAAGTGATGTAGATATCTTCTTTCTGTTAATTCTAGTTCTAATTCTAGTCCCATTTTTGCACACTTACGTGACCATTCTACTAAACAAATGTCTATATATATATTCATTCATTTATTTATTAACAGTATTGGTGTCATCGGGCATCCTTGTAACAATCCTTTACTGGTTCCAAAAGGTTCTGATAACTGAGACCCATTTTAATTTGACATTTATTGTTCTTATATATTTCTTTTTATTACTTGAATTAGGGGTTCATCATTGTTTGCTATACGCAATGCTTCCAATAATTTTGCTCTTGGTACACTGTCATATGCTTTTTCTAAATCTATAAAAATCAATCCAATATATTTTGATTTATTTTCGCATTTCTCAACGATTTGTCGCATTACAAATATATTATCTATACAATATCGACCTGGTGTAAACCCACATTGCTCCCCGAACATCATATGGTCATCGCAATCATCATCATAATCATCATCATCATCATCATTTATACTCATCTTAGATTGAGCTTAGGATTAAGGACTCTTCTGGCGCACCACTATCATCATCACCACCCATCATATCATCAGGGCAACGTAACCCCGCATTCCAGGCGCCCCAACCTCAGAAGTGGGTTACCATTACGCCAATACCAGGAGAGAACACCAGAAATGTCCAAAAGGACAATCTGGAGCATTAAAAAAAATATAGGCCAATATATAATTCAAGACATTTCAGACAAAAACAGACAGTAGTGTAGAGATGTCAGAAATATTAATATTTGCTTCAATAAGTCTAATAATATTTAGGTCTACATGCGACCATCATCTTAATTATATAGGTCTACTTTAATTGTAAAAATGTTATATTTTAATCAAAAATATTTAAAATAAACGACAGAATGAACAACTTGGGTAGTAATTGATTGGTTTGTTCACAGCATCTATGGGAGCAAAATCTGCAAAATGAGTCAAAACTCAGAAATAACTCGGTTACTGTTTGTGTATGTTTCTTTCACTTCCTTCACTTATTTGGAAAACGTCCAAATATCTGCGCGTCTTCCACCTTGTTACTAGTTCCTATTTACTTAGTGTCCCGATGGCTCTAATCCTAAGTAAACAACTCCAAGATCAATCAAATGAAACTGTATAGACTACGTAACTCTAAGAAATTAGGACTGGAAGTAAATATCAATAAAACTATATATATATATGGTCACACGTAGAAATTCATTATATAATGGAAATGGACAACTAATGACAAATGAGGGAAATTTTGAGGAAGTGGCTGAATTCGAATACCTAGGAACAATAATCACAAATAGGAATGAGATGCACAAAGAAATTAAATATAGGTTCAATTCTGGAAATGCGTGCTATTATGCATTACAGAGACTCTTGACGTCCCAACACCTTTCAAAAAACGTTAAACTGAAAATATATAAAACTATTATTCTACCAGTTATATTATATGGAGGCGAAACATGGACTCTTACTTTAAGGGAGGAAAGGAGATTACAAGTATTTGAGAATAAAGTTCTTAGGAAAATTTTTGGACCAAAGAGAGATGAACAGACAGGTGAATGGAGAAGACTACATAACAATGAACTACATGGTCTTTATAGGAAGCCAGATATAATAAGAACAATTAAGTCTCGTAGACTGCGATGGGCAGGACATGTGGCACGTATGGGGAATGAAAGACTTGCATGGAAGCTTCTTGTAGGAAAGCCAGAGGGAAAACGCCCAGTTGGTAGACCAAGAATGAGGTGGGAGAATAACATTAACTATGATTTGAGGGAAGTAGATTATACAGGGAATGATTGGAAAGCATTAGCTCAGGATAGGGATGTATGGAGAGCTTATGTCCGCGCGGCCATGAACCTACGGGTTCGATAGTGCCAGTGAGTAAGTAAGTAAGTAAGACTACTAGACTAAGTTTTAGATTTATTTTTATAACCACTTTATATATATATATATATATATATATATATATTGCATTTAATCTTCATTGTACAACGTGTCCACAAATATAGTACCGTAAAACGGGGCTACTTTGACATATTTTTGAAGGTTTTTAAGGTCTAACTCGTATGATTTATGCCGAAAAAATTGAATGTATGATTTATTGTACCAATTGAACTTTAGACTACAAATCCCACTTGGTACTGTTCTCCTCAAATAAAAACTTAGTAGGACAACAATGAGTTTTGTTTAGGTCTGTTTTACTCATGTACTTGGGCTACTTTGACATCACATTTGTTTTCACTATAATTCAAAGTATACCCACTGTACTCTGACATCAATTTATCTTTTTATAAATATTTTTATTGTAAACAACCTTACTACAAATGTTTTTATAACTGTAATTTGACAAAATAAACTTAAACTTCTTTATAAATTCTGAAACGCAACAGAACACAAAAATTATATAATTATTGTAGTTAGATAATCGGGGATTAATTAGAAAACATGAACTTTTGAAACAATATTTATATATATTTTTTTTTGGCAGTATGATACGTTAGAACCCAAATAATTTTAGGATTTCACATGGTTAATGATATGATTATTTATCACAATTTTGAATATATTTGCGATATTAGGAAATAAATGGCATCTAGTAACATATGTTCACACATGTACACTACTTTCACTGTCGTTCTCCTTCCTTTCACGTATCAATTCGTATTATTTGACTTTTCAATCTTTGTACAGAGCCATTAATTTGATTGGTTCAACAGTCAAATTTATCATAAGTATTGCCGCAAGTGATTTTCAAATTATCGATAAATTCACGACTCACAAAGTGAGGAGTGAATTTATCTAGAGAATTTGGAAATCAAGAGTGGCATTTGTTAGGATTATTTAAGGAATAAAATTAATCTCTTTACTCACAAATCATTATTTAAGTATAGTTACTTTTAAACATTTATATATTTAATGTAAACGGCGATGTTTGAAAACATATGATAAACGATTGTTATGCTTCATTTGATCATCACTGCAACAAGATCAGATTATTTATTGCCAAAGGATCGCAATATTCTAAGAAGGCACCCTAGTGGAGAAATTTATAACCAACATTATAGGTTATTAATTAATTTCTGATGTCCTATGATATAAATATGTCAATTATATTTTTCTGGAACGTAAATTCCTAGGGAGTAATACGATTAGAAAGTGCAAACAGTGCTTTTCTTTTCTTTTTTTTTGTGGTGGTACAATCAATTGCTACAAATGTTTTATATTATCTGCCTCAACCACGATAAGGTTACATTCGTGTACTATATATCCGAAATAATGCTATGACCTACTCAGAATGTTAAAAAGGAGGAGCTTAGTTTTAAAGTGATAAAATTAAACTGATAAAATAGAGGTGAAAAACGACTGCGATTGGTTGTAAATAAAAAAAAGATTGGTTATTGACTCCCATTTGGAGCATGAGTTATATAGTCTCAAATTAATCATACCTGGACTGAAAAAAAAGAAGCAAAATCATACCTTTTTCTAAAGAAAATTTTCCACCAATACTTGAACTCTTTAATATTATATTAAATAATTTTCTATCTCTTGAATTGAAATTAAATATTGCTAACAATAAACTTGTTTCATGTTTGTGTTAAATATGGCTATTGTAGTGTCACCAATGTGGCAAAAACTTCATAATTATCTATCAAAACTTATTTTATTCTATGCCATTAACAGATTTTTTCTCTCTCATTTTTCTACCTTGTCCATTTTATATTCCATTCGTTAAATATTGTAAATAATATGCAGATATAAAATGTAATAATTTTATTTATTATAATTTATATGTAAGAATAATGTTTGTATTTTGTATCCTGGTTGAGTGGCACACAAGGCCTTAAGGCCTTAACTCTGCCTGGTAAAATAAAGCTGTTATTATTATTATTATTATTATTATTATTATTATTATTAAACATTTCGAAGCGTAGTGATTAAGGCACTAAGCTACAAGCCGGAGGGTCGAGGGTTCAAGTCCCGTCGGGGTCAGGATTTTTAAACTGACCCAAACCCTCTGGCGGCACTATGGCCCTGGGGTCGACTCAGCCTCTAACGGAAATGAGTACCAGACGCTTGTTTTGGGAGTAAAGGCGGCCGTTGCGCAGGGCTGACAACCCGGCTGACATAAAGTGCCGATTGTCTAGAGAAAGTGGGAGCCTTAACCTCCTACTACCCCAAGGCCTCAGGGCCTGTTGTGGGATCACTTTACTTTTTTTTTATTTGTTGAAATTATGTACATTACTTTATGGTTTATATAATAAACTTGAAGCCAGTAATAGCAAATAATAGAAAATGACAGTTAATGACAAATGTGGGAAATTTTGAAGAAGTAGTTGAAATCAAATACCTCATCATCATCATCATAGTACATTCACGAATTTAGGCCATTTGTTGACCTGTTTCGGCCTCAAGAGAAACACCATCCAGAAGTCTTTTGAGTGGACGTCCTGGTCTTCTTCTTCCTGCAGGTTGATATCTTAACATTAGTTTGGGTATTCTGTGATCTTCCATTCGATGAACATGTTGTATCCATCTTGACTTATAATCAGAAATTTTGTTTTCTAAAGATTCCATGTGTAATTCTTCTAAGATGTCTTCATTTTTTTTTGTGATCTAGTAGTGTGTATCCTGCAGTCCTCCGAAGATATCTCATTTCAGCAGATCTAAGTCTCTGTATATCCTTCTGTTTCAACGTCCATACTTCGCTACCATACAATGCGGTATCCTAATGTCTGTCCAGAGACTAAAAGGTAGCAGCCCTACCACTGGACTACTTAGCGTCGGGCCAGTAACCTGTCCTAAGGAACTTCAAAACTACTTTCAAGTCTCAACACGAAAAAAGCCAGAAGGAAATCAAATACCTAGGAACACTAATTACAAATTTGAATAAGATTCACAAAGAAATCAAACATCTACTCAATTCTGGAAATGCATGCTATTAATCTTTACAGGGACTCTTGTCGTCCCAACAACTTCTCTCAAAAAACGTTAAACTGAAAATATATAAAACAGTATTCTCCCAATTATATTATATGGATGTGAAACACGTTCTCTTACTTTAAGGGAGGAGAAAATATGCGAGTATTTGAGAATAACGCAGCTTAGGATAAATGTTGGACCAAAGATATATGAACAGACAGGCGAATGTAGAAGACTTACATTACAGTGAGTTACATGATCTTTATAGGAAACCAGATGTAATAAAATACAGTTAAGTCTGGTAGACTGCGATGGGCTGGGCACGTGGCATGAATGGGGAATGAAACATGGGCATGGAAGCTTCTTGCAGGAAAACCAGAAGGAAAACGCCCAGTTGGTAGAACATGAATGAGGTGGGAGAATAACATTAACCATGATTTGAGGGAAGTAAATTATACTGAGGATGATTGAAAAACATTAGCTCAGGATAGGGTTGTGTGGAGAGTTCATGTCCGCGCGGCCATGAATATAAGTGTTCGATGGTGCCAGTGAGTTAGTTATTAGTTTATTTTTTATTTGTTTAACATTTTTCGTTGTTTTTGTTTTTCACTGACACATGATGTATAAACAGCCAAATCATGATGGAATTCGAACATTTTCTGTAGGGAAAAATCAACATATCTAAGTAGTCAGTATACTTTGGGTGGATTTCTCAATCCAAGTCAAAACCACGACTGTAATTTTTCTAATTTTTTATTGTTCCCATAACAACTATAAATGTAAATTATATGATCTAAATATCCATCCATAGTATCCATAGTAATTCTGCCCGAAGGCAGGTCTTTCACTGCAATCATAGTATTTTCATGTTATGCTTGCAGCTTTACTAGGGAATTGTAGGGTGGTAGCTTCCCGTTGCTTTCAACATCGGTGAAGGAGGATGATGATGACGATGATGATAATGATAAGGACGGTGATGATGATGATGGCCATATGATTTCGGGGACCGTTTGGGCCTTAAAGTTTTCCTGACATTTGTCTTACAGGTGAGGAAAAACCCCGATAAAAACCTCACCCAGAAAAACTGCCCCAACCGGGGATCGAACCCGGGCCCGCTGCGTGACAAGGCAGCACGCTACCTCGAGACCACAGCGGTGGACGATCTAAATATTTATGTAAGGAAAAAGAAGACCATGGCTTTTAGAGGAAGAGATCCAGTGAGATCCAAAATTATTTTAGAAAATCAAAGTATAGAACAGGTGTCTAGTTTCAAATATTTGGGCTGTGATGTTGGTTACAATGTGGAAAGAGATATTGACTCCAAAATAAATAAATTTCAGACGGTGTGTGGAACAATACAGAGAACATTCAAAAATAAAATTAGAAAAGAAACCAAGATAAAAATGTATAATGTTATGGCGGTTCCCACAATATTATATGGATGTGAAACTTGGGCTCCAATGAAAAAAACAGAAGGATAGAATACAGACGGCGGAGATGAGATTCCTAAGACAAGTAAAAGGATGTACAAGACTTGATAGAATAAGAAATGAGGATATAAGAGAATAATTGAAAGTACAGCCTTTATTGGATAAGGTCACGAATTACAGACAGAAATGGATTGATCATATGGATTGAATGAGTAAGGAGAGATATCCATTGTTAGCAAGAAATTATCAAGCAAGAGGAAGACGTGATGTTGGAAGACCTAGAAGACGTTGAGCTGATGCATTATGAAGTCGGAACGGGCAATTGCCTAATCTCTGAAGTGATGACGATGATGATGAACAACTATAAAAACTGAAAATCTACTGTCATTAATTACGGAAAATATTGTCTAAATCATGTCTATGGTTTCATAACAATTGAGGGGTCTAGTGAGAGAGGGAGATATGCCACTTTGAGAAGAAATGGAAATAATCAGTGCTATTTATATTTTTCCTTTTGCATAGTTTACATAATAGTAAGTTAAAGAAAAAAGTTACCCCTTTATTGTTTCATAAAACCCAATTTATTTCCATTTCTTCACAAAGTGGCATAGCCCCCTCTCTCACAAGACCCCTCAATTACTGTGAAATTTCAGTTATTTTATAGGAGTTATAAAAAAATTAGGAAAACCTGGAGTCGTGGTTTAGACATCGGTTGAGAAATCCACCCCTTAATATGTAGCCTGAAACGCTGATCGCAATATCATACGGTCAGTTAATTTTGAGATTAGTCAGTGGTAGAATTCGAATCTCGTACCTTCACAATGTAATTCTAAAGCGCTAACATCAACTTGCTCGATTCTCTGAATTTAAAGATTGCACCACAGTGACTCACGTACCACAGATTGAGAAACGCCATTCAAGATGAATCAAAGAGCGAGGCTTGTGCCGGGGACACTGACCTTTACTATATGGCACATAAAAGTTTGCGATTTATATAAGCACATTAACTGATTCAAGGAAAACCAATTGCAACATTGCAGGGATAATAAGGTCGACAACCAGCAGCAACGTTAATGGTAAAATGAGCTTTAAGATTACGAACGTTTTCACAATTGAGAAATGTGGGTCAGTTACATATTGAATATTAACCAGGCGAAATTGGCGAATTGGTTAAATGTGTGCCTGGGATTTTGCCAGTTCGCAACAAGTGAAACCGCCATATTGTCGTCAAGTACACACCTACTGTGTTTCCCAACCTGCTTCCAACTAGTCAATTACATGTGAATACGGTCTTCCTACGCCGATGTCAAAGCCCTGGAGATTCGCATAAACACCTACCTGGAAGTCAGGAAAATTATATTAAAAAATCTACGCAGATAAAAATCGTAAAGGACACTAAAGTGGCAGATAAAATACCCCAAGAATTATTTATCATAAATAATGCCACGAGTGATTTCCAATTTATCTAGAGAATTTGGAAATCAAGAGTGGTATTTGCTAGGACTATTCAACGAATAAAATTAAGCTGTTTACTCACAAATCATTATTTAAATATAGTTATTTAAATAAATATATTTATTTAATGTAAACGGCAATGTTTGAAAACAAATGAGAGACGATTGTTACGCTTGTTCATCACTGCAACCAGATCATATTATTTATTGCCAAAGGATCGCAATATTGTAAGAATGCACCCTAGTGGAGACATTTATAACCAACATTATAGGTATTAATTAATTTCTGATGTCCTATTATGTAAATATGTCAACTATAATATTCTTCAACGTTATTTACTGGGAAATAATTGGTTTAAGATAGTGCAAACAATGGTTTATTTTTTTGTGGTATAATCAATTGCTACAAATGTTTTTATATTATCTCCCGCAAGCATCATCTGCTGACATTCGTGCACTGTATATACAATCTGGTAGCCGTATTTCCTGTGGAGTCAGACGCTGCAAAATAATGCTATAACCTATTCAGAATATTAAAAAGGAGGAGCTTTCTTTAATATGATAACATGTTTGATAAATTCGAGGTGAAACACGACTGTGACTGGTTGTAATTAAAAAATCATTGAAATGTGACTGGTCATTCAATCCCATTTGGGGCATGAGTTAAATAGTCTAGTATATTTGACTTCCAATCAAAAGGTTTGTATCTTATAAAATAAATAAAGCTTTATAATAAATAATTTTATGGTATTTATTATTATAAAATTATTTATCTGGTAAGAAAATCTTTTTGATTGGAACTCAAATATTCTAAATATACTAGATGATTGTAATAATAACTAGCGGACCCGGCAGACGTTGTCCTGCCCGAACGTTCATTTTTAGTGACATGGCCGCACTATAAAAATATAAGTTACTTTTTATTACCATAAAATTCACTAATTAATAAGTAATTAGATATTATTAATTTTACAAAAAACAACGGAGATAATTAACAATATAATGAAACCATCTTTAGTACAGAAAAACACAAGATTACGGCTTTATAAGGTTCTCGCAAGACAAGTATTAAGATGTGGTAGTGAAGCATGGACAATACGAAGAAGAGATGAAAGCCGAATAACAGCAAGTGAGATGCGATTTATGCGCCGTACAGCAGACTACACAAAGTGGGACCATAAAAGAAATGAAATTATGGAAGAGTTGGATGTAGAACCCATTCTTCACAATATACAAAATTACCAGAACAACTGGAAAGCCCATCTTCAACGAATGCCGTCTCATAGAATTCCGAAAGCCTTACTTCGCTACTGCCCCCAAGGCAGAAGATCGCCGGGACGTTAAAAAAAGCGCTGGATGGAAAAATCCTCTTTGAGACCGTAACAGGCCACACGGCCTAATACTTGCTTGAATGATGATGATGATTAAGGGGTGTGATGGATGAGAAATTGACCATTTGAGATCAAAATTGGCATTTTTTGCACTGAAAAATAGCCTGTATTCTAATGTATATATTGGCAAGGTTTCAGAGACCTATGACGCTTCTAAGTGCCCTAAAGTGCTGATTAGGCCTGTATGTTACATTTTGTATTTAAATTTATGCAAATTTTTAAATTTGTTCTTCAACACTTTTATTTTCATTGCATTTTTGTAGTGAAACATCGAAAATTGTGACCGCTAGGGTGATTTTTAAATTTTCACTTCAGGTGAACTCCTACACCTAATGGTTTTAGAGGGTCCAATAGTGAATCTAAACCACCCAGGGACTCAGTCAAACACATACAAAATTTAATCAAAATCGGTCTAGTCGTTAAGAGTAGTTCAGTAACACACATATAGAAACATATTATATATCAATCCATTTATAGTAATTCTGCCCGAGGACAAGTCTTTCACTGCAATCATAGCATTTTCATGCTATGCTTTGCAGCTTTACTAGGGAATTATAGGTGTGGTAACTTCCCGTTGCTTTCCACACCGGTGAAGGATGGTGATGATAATGAGGATGATGATGATGATGGCCGGATTGTTTTCCGGGACCGTTGGGCCATAAGCTTCCTGACATTTGTCTTACAGGTGAAGAAAAACCCCGAAAAAACTCACCCAAGAAACTTGTCCCGACCGGTGATCGAACCCGGGCCCGCTGCGTGACAAGGTAGCACGGTACCTCGAGACCACAGCGGTGGTACGACAAAACTACATTAGGACCAGCACCGAGAACATCAAGTAATGTAGCGAAGAAAGACCTGCTGAAGATGGAATGGAGATTCTAAAAGGCCTTCAGACAAAAAAAAACATACGTATTTTATAACTTGAGGACGACGGCTCTGATCTAAGAAGGTACATTTTTACTTATTTTATTTTATTACTGTTGACATTACGAAATTAATTTACTGTCACCTGTTAAGTCAACTTATTCGTTGCCAAATTCTTGGAAGACAACACACTTCATCTGCAGCATCATTTCTGGATATCTCTCTCGACAGATCGATCTAGAGCTTTATGGATAACAACCCTTGATTCAAATCGAATGCCTCGTAGAAGTTCTTTGATCTTTGAGAATAAATTGTAATCACAAGGGCTACTGTCTGGTGAATTTGGTGGATGTTCGAGTACTTCCCAATTCTACCTTCTAAACAAATTCTATTGAACATCTTTTTAGGGTGGTATTACTTGCTACTATGTGAGAAACAGTGAATATATTCATAAAATGTTGCTGTTTCAAGATTTTCAATACTACAAATGTAAACAAAGTCTGTTCAACAATATACTATAAGATTAAAATGGTCACAACTAGGATCGCTGATTTAGGGCCTACAACAAAGTTGTCATTGAATTTGAAGAGAATAATTTTCGCCCAGACCGGGACCAGAACCCGGTACCTTTGGTGTACCGTACCAATGCTCTTACCTATTGAGCTACCGGGGCGAGTTCCAATCTAGACGCAAATGTTTCTCTTATACGTATAGGCCTATGTTGTAATTCCCGCGCACCAAATGCTTGAAGCCTTGGCTTCATCTTTGCAAATGTCAGCTTCTTGGTTAAGAAGACTTTTATATAAGGGAAAAAATTGCGGTCCCGCGCGGTAGCCGAGCGGTTAAGGTAGGAGGCCTTGGCGCAGAGCTACGGGACTTGCGCTGGTTCGAGTCTCCATGGGGGAAGAAATTTTCTCATGGTATTTCGGCCAGTATGGGCCCACCCAGCATCGTGAGGCAATTGGGTAGCTACAATAAGTAGCGGCTCCAGGTTGAGGAACCAGCTATAACGGCTGGGGGACTCGACATGCTAACCACATGTCACCCCTACACTGGCTGTTGATCATCTACCTCTGTGATTGACACATGTGGATGTGAAGGGCCAGCAGCCGTTTGGTAAAAGGGCAACCGCTGAAAAGTGGAAAGACCCGGAATCGGAAAAAATTGCGTCTAAATTGAAACTCGCCCCGGTAGCTCAGTTGGTAAACCAAATATCCCGGGTTCGGATCCCGGTCTGGGCGAAAATTTTTCTCTTCGAATTTAATTTATCCTCCAACGAGAAGTGTTAAATTAGTAATAAAAACAACAAAGCTGACATTGCTTATCGAATGACAGAATTAGGAGTCGAAATTTTTTACCAACTTTCCTTGGATTAAGAGAGAATATGAATTCAAAATATGGATATAAATGATTAAAGTCAAGCTGATAGGCGTGTGGATTAAAATGAAAGAATCACAAATCAAATAGATACAAAATGACATAACAATCTTTATCAATATAATCTGATAGGCCCACGTCATGTAACTATATGGAACACATACCAGGAAATAGACCCTATTATTAATTTCCATAGTCCACCGCTGTGGTCTCGAGGTAGCGTGCTGCCTTGTCACGCAGCGGGCCCGGGTTCGATCCCCGGTCGGGGCAGTTTTTCTGGGTGAGGTTTTTATCGGGGTTTTTTCTCACCTGTAAGACAAATGTCAGGAAAACTTTAAGGTCCAAACGATCCCCGAAATCATGTGGCCATCATCATCATCATCATCATCCTTCAGCGGTGTGGAAAGCCACGGGAAGCTACCACACCTACAATTCCCTAGTAAAGCTGCAAGCATAGCATGAAAATGCTATGACTAGTGAAGACTTGCCTTCGGGCAGAATTACTATCGATGGATTAATTTCCATTATATACAGGGTGCGGCAGCATAACTTCCTTTTTTAAAATGTGCGCCATTTAGTCGGTTGATGTCGTAGCGGAGCGCTAGTAGTCTCGTTCGAGAGGGGGGACTATAAAGTTTTGTCCTGACACAGTTCAGTCGCCATCATGCGTTGGAACAGTCAAGAGCATCGATGACTGTTTTGAGGGAATACTTCCCAGAGCGCCTTATCTCAAGTGAAGTGGCCGGCCCGCTCTCCCGATTTGACCCCTTGTGATTTTTTTCTATGGGGTTATTTGAAATCCCGTGTTTATGTGAACCGTCCAAGGACCCTACAAGATTTGAAGACCAACATCCAGGAAGAAATTGCCAACATAACGCCTGCTATGCTGGCAGGAGTCATGACAAACGCCAGAAATCGGTTTACTCAGTGTATGGAGAATGGGGGACGTCACCTACCTGATTTGATCTTCAAAACTGAGTAAAACAAAACTTTATGTATGTGCCTATATTATAAAAAACGAATAAAAATTTTCTGATTCATACAATGCATTTTATTAAGTTTTAAAAAAAGGAAGTTATGCTGCCGCACCCTGTACAATGGTCCATAAAAAGTACATCCAGCAATTATCACATCAATTTATCGTCAGACATTGAAAACAAGCAGTCTAACTCAATGACATTACTGAACCGGCAGGTTCATGGCCGCCAAACATAAGCTCTCCACACAACCCTATTCTGAGCTAATGTTTTCCGATCACCCTTGCATAATTTTGTTCCCTCAAAACATGGTTAATGTTGTTCCCCATCTCATTCTTGGTCTACCAAATGAGCGTTTTCCCTCTAGTTTTCCCACAAGAAGATTATATGTCCTTCTTTCAACCCAAATTCGTGCTACATGTTCTGTCCATCGCAGTCTATGAGACTTAAATCTTGTTATTATATCTGGTTTCCTACAAAGATCGTGCAGCTCACAACTGTGAACTTAAAGTAGTCTTCTCCATTCGCCTGTATGCCCATCTATCGTTGGTCCAAACATTTTCTAAGAATAATCAATTGAGTTGGTGTTTACTTGATGAAAATCCATATTTATTAATTAAATAAAAATAAAACGTAGTTTTATTTGATTTTAATATTTATTATATAATTCAGTGACAGCTGTTTCGGTACACTGTACCTTCTTCAGACATGTTAAATTATGAATTGTATTCCAATTGATCTAAGCAACAATACAACAATATTTATTTAAATTTTTAAATTTAACAAAGGGGATTCATTCAAACCAAGTTGAGAATTTAAAAGTTTTTTACTACTTTTAAATTTATTAATTTCTACAGCCTCCAAAAGGGTAAGAAGTTAGATCTTTTGGAGGCTGTAGAAATTAATAAATTTAAAAGTAGTAAAAAACTGTTAAATTCTCAACTTGATTTGAATGAATCCCTTTGTTAAATTAAAAAAATTAAATATATATTGTTGTATTGTTGCTTAGATCAGTTGGAATACAATTCATAATTTGTTAACATGTCTGAAGAAGGTACAGTGTACCGAAACAGCTGTCACTGAATTATATAATAAATATGAAAATCAAATAAAACTACGTTTTATTTTTATTTAATTAATTTTCTAAGAACTTTATTCAAAATACTCGTAATCTTTTCTCCTCCTTTAAAGTAAGAGTCCATGTTTCGCATCCATATGGTTTTATATATTTTCAGCTTTTTAATTTTTTAGAGAAGTTGAGACGTCAATAGTCTCTGGAATGCGTAATAGCTTCCATTTCCAGAATTGAGTTTATGTTCAATTTCCTTTTGCACCTCATTCCTGTACGTAATTATTGTTCCTAGGCATCTGAATTCAGGCCCCCCTTTTTTTTTCAAAATTTTCCTCATTTGTCATTAACTCTCCATTTTCATTATATAATATATTTCTATGTTTTAATTTCTATGTTAATTAAATAAAAAATAGAACTTAAAGTTTTACATGATTTTCATATTTACATATATGTGATAAATATTAGGTGATAGTGAGGAGATACTAAGGGAAAATAACTATATTGAGTAATATTAAGAAATTAGGGCTGGAAGTAAATATTAAAAAACTAGAAATTAAAATAATTAATTTGCTGTTTACTTGATGAAAATCTATTTTTGTGTTAATTAAATAAAAATAAATATGAAATTATTGTATTGTCACGGGTCCTTTAAAAGTATACAAAATTTCAAGTCGATCCAATTATTTTAAGTGTGTGAAAAACGCGTTGAAAGATTCAGTTACATAGATATATAGAGGTCAAGCTAATAAAAAGCGTGTAATAAAACCAAGTTTTATATGATTTTCATATTTATAAAACTTAAAGTTTTATATGATTTTCAGATTTATAAAACTTAAAATTTTATTTTTATTTAATTAAGATAAAAATGGGGTTTCATCAAGTAAACAGCAAATTAATTTATTATTTTAATTTATAGTTTAATTAATATTTACTTCCAGCCCTAATTTCTTAATATTACTCAATATAGTTTTTTTCCTATAGTATCTCCTCGCTATCACCTAATAATACTACATCGTTAGTATAAATTAACATTCTTCATCGAGAGAAATACTGGTAGTATAAAATAAAAAATACAAGAAAGCCTCAGAAAGACATTAAAATTAGAAAAATGTTGATATAGGCCTAAGGAAAATAGTAATACGGTTACTTCCAGTTATTATATAGTAAAACTAATGCCGTTTCTTTTAAACAAAATTTTATTTTGAATGCTTTCTGACAGAAACTAAACCATTCTTCAAAGAAGATTCTTTTCTTCTTGTAAGACCACGTTTTCCCTTTACAGAGATTTTAAGCGCTCTCTCCCTACAGGGAAGAATTTGAACCATACTAAATTAGTTACACTTGTTTTCGTATAGATGTCATAGGAGTGACCCGTGGTCAGCGTTCCACCTCATACTGACATCTAGGAAACCAATGTAGTACTAGGACAGGAAAATTCGGTAAATTTTGCTTAGAGGCCTTTTCATTCAGGCGTAAGGATCTTTTACGAGCCTGAAAATCTTCCGACTCGGGACCCACGGCTTAAAGTCCCTCCCGGAGGACTTGCTCCTTGGATTTTTTCATCCTAAAAAAATCCATCGACTCCGGCCGGGTTTGAACCCGCGACCCTCGGGACCAGAGGCAAGCATAAACACTAGTCCACCGCGGTTGACTCAAAGAAGATACCATTAGATTCTATGGTCTTGAGCCATCTTTCAACACAGTTTTTTCTTCATCCTGGGTCCTACCAGTCTGTTTATGAGAAAAATTCACGGAGACCTACTTCCATAGCTACAATGTTTTTGAAATTTCATCCGAGAAACGGACAATATGACCCAAGATCAAGAATCTATGTTGGATGCGATAGCAATTCAGTTTCTCCCAATTCCTGAATTTTTGTTATGGTTGTTCCTATACTTTTAATATTCATGTTTGAATACCGTTGAGGTTAAAATTATTTCAATTATATTTTTTTTTTACCTTTTATAAAACAGTCGTCCTCAACTATAACACAAATTATTACAGTTGAGGACGAAAAGCTTTGAATTTTAATAATATAACGAAGATTATAACATAAATTGTTACAGTTGAGGACGACTATGTTATATACAGGTAAAAATAAATAATAGTTTTAAAACACTAAAACAACACGCTTTATTAGGAAACCGACCTAAAAAATGAAAAATAATTTTAATTTCCAACACGTTTGGTTAAATACTCTTCTAAAAATCATCCGGGCCGGATTTGAACCAGCGACCTATGGATTACTAAAATTATATACCACCAAAGTCCACCGCTCTACCAACTGAGCTCTTACAACGATTGACTAAAAAGTCGATAAGTCCGCCGCAACCTATTATACCGGTTTTTATTTTTTTTGATGATTCTGGCCAGGATTTTAGAAAAAAAAATGAAATTATTGTATTGGCATGGGTCCTTTACAAGTATACAAAGTTTCAACTCGATTCAATGTTTTTAAGTAGGTGAAAATCGTGTTCAAAGATTCCGTTGCATAGATACAGGTCCGTTACATAGACAGATGCAGGTCAAGCTAATATAAAGCGTGTAAAAATCATAATTGAAATGGTTTTCCTGCAGTATGGGCTCAGGTCAGGTTTGAACCCGCGACTCTCAAAATTTAAAGAACTCGTTCTATTTGTTGGGGATAAAGATCCGCAACTATTCCACGCTCTTTGGAAAAAGAAAAAAAAATCACTGAATACACCTTCAAAATTCTACCAGAACGCAAGTTACATTAAAACGCGACATTACGTACGGCACAACCTAATATACATCATAAAATGCTAAGTAACCTATTTAAAAGTCTACAATTTAAATCAACTTTTTCATAAAAATGCTATATTTATACATACCGGCAGTTGAATATATTTTTCTCCTATACTATATGCAGGCAGGCAGGCAGGCAGATTGCAGTATCTTCAATAACTAAGTTGATTGTTAGAGAAAATGAAGAGTGAACCGATATATATATATATATATATATATATATATATATAGTATCTCTCTACTGTAATTAAAGGCTTACCTCTAATCTTCGCAAAAAATGACAAGCTCGCAAAAAGTACCTTTTCTCTGATTGGCTACTTTAAAGCGTACTTGTAATACGTAATCTCTGATTAGCTATCAACTGTAGAACTACAAAATTATTTTTCTTTAAGGCAAGATAGTCGTTATCCGGGTCAAAAAATGCATGATAATTTGGTCCCAAATAGGTGGTCATGTATTATGTCCTCTTAATGATATCACACTGAAAATTTTTATGGAAGCAGAGAGGGATGAAAGTTACGGTGCTGGAAAATTCTAAATGTGAATTTTTAAGGTTAGAGCATGTAATTTTTTTCTTTTTCTCCGAAAGTTACATTTTTCATTGCATTGGTACACTTTTCTCTATCTATCTATCTATCTTCGGGTTTTTACAGCTGCTGCCGTCTTCCCGTGCCAAACCTCCAAAGCCTACGGTCTTGGGCATCTTCGATGCTTAGCCCTCTAGCATGCATTACTGTCTTCATGTTTTCCTTCCATGTTAACCTTGGTCTTCCTCTTTTCTTCTTTCTGTTAGGATGCCATTCATATAGTTGCTTCGGCCATCGCTCATCTTCCATTCTTAAAACATGTCCTAACCACTTTAATTCCTTTTCCTCAATTCTTTCAATTATGCTTTCTTTCTTCTGCTTCCATTTTGTTTCTAATTTCCTTATTTGTGACACGTTCTAATTTAGACTTTCTGGCACTTCTGAGTAAATAATCCATTTCTAGAGCTATTAGTCTATTCTTGTAGTACTTATTGATTGTCCATACCTCACTTCCGTACATTGCAACAGATTCCACCAACGTTTTACCAATATATTTTTTGTGTCTTTCCAAATATGCTTATCCCACCATATGGAATTTAATGATGATATTATTTTGCTACTCAATTCAATTCTATGTTTTATGTTCTCTTTGCCTATACCTTCGATGTTATCCATAATCATTCCCAAATATTTAGTTTGTTTCACTTGCTTTATTTGGATTCCATCTTCCAATACTAAATTTTCTCTTTCATTGCTATTTATTGCCAGATATTCTGTTTTTTGTAAATTTACTGTGAGACCCCATGATTCATATGTGATTTTCAACCTTTTTATCATGAATTCCATATCAAAATTGTCTTGCGCTAAAACCAGTTGATCATCGGCAAATTGTAATGTCAGCAAAAATCTATTGCCTATTGGGATCCCCATACCTTTGCAGCTTTGTTTCCATTTCGTTAATATAAATTCTACATAAATATGAAATAAAATTGGTGATAGACTGCACCCTTGTTTCAATCCCTTGAGGTGTTATAGGATTAGACATTATATTTCCCATTTTAACATAAGCGGAGTTATCTTTATAGATTTGTTTAATAATTTCTATTAGGTTTCTGTCAATATTGTATTTCTCCAATACTTCCCATAATTTGTTCCTCGGAATTGAGTCATAAGCTTTCTCTAAATCTATCATTGTCAAATGGGTTTCTTCTCCAACTGCAGTCCGTTTTTCAATTAACTGTTGTATTGCAAATATATTGTCAACACATGACCTTCCTGGTCTGAATCCATTTTGATCTTCTCCTAATTTGTCTTTAACATCTTTTTGTAACTTTGTTTTTAATAACTTCGTAAATATTCTATATAATGTGTTATTTATACTTAGTCCTCTGTAGTTTTTTGCGTCTCTTCTATCGCCCTTCTTGTATATTGGTACAATGTAGCTTATTTTCCATTCATCAGGAATCTTCTGTATTGCAATGCACTTATTATACAAGTCCCTCAATCTACCTATTAAATTTTTTGGGCCATATTTAATTAACTCATTTGGTATGTTTCCCGGCCCTGGTGCCTTTTTATTCTTTAGGGTTTGAATCTCAAAAAAACAATTAACCTAGGGTCATGACATTTTCAGAGCATGTTAACAGGTGTATGTTTGTATGAACCATGCAAGATTGAAAATAAATTTTAGGAAATATTCATATTATTTATTTTTTTACGTATATAATAAGTCATTAATTTATTGACGCATACTAACTAGAGCCATAAGACCATAAAAATGCATATATTAAATTAATACTGCGTGGTTACATTTTCACATACAGTGATGATGAACAGTTAAAATGTCATTGCCATCAGAATTACAGGATATGAGTAAAGTGTACCAATGTAAGGTAATGTAACGTCACATTTTAAAAATCTTTAAATTAAAAAAAAATTCCTTCTTCATAACAAAGTGTATGTTAACCATTCTAGGCTAAATCCAAAGCAGGAAGTCCCCAGATATACCATAAACATTTTCATAAGTAATGCCACGAGTGATTTCCAAATTATCGATAAATTCACGACTCACGAAGTGAGGAGTGAATTTATCTAGAGAATTTTGAAATCAAGAGTGGCATTTGTTAGGACTATTTAACGAATAAAATTAAGCTGTTTACTCACAAATCATTGTTTAACTATAGTTATTTTAAAATATTTATATATTTAATGTAAACGGCGATGTTTGAAAACAAATCAGAAATGTGAGGTTATGTTCATTCACTGCTGCTTCATCATATTATGTATTGCCAAAAAAGATCGCAATATTGTAAGAGTGCACCCAAGTGGAGAAATAATGAAACACATCAAACTATATTCATAATCAACATTACGGCTTATTCATTTATTTTTTTTAGTAAACAACTCAGTAAAATCAAGGAATCATTTCATTATTTGCTATATTCAATGTATTTGTTGGAGAAAAATAATGCTTTGACCTGTTCAGAACATTAAAAAGGAGGAGCTTTCTTTATCACAAAATCAGGAGCTGATAAAGAGAAATCGATAAAGATCGAGGTGAAACACGACTGTCATTGGTTGTAAAACAAAATTAATTGAAACGTGATTGGTCATTGACTAGCATTTGTGGCATGAGTTAAATAGTCAGTGTGATGTCATTAAAAGGACATAATACTGTATATGACCACCTATTTGGGACCAAATTTTTATGCATTTTTTGACCCGGATAACTACTATCTTACCTTAAAAAATCAACTTATGCAACTATCGAACACGAAAAATCATGTCAGCGCGCGAATAAGCACTCCCTACGTCTCAACAATACATTTTAAATGAATAAAATTGCAGATGACCAAATAATAATAGCAAATTCCGAAGATAATCTACAGAAAGGTCTGTATGAACTTAACAAAATTACAGAAGAATATGGATTAAAGATATCTACAGAAAAAAACAAAAATTATGGCATTTCAAGGTGTAGATCCTGTCAGAAGTAAAATTGTACTGGACAATAACATTTTGGAGCAGGTGAATAATTTTACATATCTAGGATGCAATATCTCATATGAAGAAGAAAAGGATGTAAATGCAAAAATATCTAAATTTTTAAGAATTTTAGGGTTAATAAATTCTATCTTCAAGCCACAAGTCCAAAAGCATTCAAGACTGAAAGTGTATAAAACACTGGCTCTTCCAACTCTTTTGTATAGTAGCGAAGTATGGACGTTGAAACAGAAGGATATACAGAGACTTAGATCTGCTGAAATGAGAAATCTTCGGAGGACTGCAGGATACACACTACTAGATCACAAAAAAAATGAAGACATCTTAGAAGAATTACACATGGAATCTTTAGAAAACAAAATTTCTGATTATAAGTCAAGATGGATACAACATGTTCATCGAATGGAAGATCACAGAATACCCAAACTAATGTTAAGATATCAACCTGCAGGAAGAAGACCAGGACGTCCACTCAAAAGACTTCTGGACGGTGTTTCTCTTGAGGCCGAAACAGGTCAACAAATGTCCTAAATTCGTGAATGTACTATGATGATGATGATGAAATGAATAAAAATATTAAAATATCATGATAATAAGAACTTTCCAAAAAATAATTTGTTAAAAAAGTTATATACAAATATAATAATATGCTCAACTCGTGCCCAACACAGGGTGGGGATCAGATGAGATAAAGCCCCCAATATTTATAGAGGTCTGTAAACGTCAAGGGTGCCGGCCGATCCACGCCTGACGCATCGTCACAGGGGCAGATGAACGAAAAGAAACGAAATGAATGAGATGAATATGGAGAAATTCCTCTTTACCTCTCCCATCAAGTTATTTCATCTCAATTCATTCGTTTCATATCACCTTTCACCTTATCTCGTGTGGTAAAAATAATCTGATTTACCTTTATATGGGAACAATGACTCTTTAACCCTTAAATTGGCCAAAGACTGACTGACTGACTGTTTTGTGGCAATGACTAGCATTGCCCAGTGTGCCGCTTTTTGGGAACCAGTTGAGGTCCCTTGGCGGCCAAACACCATTGTGTTTATTCAGTAGGGGTTTTGTTCCTTAGCCTTGCTGTCTCGCTGCTTATGTGTTCATTACCGTAGCAGGTATGGATGATATGAAACATGAGTTCACTAGATTTGTCAGGAACACAAACCTTTCCATAGGTGTCGACAGACCACTCAGCAGAGGCTGAATGTTATGGAAAAGTTGTTGTCCCTGATCCGTCATTGGTATAGCAGCCACAGACCCTGGCTGACATGGGACAGTGCCTGTAGTAGGTTTAACTGTGATGCCAGAATTTACCATAGAACTATATGAGACTGTAGGATTAACAGATTTTGATGTGAAAGTTCGAGGTTGGGACGCCGGGGTTGTTGGACTTTGGTTTGGTTTTCTTTTTTCATAAATTTCTTTTGCTTTCTTATAGGCTTCACAACCCCGGTAGGAAGCGGGATGTCCCTCTTCCCCACAGTTCGCGCACTTCAGCAGGCTCTTGTCCGTGAGTGCCTCGGTTCTCACCGGACACTCACGATGACTATGAGTACCAGCGCAAATTACGCAAGATGGGGTTAAGGAACACCCCATGAAAGTATGGTTAAACTTCTGGCATCTGAAGCACTGCTTCATGCCAGCTCTAGGTCTGTATGGTTCCACAGCCACCACTGTCAAACAGAGGCGGTTTAAGTTATATATTTCCCTACCAGCATCATTGTTCTGAAGTTCCAGGATGTATAATGGTAAGGGAGTATAAACTTCTCCTTCTTTTTTGGTGATTTGCTTTACCGATATTATTGGATATTCTAGTTCTTTAAGTTCTTCCTTGACTTCATCAGCAGTGATGCTGGAAGGAAGCCTCTTTAGAACAGCCCTCAGAGGCAGATCTTTTTTGAGTTGAAATGTATAAAATTCTTTCTTTGCATTTTTGAAGTACTCTTTGAGTAGCTGAAAGTCTGCCTCCGAGGTAGCGTAGTATCTCAAACCGTCCTGGGTTTTTACTACTTTCACGTCTTTTTCGAATTTTTCTTTTAATTCCCGATTCATCCTGAAAAGGTCACCATGTCCAATCACCGTTATGGGTGGTGGGCGTGGTTCCCTTTTCGGCTGCGGCATTACTTGAGGCTCCCTGGACGGTTGGCTACTACGCCTGGTAGCTGCTGTAGTTTGCTTGTCCCGTGACGATCCAAGTTGAGGAGCCTGAGGGTCGACAGTGTCCATTGGTTCCGGTAATTCGGATAAAATTGAAAATTTATTTTGCATTGGCACAGTCGACACCTCATTTTGTCGTGATGTGACCTTAGTTGCCTTATTTGTGGTTGGTTTCACTTTATTTGAAACTGTATTCATGTTAACTTTTGAATTATTTTGGGATGGTTTCTCTTTACTTGAAACTGTATTCATGTTAACTTTTGAATTATTTTGGGATGGTTTCTCTTTACTTGAAACTGTATTCATGTTGTCATTTGAACTATTTTGGGATGGTTTCTCTTTCTCATGTGTTTTAATCTTTTTAGGTTCAGGTACATATTCTGTATTCTTTTCCGCACCTTTGAAAAAACAGGATACAGGAAGTTCCATAATTATTGTTTTCAATTCATGAAGCATTTTTTCCAAATAATCTTGGTTAGATTTCATATTGAGCTTAATCTCACTTAATCTTTTTAGGCAATCATGTGTAACATCACGAGCAAAATCGGACTGACCGAAATCTGGGAACGCGCTTATGAAATTGATAACTATAACGATGGCACCACGCACCTCTCTAGCTACTTCTAGGAATTTTGATTCAGATGGAAATTTTTGATTATCTACATATCTCTCAAATTTTTTGAGCGCAGTTTCCCAAAGTTCGTAGGCCGAGGGCTCCTCATACTCAAGGTCCATAGCCTGCTCGGCACTCACGTATTTTAGTGAAGCAGCCATGGTAAGACTGTTCAGCACTAATTACTTATTACTACACTAGCACTTGGCTTGATTGAACTGAACTAAAAACTGAACACAATAAGCCAGCAGATAAGGCTTAACAAAGCACTCGCAGTTAATAGAGTTGCTTTGCAGGAACCAAACACCACTGTATAAACACAACACTGAAAAAAAATTTCACTGAAAAACACTGAATACTCTTAAGTGAGTGTGGCCGCCAGGCCCCACCCGGAAAAAAGCGACATGCTGCACAACACTATTCACCAATTCACTATTTTCAGCCAGCAATCAGAAGAAAATAATAATTTCAATCTGCAACTTGGAGTAGAGAGAGGCAAAAGCCCGAGCAGTAGCGCTCAAGTCGCCAAGGTTGGCCACAGGTTGTCCACCAGTTCACGTTGGCTCGTCGGTGATCCTTACTACCAGTAACAAGAGCTGTCGTTTCCGCCAACAGGAAAGTTTGCGTACTCGATGAATCTAGGATGCCTTGACTTGTCTTCACTGTTCCACTGCCGTAAGCTGACAAATGTCTTGTGTCAGTTATTTGAATATGGCGGACCGCACTGAAAACGGAATCTTTTATAACTGTTATTATTAGGTATTTTGTTTAATTAGACACATATTTAAGTGGTTTCTTTTCGTTCGTTTTGTTCTGATTTATTAAAAATATTCTTCTTCTTCTTCCTTCCAAGTATTAGGCCGAGACCTGTTACGATCCTATAGAAAATTTTCCCTTATGGGAAATTCTCGTATAAGACTTGAAAGCATAATAATAGTCCCTTCGATTGGTTGCTGGCCAAAGGAAGGCAAGACCAGTGATGGGGCTGCCATCTTATAGCCTCTGGTCAGGCTTTTCTGGAGAAGAAAAGAAAATGAAGGAAAGAAGAAATGGAAAAAAGGAAGGACTCCCTAGACCCTCGGATGCCCTAATAGCGTCGGGGTCGAAAAAACAAGAGTTAACCAAGAGAGGTTAGATAGTAAAGTTAAAAGAGTGCAAAACACAAGTAAGTGGAAGAAATGTTTTGCACAGCTTGGGCACCTTGTGGTCGCCATCCACATATCCCCTAGATGAGGACCCCTGAGAAAAATATTAAATTAATTAAACCAACTGGTGTATCCAAAAATGATACATTATGAATTTAAGGGTAAAAATAAATTACGGCAATCTCTATATGAAATCAATACCCATCTGTACATTTCTGTTATCTTTATACGTAATTCTTTATTAAAGACCTATGCTACAGATAAATAATATACGTACTTCCGATAACAAAACTAACCTGACCTACATTTTGCACTCAAACCTATGTACACTTAGCGACAAAAAGAATGGACCGACTCTTGATCTCGAATATTTTAAGTTCCAACGCGCGATTCACACGAGTAAATTAATTGCACAGAACAGCTACAATACGTTTCCCTTCTTCATTTAAAGATTATTCTTTCAAGCGCAATTAACCAGAGCACGCTTAGCTTGGTGGCTTGATTCGTATAGCATGAAAATGCTATGATTGCAGTGAAGGATCTGCCTTCGGGCAGAATTACTATGGATGGATGGATGGATAATCTACATATGTCAACAAACAAATCAAAAGTAATAACACTTGAAGGAAAATATCCTATCCGATCAAAAATAGTTCTACAAAACAAACCAATAGATGAAGTATTACTCATTCAAAATAACTCTGCAGGCGGAAGAATTACGAAGCTCTGTTCGTTGCTACACGTGACGTCATATAAGGCAGTATATACTGTCAGCGTCCCACGTCCCATTCCTCTCTGCACTCATAGATAGCAGTGTCACGTGTTCTATTCCTACATAAACATGACTGCAGTGCCCTCCGTCAACAACTGCACTTACTCCTTAAACAGGTAATAAGATGTTTCAATTATTTCATCATCATCATCATCATCATTCCAGGGATTAGGCAATTGCCCGTTCCGACTTCATAATGCATCAGCCCAACGTCTTCTAGGTCTTCCAACATCACGTCTTCCTCTTGCTTGATAATTTCTTGCTAACAATGGATATCCCTCCTTACTCATTCCATCCATGTGATCAATCCATTTCTGTCTGTAATTCGTGACTTTATCCAATAGAGGCTGTACTTTCAATTCTTCTCTTATATCCAATTATTTAGGATGCTTATTATCATATGAAAAAGTGAAAGATCTAGATAATAAATTATCAAAATTCCAGCATATATGTGGTCTTGTTTAATAAAACCAGATACAATGATGAGATTTTATAAGGTCTTGGCAGTCCCGCTCCTAACATATGGAAGTGAAAACTGGACATTAAATAAATTTGGAAAAAGGAAAATAGAAACGGCAGAAATTCGTTTCTTAAGAAGGATAGCAGGACTCACTTTAAGGGATCATATCCTCAATACTGACATTCGAGAACAATTACAAATACATGAATTAGGAAATAAATTGACAGACAGCAAATTAAAATGGTTTCAACATATAAATAGAATGGAGGCATCTCGTCTATCAAAACAGGCTTTAAAATACAGGGTGCCCCATTCAAACCTCCCACATTTTAATTAATGATAAGTAACAAAATATGTGGAATTATGAAATGAGGCCGGTATTAAACGAAACAGAAACTCAAAGAATTTTCATTGCTACACGTTAAAACACATCTATACGTGGACCATTTCTTCAATCTTTTCTTCTGAAACACATGTACGAGCACCTCCTGATTGTTTTTTAACGCTTCCAGGCGTCAGAAATTTCTCAAGCCATGCCTTAATGATCTACCCATAAGGTGCATTTCCTCCATATTCTCTCCGGTAATTTTTTTGCACTGTATTTATTGACTTCGTCTCTGCTTACCAGAAAACAGTTTGTGCTCGCCATTTTTGTTTTATGTCATTATTGTGCAACATGCGATAGATGAATTAACTGCAACAATGAAAACAAAATTTCTTTGAGTTTCTCTTTCTTTTAATACAAACCTCATTTCATAATTCTGCATACTTTGAGAGTTATGATTAATTAAAATATGGGAGGTTTGAATGGGACACGCTGTACATTCCAAGAGGTAAACATTCCGTTTGATGCCCCATGACCAGATGAAGGGATATGCTTTGAGTAGGCACAGGCTTACAGCCTAACCTTGAAGTTGAAGAAGAAGACACATTATTCTTCTTCTTCCTTTCCAGGATTAGGTCAATGCGACCTGTTCCGGTCTCAAATCCATCGTTTCCTTGGCCGTCCCAAATATATTTTTCCATGTGGTAGGTAGGTGTTGATCTTTTTGGTTAATCTTGTATTGTCCATTCTCTCTAAATGTTCTTTCCATTGGTATTTGTGCTCTTCTAGTTTATCAACTATTGAAAATATCTCCAGTTCATTTCTTATTGATTCATTGTGTAATCTATCCATGTGTGTACATCCTTTTACGAATCTTAAAAATTTCATTTCAGTGGCTTGAATGTGTGAGATATCTTTTATGGTAAGTACCCAAGATTCAGCTCCATATAAAAGAACAGGAACAGCCATAATTTTATAAAATCTGAGCTGAGTTTCTCTTCGAGTCTTTCGGATGGTTCTTCTTATGGTGCCACATATAATTTGATATCAGTTTAATTTATTATGTAAAGACAAATTTTAATTAAAAAAAACTTATCCAGAAACAAGTTACAATTTAACTTGCTATCTTGTTATGTTAACTCGTACTTCGAGACACATATATTCTTGTGACACAGTGTTACATAGTCCAGAATAAGGAAGTATCTACGGACACAGACCGCAGTTTTTACACGGTTTATATTAGCTTGACCTGTATCTATCTATGTAAAGGAATCTTTCAACGCGATTTTCACCCACTTAGAATCATTGGAACGACTTGAAACTTTGTATACTTGTAAAGGACCCGTGACAATACAATAATTTCATTTTTTTCTAAAATCCTGGGCAGAATCATCAGAAAATCAAAGAAATTGTCTTTGTATCTATGAAACGGTATCTTTCACCGCGATTTTCACCCACTTAGAATCATTGGAACGACTTGAAACATTGTATATTTGTAAAGGACCCGTGACAATACAATAATTTTATTTTTTTGTAAAATACTGGCCAGAATCATCAAAGAATAAAAAAAAGTGTCTTTGTAACTATGTAACGGAATTTTGAACAAGATTTTCACCTACTTAGAAACATTGGATCGACTTAAAACTTTGTATACTTATAAAGGAACCCTGACAATACAATCATTTCATATTTATTTTCTAAAATCCTGGCCAGAATCATCAGAAAATCATAAAGAGCGTCTTTGTATCTATGTAACGGAATCTTTGAATACGTTTTTTCACCCACTTAGAATCATTGGAACGACCTGAAACTTCGTATACTTGTAAAGGACCCGTGACAATACAATAATTTCATATTTTTTTCTAAAATCCTGGCTAGAATCGCCAGAAAAAAAAGTGCATTTGTATCTACGTAACGGAATCTTTGAACACGATTTTCACCCACTTAGAAACATTGGATCGACTTGAAACTTTGTGGTACTTCTAAACGACCCGTGACAATACAATCATTTCATATTTTTTTCTCTAAAATCGTGGCCAGAATCATCAGAAAATAAAAAAAATGAAAACTGGTATAATAGGTTGCGTACTTGTCGAGTTTTTAGTCAATTGTTGTAAGAGCTCAGTTGGTAGAGCGGTGAACTCTAGTGATATATAATTTCAGTAATCCATAGGTCGCCGGTTCAAATCCGGCTGGGAGGATTTTTTTAGAAGAGTATTTAGTATTTAGCTCATACTACAATAGTATTCAGTGTAAATATATTTACATTTTTATCTTATTCTGTAAAATATTAAAACTAAAAAAATATAAAAATAAATAATAGTTTTAAAAAAGTAAAACAACCTTTATGACTATATTTAGGTAGTTTAAGAACTAAAATTCTAATTTGTGGAAGCTTTATTAAAAAAACCGAACTAAAAAATGAAAAACAATTTTAATTTCCAACACGCTTGGGATAAAATTAAAGTGGTCAAAAAAATCATCTCCAACACATATAGAATAAAACTAGAGTTATCAACAAAAAAAAAAGGAAAATAATACCATGAAAAGCGTGGGGTGCTTTTTTATGATTTTTACATTTTCTTCTTAGAGACTACTTTTACCAATGTCTGTTTATTATCAAATATATTAATAATATAGAGCACCCCACGCTTTTGATGGTAAAATTATTTTCTTTTTTGTTGATAACTCTAGTTTTATTCTAGATGTGTTGGAGATTTTTTTTTTACCACTTTAATTTTATCCCAAGCGTGTTGGAAATTAAAATTATTTTTCATTTTTTAGTTTGGTTTTTTAATAAAGCGTGTTGTTTTAGTTTTTTTAAAACTATTATTTATTTGTTTAGTGACAGGAGTGAATTTTGACAAGTAGGTATATAGTGAAGCTTATAAGACAGCAGGAAGTAGTCTGACCACCGCACGTAGTCTGGCGGGAGTACGTCCGACGCGGGTGCTGCAGACCCTCCTGAAGGTTAATTGGATTCCAAGCTGCGGTATGATAATTCCATCAGCTCGTTTTATTCTGTTTGGGAATTGAAAGTTTTAGTGGTTACATACCAAAACCTCCAGATCCTCGCGTTCATAATCTTTCCCCCTTTCACAGTAAAAAATAACCCTCCCAGTCTAACTTGAGTCTCTTCACAGTGTTAAAATGAACATGCACACATACACATGACAATAAAGTTTTGCTATTAATCACCAGTTCTTCATTTAATAATGTTATTCCATAGAATCGCGACTGTAATAAGTGAAAAAAAAATGAATAAATAACAGATTACAGAAATTAATAAGACATATGATGATCTTGAAGAAGATTTCCGGGCTGTAGGCCGTGGTCTCGAGGCTTGAAGTTCCCCGACGTTTCGCCAGAGACTGCGTCTGGCATCCTCAAGGGTTGTCGGGGAACTTCAAGCCTCGAGACCACGGTCTACAGCCCGGAAATTTTCTTCAAGATCATCATAGCAACTCCGGCCGTGAAAGCCTGAGTCAATACATTAATAAGACATATGTTTACATTTTTTTCAATTCAATGCCACTTCGTCAATGTCATTTCTATATTTCTGTTATTCCCTTCTGTTATTGGCGTATTGTAACCCACTTCTGAGGTTGGGGCGCCTGGAAGGCGGAGTTACGCTTCTCAAATGATATGGTGCTGGGTTTTATGCATTGCAGTTAAAAACGGCAGATATTTTTTTGGACACGACCTTTGTACATCACATGCTCCTGTAGAAGATATTTAACTCTTGCGCCATGGAGATTTTCCATAAACACTGCCTTGCAGTTAAAAACGGTAGAACTGTTTCCAATTTTATTGATAACACTAAAGAACTACTAAAGAAAAGAATAATACGAAGAAAATCTGTTGACGAACAGAGAAGAAAAAATAATTATGTATATGCATTATTTCCTGATAGTTTAAATGGGTGCTTTGACGCTAAATTTTAGTGCCTTGCAGTTAAAAAGGCTGATACTATTTTGTATATCACATGCTTATCTGTAAGAAATTTAACTCTTTAACCCTTAAATTGGCAAAACACAAATTTATTCTCCTTGTTATTTGAATGTGGCGGACCGCAGTGAAAACGGAATCTTGTATAACTGTTATTATTAGGTATATTATATAATTATACACATATTTAAGTTGTTTATTTTTGTTTGTTTTCTTCTGGTTCATTTAAAATATTAAATTAACTGAACCAACTGATGTATGCAAAAGGATACATTACGAATTTAAGGGTTAACTCTTAAATCATGGAGATTTTCCATAAACACTGCCTCACAGTTAAAAAAATAATAGTTTTAAAAAACTAAAAGGACACGCTTTATTAGAAAACTAAAAAATGAAAAATAATTTTAATTTCCAGTACGCTTGAGATAAAATAAAGTGGTCAACAAAAAAATCATCTCCAACATATATAGAATAAAATTATAGAGTTATCAACAAAAAGAAAATAATTTTACCATCAAAAGCGTGGGGTGCTCTATATCAATTAATATATTTGATAATAAACAGATATTAGTAAAAGTAAGCTCTCTAAGAAGAAAATGTAAAAATCATAAAAATCACCCCACGCTTTTGATGGTAAAATTATTTTCTTTTTGTTGATAACTCTATAATTTTATTCTATATGTGTTGGAGATGATTTTTTGTTGACCACTTTATTTTATCCCAAACGTACTGGAAATTAAAATTATTTTTCATTTTTTTAGTTTTCTAATAAAGCGTGTCCTTTTAGTTTTTTAAAACTATTATTTATTTTTTATTTTTTAGTTTTAATATTTTACAGAATAAGATAAAAATGTAAATATCTTTAAATTCGATACTATTGTAGTATGAGCTAAAGGTAATACTCTTCTATAAAAAACCCTCCCAGCCGGATTTGAACCAGCGACGTATGGATTACTGAAATTATATACCACTAAGAGTTCACTGCTCTACCAACTGAGCTCTTACAATGATTGACTAAAAAGTCGACAAGTCCGCAACCTATTATACAAGTTTCCATTTTTTTGATTTTCGGATGATTCTGGCCAGGATTTTTGAAACAAAATATGAAATTATTGTATTGTCACGGGTCGTCTACAAGTATACAAAGTTTCAAGTCGATCCAATGTTTCTAAGTGGGTGAAAATCGCGTTGAAAGATTCCGTTACATTTATACAAAAACACTTTTTTTGATTTTCTGATGATTATGGCCAGGATTTTAGAAAATAAATATGAAATTATTGTATTGTCACGGGTCCTCTACAAGTATACAAAGTTTCAAGTCGATCCGATGATTTTAAGTGGGTGAAAATCGCGTTGAAAGATTCCGTTACATAGATAGATAGATAGATAGATAGATAGATAGATAGATAGATAGATAGATAGATAGATAGATAGATAGATAGATAGATAGATAGATAGATAGATAGATAGATACAGGTCAAGCTAATATAAAGCATGTAAAAAGCAGAACTAACTGTTTTTTAAAAAAAAATAGTAATAACACTAACTCGTCAATAGCTGCTAAACAAAAAAATCGGTTGACAAACAGAGGAGAAAATGTCTTAACTGTATTGTCTTACGCTACTTATTATGCAACCATGAGCAGAAGTGTGGAGAATAATGAAATACGCACTAGTTTATAAATTCGTGTTTAGGTTTTTACATTAATACTTATTGAGAAACAATAAATAAAATAAATGAAATGAAAATGTATATATATTTGAAGAAATTAAATAAATAAATAAATATATTATATAAATAATAAAAGCTGTGAGATATTGATAGATCGGTTGTTTAATGTCTCTGACATCGTCCGATTCCTAATAGCTAATCGGTCCATTCAATCTCCTGCTTGTAGATGTTTCTCCTTCATGTATAAACATATTCCCTTACTCCAGTAAGTTTCAAGTCTTCCTCTGCCTCGTCTTCCTTCGGATTTCCATTCCAAAACACATTTTGCTAGCAGATCCTCTTCCATTCGCTGGGCATGTCCGTACTATCTTAATTGCTAAGTTGTAATATAATCTAAAATAGTGTCTTCACTCATTTTTTCCCTCATAACTGAGTTCCTAATTTTTTTTCTCTTCTTGAAATTCTTGCTGCCCTTCATATAAAATCCATTTCAGTTGCCAAAAGATATTTATTTGTTTTTGTTGTTAATGGCCAAAGTCCTGCTCCATAAGTAAATATGTTTTTAACAATTGTATAATATATATTAATTTTATTTTTATTAGATCGGTCGCGGTGGACTTGTGGTTATGCTCCTTGCCTCTGGTCCCGAGGGTCGCGGGTTCAAACGGCCGGGGTCGATAGATTTTTAGGATGGAAAAATCCAAGGAGAAAGTCCTCCGGGAGGGACTTTAAGCCGTGGGTCCCGAGTCTGAAGATTTTCAGGCTCGTAAAAGATCCTTAAGCCTGAATGAAAAGGCCTCTAAGCAAAATTTACCGAATTATCCCGTCCTAGTACTACCTTGGTTTCCTAGATGTCAATATGAGGCGGAACGCTGACCACGGACCACTCAAACGACATCTCTACGAAAATAAGTGTAACTAAATTAGTATGGTTCAAATTCTTCCCTGTAGGGGGAGAGCGCCTAAATCTCTGTTAGGGAAACATGGGCGTACAAGAAGAAGATATTTTTATTACTTATATTTTTTCCCCCACAATATTCCATTGAGGCATGCAAATGCAAATTTTCCTTTATTGTATCCATTTCTTATTTCCTCTTCATAACTTCCATTTTTATTTATTTTTATTCCTAAATATGTGATTTCACTACAAGATTTTATTGTGAGATATTGACAACAATGAAAATGTGCATTAACAATAACTTAATATAAACATTGAACAGTCATTTATAAACAAAAGTGAAACTGAACAACAAAATATAATAATAATAATAATAATAATAATAATAATAATAATAATAATAATTTGTTGTTATGGCGATGTTGCTGCTACAGGCACTTGGAGTCTACATCGTCATACACAACAACAATTACTAGTAGCAGAAGCTCATTCTGCTGATGATGGAAATTAACTTCCGAAAGGCCTCCAGATATTTTTAATATAATATTTTAACATAATTGAGGACGACGGCACTTGCCAAAAAGGTACATATTTTTAGTTTTTATCTTATATATATATATATATATATATATATATATATATATATATATATATACAGGGCTTCCAATATAAAACCGGACACGCCTCACGGGGTTTCACCCGTCAGGCAGCGCTCTCTCCTCGTCCGCATTTCACTCTGCCAACCGCAGAGTGTCCGGTTTTATACTGGAAACCCTATATATATATATATATTATCAAGTTGTATTGTATGGGTGCGAGCATGGATTCTTACTTTAAGGGAGAAGAAAAGATTACATATATTTTAGGATAAAGTTCTTAGGAAAATGTTTGGTCCAAAAAGAGAGAAGAACAGACGGGTGAATGGAGAAAACAACATGACAGTTAACTACATAATCTTTAGAGGAAGCCAGATATAAGAATAACAGTTATGTCTAATAGACTGCAATGAGCACGAGATTTGGCATGAATTGTGAATGAAAAAGGGGCATGGAAACTCTTGTTGGAAAATCGGAAGGGAAAGCGCACAGTACGTACACCAACAATGAGATGGGAGAATAACATTAATACTGATTAGAAGGTGTAAATTATGGGTATGATTGGAAAACATTGGCTCAGGATAAGGATGTATGGAAATCTTATGTCCGCGAGGCAATGAACCTATGGGTTTGATAGTGCCTGTGAGTTAGTCATAGATAGGTAAAACAGAATATCCAGGATACGATATGACATTAGATGTTAAAAATCTATAAACAATATGAATTAATTCTATAAAAAGTAGATTATTCTAAAATTTTAATAACAGCGAAGGTTACTTATAGGATTTAAGTTTAGATAAAAAAAAAGTGGGATTTTACTGGTAGTTGGCTTAGAGGTAGAGTTTATTGTGTAATTTTGTGTGGACTTTATCACGTGGTACCTACCGGTTACTGATTATGTGGACATTTGATGAAAGTGTAGAAATAAGCTGCACTGTCATTGTGTAAAAGTGAAACAATAGACAGACACTGTCCTAGAATTCACTCGGCCTTGTGAAGCTGATGCCAAACAGAAGAGCAACGACATGCGGGCTTTAACCAAACAGTGGCGTGCAGCCATAACACACTCTCCCGAAACGAACTGCCAGTTATATACATAAACATTTTCCGTGTTCTTAATAATTGTGAATGGTTAGTATTAGGCCTATCGACATCTACCATTAAAGCAAATTCCTGATCAGAGTTTAAACCAAAGAGTGGCAGCATGAGAGACTCTTCCGTAGCCAAATGTTAGTTCTGTCTAATTTTGTACTCTCATCAACTGTGAGTATTTTGTATAGTGTTGGAAAGGCGGAAGGAAAGTGCACAGTAGGTAGGCCAAGAATGAGGTGGGAGAATAACATTAACCGTGATTAGGGGGGTAAATAGTACAGGGAATGATTGGAGAACATTAGCTCAGGATAGGGATGTATGGAGAGCTTATGTCCACGCGGTTATGAACCTACGAGTTTGATAGTGCCAGCAAGTTAGTTTGTTAATACTAATAAAATTCATATTAAATTCCGTTGAGGTGAATAGTCATAAGATAAAAGTTAAAATTAAAATATACCTATTGGCAGGTACCGTCGTCCTCAACTTTCTTAAAATGTATATAAAATATTAACTGGAGTCCTTTCGGAAGTTAACTTCCATCATCAGCAGGATGAGATTCTGCTATTAGTTATTGTTTACGACGATGTAGACTCCAAGTGCCTGTAGTTTGTTAGATAGTTAAGTAGTTCGTTATTATATTATACTATATTCCATCTATCTGTAATGGCGTAACAGCCGGATGTTGAGCTTTAGCCTCTCATTTGTTAGGAGTTACTAGACCAATTAATTTAGTTATGATCATTTTCCTAGAAATGTCATTAATGGTATGTGGTCAATACACTGACCCAATGAGACATCTAGTAGGCAACTAAGGTATTACTAGCATGCAGGAGGTCGGTAAATTTTGCACAGAGACTTTTTATTCAGTTTTGCCGTTCTTTTACGAGCCTGAAAATCTTTAGACTCGAGATCCACGAATTAAAGTCCTTTCCGGAGGACTTGCTCCTTGGATTTTTCCATCCTAAGAAATCTATCGATCCCGGCTGGGTTTGAACCGGCGATCCTCGGGACCAGAGGCAAGGAACATAACAACTAGTCCACCGCGGCCGACATTATACTACATTATATAAGCTATTGTCCACCGCTGTGGTGTCGAGGTAGCGCGCTGCCTTGTCACGCAGCGGGGCCGGGTTCGATTCCCGGTCGGGACAGGCTCTTGGGTGATGTTTTCTCGGAGTTTTTCCTCAGCTGTAAGATAAATGTCAGGAAGCTTAGGGCCCAACGGTCCCCGAAAATTATCCGGCCATCATCATCATCCTTATCGTTATCATCATCATCCTTCACCGGTGTCGAAAGCAACGGGAAGCTACATCTATAATTCCCTAGTAAAGCTGCAAAGCATGGCATTAAAATGATATGATTGCAGTGTAAGACCTACCCTCGGGCAGAAATACTATGGATGGATGGATATAAGCTATTATTATGTTATATTGTATCCCATAAATTGTAAAGATCTTGAAGAATAATGATAATCAATTCACTGGAACATGGAACTCAGAAGTTCATGGCCTCGCGGCATAATCTATCCATACATCTCTACCCTAAAGTAGAGTTTTCCAATCATCACCTGTATAATTAACCTAGCTCAGATTATGGTTAATATTATTCTCCCACCTCATTCTTCGCCTACTACTGTGCGCATTTGATCCAAAAAAATTTCCTAAGAACTTCACGTACTTTTTCACATACAATCAGTTTTATCTCCTTTCTGCACGATATTCGATTCCTTCCATTCATTTGGTAGAGCCTCTTTTTTCCAGATCATACTAAGCAAACGGTGTATCTTGATTCCTCCCATAATTTTATCAATTATGCTGGGATCCCATCTGAATCTAATGCTTTATATATATCTTTAATTTTTCACAGTTTTGTAATATGCTAATATTTTAAGAATGAACTTATGTGAAATTTTAGTCAATACTGAGAGACAGTATAGGAATGTAGGAAAATAGTTAATGTTGCTTTTAAATAAGATTTCACTTCATTGTGAATTAATGATACAGTCCCGATGTTTTTTCACTATTATAAATAGAAAACAAAACTCTACAAAGCAAATTTAACATATTGAAAAAAAAAATTGACATGTTTATTAATTATAGATGACTAGCCAATGCCCGCCGTGCGCTGCCACGCCTAAATGCATGAAATGTGTTTTTATGTTTAGTTGAATAAGTAAAAAATAATAATAATTATAAATTTATATCGTAATTATTTCAGATATCCCGTGCTGACTACCCGGCGTTGCATGGAAATATATTTATCCCGATCTTCTTGGCATCAACGAGCTGAAAGACAGAAATGGTTATTATGAGATATTCGTAAAATATAGACGGATTTTTTTTTGTAATTTTTTTATATACGGTATTTGAGATGTTCAATTTTATGTACAGTACATTAATTTGGTGTATTTGTTATGGTTCAGGCAGCATAAGCCATTTAAGCGTCCAAAAAGCTACTTTTGTGTGTACCAATGCACTTTTTTTAACTCTGCCCCTACAGTAAGTACGGTAGCAGTACCAGAAAAAATTCTCTAAATTATGAAAGAACCCCATTCAAATCAGTTAAGCAGTTTTTGAGTCCATAAAAGAACAGAAAGAAAGACACGCTCATTTTTATATATAACTAGCGCTGCTACTCCTAAATGAATGTTAATGTGTTTTTACCACCAGCCGTGCGCTGTTATACTACTTTCCCGATCTTCTTGTCATCAATGAAAGACAAAATTGGTTATTGTGAGTTATCCGTAGGAGATAAACATATGCTGTCGCGGGCTTTTTATAAAGTTTTTTGAGATGTTCAATTTTGTGTACATTAACTTGATGTATTTGTTATGGTTTAGGCAGCGTAAGCCATTCAAGCGTCCAAAAAGCTACTTTTTTCACGTTTTCCACTACTAAGGGTGATTTTTAGGGGTGAAGGGGTTGAATATTACAACTCTCTTATAGCCTATGTTCATCCCCGGAATCTCCTGAACATTTTTCAAAAAGTCCCATCTCAATCGGATGAACGGTATGGCAGAGCACGCTTACCCGAGAATCTATTTATCCCGATCTTCTTGGTATCAATGAAAGACAAAAATGGTTATTGCGAGTTATCCGTAAAAGATAAACATATGCTGTCGCGTACTGTTTTTAGCGTTTTTTTGAGATATTCAATTCTGTGTACATTAATATGGAGTATTTATTATGGTTTAGGCAGCGTAAGCCATTTAAGCGTCCAAACAGCTACTTTTTTCACAACTTCCACTACAAATGGCGATTTTTAAGGGTGTAAGAGTTGAGTATCACAACTCTCTTATAGCCTATGTTCATCCCGGGAGTCTCCTGAATATTTTGCAAAAAGCCCCATCACAATTGGATCAACGGTATGGTTGCGCATAAAGTACGAACAAACATTCATTTTTATATATGAGGTATTTATATTTCATTGGATGATCAAAAAATGTATTAGGGACAAAGTCATATTCAAGACATAACCAAATGTATTATGGATAGACGAAAATATTGGAAGGGTCATATATAAAGAATGGAAGAAAACCGACTTGCAAAAAGAGCTAAAGAAGATAGACGGGAGAAAAACAAGAGGAAGACCAGCCAAGAGATGGATAGACAGTGAATGCACATCCAATACGTCTTCCTCCGAGGAGTGATATTTGAAATAAACAGGATGAAAATCCTACAAATTATGTTTAAGAAGAAGAAGACTAGGGGTATGGTTCCAACCCAACATTAACTTAACGAGTGTAGGAAACCAGGAGGAGAAAATCCGGAGTTATTGTTCGGCCTCAAATTAAACTCGCAATCTTTCGAATATGAGTTTCAAAGTCTATCACCTTGACTAAGCTCCTTTGATAAAGGGAACACCGGTATTGCATTCTCCAAGGAACATATCAGTTTGTCGTTTTTGCGTGTTTATACCATTTAAAAAATATAAATTCGTAAACGTCTCAAATGTATTTACTTTTTTTCGTCGTGAAGTGCACTTTCTCCTAAGAGTTACTCGAAAGGAATAATTAACTTTTTTTACGAAATGGTGGTAAGGAAAATGTTGAACAGTAATATATGACCTGAATTGCTTCGAGACAATTAAAGCTGTATAAACTCATACAATTGTTTTAAAAATCTGCACCACAGTTTCAAGGAGAAAGCTTTCCCAACTATTTTAAATATTTCAACCATTATCATTAGACCTTTGTATTTCTAATCACTCAACCAAAATAAAGCAAATTACAAACATCCAAATCTCAATTAAACATTCTTACAATGAACATAATGTTGTTTTTCAGACAAGACAAATGCACTGAGTTACCGCTTGGAATTTTTAATTTATAATAGCAGTACTGGAGGATCAATTCTGGAAATGCATGCTATTATGCATGTATTACAGGGATCCTTGTCCCAATTCCTTAAAAAAAACTATAAACTGAAAATATGTAGGAATCTTATTTTCTCAGTTATATGGATTCGAAACATGGGCTCTCACCTTAAGGGGGAATGGAGTTTATGAGTATTTGAAAATAAAGTTCTTAGGAAAATTTTCAGATATGAACATATATGCAAATGGAGAAAAATTACATAAGTGAGCTACATAGTCTTTATACGAAGCTAAATATAGAGAGAACAGTTAAGTCACGTAGACTCCGATGCACAGGACATGCGGCACAAATAGGGAATGAACGAGGTGCACGAAAGCTTCTTGTAGGAAAACCAGAGGGAAAACGCCCAGATGGTAGATCAAGAATGAGTTGGCAGAATAACAGTAATAGAACTTGAGAGAAGTAGATTATACGGGCGATAATTGAAAAGCATTGGCACAGGATAGGAATGTATTGAGAGCTAATGTCCGCGCGGCCATGAACCTAAGGCTTCAATAGTGCCAGTGAGATAGTACTACATTAATAGTTATAATTTCTGTAAAATAATTTAAGATATAAGTTCATTGAACTTCATATTTACTACCACCTTAGGCATTTACACTAACATGTGCTATTTAAAAACATATTTTTACTGATCAATATCAATACAAGATGTTACAAAAATTTATGTCAATATATTTGGGAATGGAAATGGACAGCTAATGACAAATGAGGAAAATTTTCAGGAAGTGGCTGAATTCAAATACCTAGGAACAATAATCACAAACAGGAATGAGATGCACAAAGAAATTAACATAGGCTCAATTATGGAAATGCCTGCTATTATGCAATAGAGAATGTCAACTGCTGTGGTCTCGAGGTAGCGTGCTGCCTTGTCATGCAGCGGGCCCTGATTCCATCCCCGGTCGGGGCAATTTTTCTGGGTGAGGTTTCTATCGGGGCTTTTCATAACCTGTAAGACAAATGTCAGGAAAACTTTAAGGCCCAAACGGTACCCGAAATCATATGGCCATCATCACCATCCTTCACCGGTGTGGAAAGTAACGGGAAGCTTCCACACATACAATTCTCTGTGTTATTACTTAATTGTAATATTATTGTGTTTTCTTTATGTAATTGTAATGTTAATGTTTTTAGTGTATAATGCTATTGTGTTATTATTTAATTGTAATATTTTTATTGTGTTTTCTTTATGTAATTGTAATGTTATTGCTGTTTTTGTTTATTTTTCTTTACACTAGTAGCAATTATTACTTTATTGTAACGGACTGTCAACAGCACGTACGGCTTACTGCCCGGCGACCCATATTTGTAAATAATATTGTAAATATCTTACTTTTTGTCTAATAAAGTCCTACTACTACTACTACTAGTAAAGCTGCAAGCATAGCATGAAAATGCTATGATTGCAGTGAAGGACCTGCCTTCGGGCAGAATTACTATGGACGGATGGAGGGATGCATTACAGAGACTCTTGACGTCCCAACTCCTTTCAATAAACGTTAAACTGAAAATATATAACTATTATTCTACCAGTTATATTATATGGATGCGAAACATGGACTCTTACTTTAAGGGAGGAAAGGAGATTACGAGTCTTCAAGAATAAAGTTCTTAGGAAAATTTTACAGGCGAATGGAGAAGATTACATAAGTGAACTACGTGTTCTTTATAGGAAGCCAGATATAGTGAGAACAGTTAAGTCTCGTAGACTGCGATGGGCAGTACATGTGGCACGAATGGGGAATGAAAGACGTGCATGGAAACTTCTTGTAGGAAAACTAGAGGGAAAACGCCCAATTGGTAGACCAAGAATGATGTAGGAGAATAACATTAACTATGATTTGAGGGAAGTAGTTTATACAAGGGGTGATTGGAAAACATTAAGTATATATGGAGAGCTTATGTCCACGCGGCCATGAACCTATGGGTTCGATAATGCCAGTGAATTAGTTAATATATTTGGGAAACTATGTTACCTGAACACAGATGCATATTAGTTTAATTCCCTTGTAAGGAATGTGTACGTTATACATACAACCCACGTAAATCATATCACATAACTCCAGTATTTGAAATGTTGTCTTGGCTCCGATTGGAAGACAGGCGAAAGATACATTGCCCCCTCCATAACTTGAACACACGATCGAGAGAAAATTTATCTTTTATAAGGAGTAAACGATGTTATTTAACATTTTCCAATACTGTTATTTTAACACAGTTCCAATAATGGATCATATTATAATATTATATTGATATTGTGAAAAGAAAAATTAATGTCTGAAAAGTGGTGGTGTAAAATTCTCAAATACAGATACTTCTAAACGAAGCCGGCCATTGGCAATGGTAGTGACACCTTTTTTTTAGAACTCATTTATAGGTTCTGGAATTTGTTTAATAAAAATAGATTATTTTAAGTCTAATACTGAGGATATTTGTTGAAATGAATACTTTGGAGGGAAAGGGCTGTATAATAGTTTAATATTTTTAGGGAAAAGAAATCAATGGTGACAATATTACAATTTAAATACTTAATTTTTTATTTTTTGTTATATGGTACCTGGCAGCGGACGAAACGAGAATTATACTGTAGATTTGTATATATTTTTTCTTATTAGGAAATGTGCACTCAGTTGAGCATTAGTGGTGGGACAGGACACACACCCAGACCCGAGTTGGAGATTTAAAATCCCTACCCCACCGGGAATCGAACCCGGGTCGTCGCAGTGGAAGGTAGGGACTCTACCGACTACGCCACGGCGACTGACTATAGATTTGTATATGTGGAAATAATTGTTAATGTTTGTGCCAGGTCTAAAATGGTGTAGTGGGCTGCACACTAGTCTAGGAAACTAGAGGTCCGCGGTTCGATTCTTGGTTCAGACATTATATTTTCTTTTCACTATATATCAGTAAAACTAAATATATGGTCACACGTAGAAATTCAGTATATAATGGAAATGGACAGCTAATGACAAATGAGGGAAATTTTGAGGAAGTGGCTGAATTCAAATACCTAGGAACAATAATCACAAATAGTAATGAGATACACAAAGAAATTAAACATAGGCTCAATTCTGGAAATGCATGCTATTATGCATTGCAGAGACTCTTGATGTCCCAACTCCTTTCAAAAAACGTTAAGCTGAAAATATATAAAACTATTATTCTACCAGTTATATTATATGGGTGCGAAACATGGACTCTTACTTTAAGGGAGGAAAGGAGATTACGAGAATTTGAGAATAAAGTTCTTAGGAAAATTTTTGGACCAAAGAGAGATGAACAGACAGGTGAATGGAGAAGACTTCATAACAATGAACTACATGGTCTTTATAGGAAGCCAGATATAATAAGAACAATTAAGTCTCATAGACTGCGATGGGCAGGACATGTTGCACGTATGGGGAATGAAAGACGTGCATGGAAACTTCTTGTAGGAAAGCCAGAAGGAAAACGCCCAGTTGGTAGACCAAGAATGAGGTGGGAGAACAACATTAACTATGATTTGAGGGAAGTAGAATATACAGGGAATGATTGGAAAGTATTGGCTCAGGATAGGGATGTATGGGGAGCTTATGTCCGCGCGGCCATGAACCTACGGGTTCGATAGTGCCCGTGAGTAAGTAAGTATATCATTATAATATTATAATATGATCCATTATTGGAACTGTGTTAAAATAACAGTATAGGAAAATGATATATAAGGATAATTAATGTCCGTAAATTTTGCTTAGAATCGTTTTTTTTCAGGCTTAAGATTCTTTTACGAGACTCAAAATCTTCAGACTAGAGACCCACGGCTTGAAGTCCCTCCCGGAGAACTTCCTCCTTGGATTTTTTCACCCTAAAACATCCATCGTCCCCGGCCGGGTTTGAACCCGCAGGGAATATAACAACTAGTCCACCGCGGTCGACACAATTTGCCATAGAGATGAGAAAGGTTGTGAAAAAATATTAATCAGGATCCATCCATAGTAATTCTGCCCGAAGGCAGGTCCTTCACTGCAATCGTAGCATTTTCATGCTATGCTCGCAGCTTTACTAGGGAATTGTAGGTGTGGTAGCTTCCCACACCGGTGAAGGATCATGATGACAATGATAAGGATGATGATGATGGCCATATGATTTCGGGGACCGTTTGGGCCTTAAAGTTTTCCTGACATTTGTCTTACAGGTGAGGAAAAACCCCGATAAAAACCTCACCCAGAAAAACTGCCCCGACTGTGGATCGAACCCGGACCGACAAGGCAGCACGCTACCTCGATACCACAGCGGTGGACTTTAATCAGGATATTCAACTTAATCGGTCATAGAAACGCTTATTTCACTACATGCGCCCTCTTTTTTTGCACTAGGCCTATGTCATTAATAGAGATGAACCTCTCCTTCCACAGACGCGAGCTTGTCCAAAGTTCAATCATACAGTATACATAGTACATTAGAGGTCACTCTGAACAAAGGTCGGATGTAAATAAATAATAGTTTAAAAAAACTAAAACAACACGCTTTATTAGAAAACCAAGCTAAAAAATAAATAATAGTTTTAAAAAACTAAACACGCTTTATTAGAAAACGGAACTAGAAAAATAAAAAATAATTTTAATTTCCAACACGCTTGGGATAAAATTAAAGTGGTCAATAATTTTAAAAAATCTCCAACACATCTAGAATAAAACTAGAGTTACCTACAAAAAATAATTTTACCATCAAAAGCGTGGGGTGCTCTTTATCAATTAATATATTTGATAATAAACACATATTGGTAAAAGTAAAGTCTCTAAGAAGAAAACGTTAAAACCATAAAGAGCACTCCCACTCTTTTGATGGTAAAATTAATTTTTGTAGGTAACTCTAAGTTTTATTCTAGATGTGTTGGAGATTTTTTAAATTATGAACCACTTTACTTTTTATCCCAAGCTTGTTGGAAATTAAAATTATTTTTCATTTTTTAGTTCGGTTTTCTAATAAAGCGTGTTGTTTTAGTTTTTTACTGTTATTTATTTATTTTATTTTTTAGTTTGGTTTTCTACTAAAACGTGTTGTTTTAGTTTTTTAAACTATTATTAATTAATTAATTTATTTTTTTTAGATTTTTAGTTTAATTGATTCTCATAAACCAGAATTCCATGAAAATTTAATTGCTTACGATATTTTTAGTGTCTAGGCAGGAATATTATTATATTTTTTAAAATTATTATTGTCTAACATTATTATAATATTTTTGAATATTTTAATATAGATAAATAGTTACAGTTAATCGTATCCTAATCATATTTTTTTGGATAAATTACAATGTGGTAAGTTTACAAAATTGTCATTAATATTTTACAGAATAAGATAAAATTGTAAATATCTTTAAATTCGATACTATTGTAGTATGAGCTAAAAGTACTACTCTTCTAAAAAAAATCCTCCGGGCAGGATTTAAACCAGCGATCTATACAACGATGGACTAAAAATTCGGTAAGTCCGCAACCTATTATACGTCTCTTTATTTTTTTTGATGTCCTGATGATCCTGATCAGGATCTTAGAAAAAAATGAAATTATTGTATTGTCATTGGTCCTTTACAAGTATACAAAGTTTCAAGTCGATCCAATGTTTTTAAGTGGGTGAAAATCGTGTTGAAAGATTCCGTTACACACAGAGGTCAAGCTAATATAAAGCGTGTAACAAGAGCTGGATTCGGACTTACAGACAAATTAGGCCTCTACTTCGGTGGAACGTAAAATTTGCTCACCAACTTCGGAACATTTGGAGTGAAATAAGTACTGCACTGGATACTAAACAAAGGAGTTCAGCAATGTTGCTATAACCAGATATAGGAAACTATTCTAACACCCTTCTCTCTGATGCCATTTACAATGCTCGCATCAACCATATTTTTATATCGTGTTTAGCGAGGAATTGTTCCATCTCCAGTCATTAAAAATGCTGGAGCTCACACAGTATTAAAATATTAGTGAAAGCAAAAAGATATATCTTATAAGGAAATAAAATAAAATTCTGAATCTATGTTTATACAGAGTGAAAATGTAGGGGACACCAAAACAAATATTTTTCCCTAATGCCATTTTTTCCTATGAGGATTATTTAAACCGGTAGAGGATTTCTCTAGCGGCAAATTAATTAAACCAACAAACACTTTTGCATTTTTTATTACCAAGAGACAACACATTAACACAACGCAATTACTTAAATTACAGCAGAGGTTCAAAAATGCCTTCATGGCATGTAAACAAAGGTTACACCGGCGGATCATGTTGTGTCTAACACGGGCAAAAACTTCAGGAGTATCGTTAATTGCTCCTGCTGCTGCTACTATCCGGGCAACCAGATCCTTTTCTGATGCAACAGGAGTTGTGTAAACAAGGTTGCGCATCTCTCCCTCACAAAAAAAAAAACAAAGGGGCCATATCTGGGGATCGAGCAGGCCATGGTACAGGACCACATCTGCCAATCATCTTTTCTGAAAAGTTGGTTCAAGAATCGACACACACGACGACTGAAATGTGCCGGCGCCCCGTCATGTTGGAACCACATGCGTTGTCTTGTAGGGAGCGGGACATCTTCCAGCAATTCTGGCAATGCTCTGGCGAGAAAATTGTAATAGTGCCTGCCATTTAATGGCCAAGGTAGAAGATATGTCCCAATTAAACAGTCCCTAACAACACCGGTCCACACATATCAATGTACTCACTCCAGGTGTATCGCTCCATTAGCAAACGGATACAATTCACTACTACATTGGTGGACAAAACAATTCCTACCATCAAGAGCAGTGGCAGTCATGACAAGAGCGTAATACACACTCTACCGGTTTAAATAATCCTCATAGGAAAAAAATTGCATTAGGGAAAAACATTTGTTTTGGTGTCCCCTACAACCTTCCAGAGTTTGTCGGTTTAAATAATTTTCACCCTGTATAACACGTTCATCCGATATTGCATGTAAAGGTATTTTCTTCAAAATATTGACGTACTTTATGAGGGACGTTTATAACGAGGTGAGAAATGTTGGACTTTTACTCTAGTCACGGTGAGCAGAAGTTAATTATCAAGTTCACGAACAATGAAAATGAAAGTTCAATTGAAAGGAAACTAAGAATGATGGAAAGTGCACCAACTATCACTTCACCGGTTTACAACTAGCGGTCTGCGATTCGTTTGCAGCTCTACATCCAAAAATAAAGCAACAGTTCCCCGTAAAAACGAGATATTTAATTTCGCGACAAAATTAAAGCTTTAATTATAATTAAAAAGTCTTAAAATACTTTATGAACCCATTTTAAGGTAGCCATAACCTAGAATACATATAAATGACGTATCATAAGCTAACCTAATATTTCAAAAAAATATAAAGAATATAATATCATGACTGATAAACTTCTCAGAAAACCACAGACATTTTAATAAAATTATACCAATTCCAAGCTAAGTTACAATTGTACTGGAAACAAATTTGAATGATACCGTCTATTAGATGAATCGTGGTGCTACTTTTACCCGCCATATGACTGAATTGTGTACGGAACTGTCATCGATAAAAACATTGTTCTTAGACAACATTATATTTCACAGGAAATAAGACTGAATACAAGGCAAGATGGTACCAATAACACTGGTCAACATGACTTTTGTCTCATGAGTACCAATAGTTGTACTTAATGCAGTTTTTATCGTGTTTTCAAACATGTATTCGGAATTTCTCCTTCGCCCACAATTTTTTTATTTCAATTTCAATTAATGAATTTAGATACTTATTTTATTAAAAAAACGTTTTTTCGTCCATTTGACCATTGTAAAATAAAACCAAATGAGCTAACTCAGGAGATTTCAGCTATGGAAAAAATATATCAAAGCAAATGGAATCCTAATATGCTGGCCGATTATTGTTGGACCATCAAGAGGGATGCTCCACAGGCGAAATATAGCAGAAAATCGTCATTTCTTACTTTCTAGTTGAGTCCAAATGTTAAAATATTGTGTAGTTACGAATGTAGAAAATATTACAGTGTTTGAAATTATAAATTCCTGTCTCTCGGAAACCTTGTGTGTTGGAGAAAACCCGATATCATATTTGAATTCAGGAGAAAAAATTCTATTAGAATCACATATTTTTCTTTCTGAGAGAAAAAAAAAAGTTTATTTTTTGTTGCTCAGTATAATTAGGAACTTCCTCCAGTCTTTATTTATAAAAATTACATACGTGCCTACCTAATCAGATATAGCCTATAGGCCTATGCTTTTCAATAATGCGGATCGATATCTTCATTATTTTATAATCGCCTCACTCTGATGGTTGTCCGTTTATATAACAAACAAAGCATCATAGTGAGGCTACTATACCAGTACACTTTCATTAGGAGCAGAATTTATGCTCCATAATTTTGACTCACCTGTGAATTCTGTTGGTATTTTCACCACATCTCAATTAATAATGTAGGACATTAAACTGTTTTAAAACATTCAAAGTAATTTATTTCTCTCCGCTTTAAAATTTTTTTTCTTTTTTTTATGCTTTAAAAGTCCACCGACGCTGTGGTCTCGAGGTAGCGTGCTGCCTTGTCACGCAGCGGGCCCGGGTTCGATCCCCGGTCGGGGCAGTTTTTCTGGGTGAGGTTTTTATCGGGGTTTTTCCTCACCTGTAAGACAAATGTCAGGAAAACTTTAAGGCCCCCGAAATCATATGGCCATCATCATCATCCTTATCATTATCATCATCATCCTTTACCGGTGTGGAATGCAACGGGAAGCTACCACACCTACAGTTCCCTAGTAAAGCTGCAAGCATAGCATGAAAATGCTGTGATTGCAGTGAAGGACCTGCCTTCGGGCAGAATTACTATGGATGGATGCTTTAAAAATTGTATAGGAGAAGCAGACATTTGAAACATTTGAAATTATAATGTATTTTGCATTACGCATGCTTGAGAATTAAACAACGAATTGCTTATTTATTTAATTTACTAAAATTATAATGATGCCTTTTAAGATTCTCTCATATATAGGCATTTACTAGATAATATATAGTTATATTTCCTTCATTTTGTGTGTTACATTTTTTACACGCTTAAAGGTAAGGAACATTATTCGACCAATAAAACGCAGGCATACATCTGGATTGTTTATATTTAAACCGGAACTTAGCTCGGAAGAGGTATACCACATGTGTCAGAAAACTTAAAGAGTGTATTATAGGTGACTGAACCTTCCACCACACATAAAGAACTCTTGGTAAGATGAACTAATGCTCCAGAATACACAATGAACTTATTAAAAGTAACACAAGAATTCAGAAAATTCTAAGAATCTAATTAACACAGAACAAACTCCCACAAAATTTAAAAATAATCTGTCATCAAGTGACTAAAAGTCTCTAAACACTTGAAATACTAGCTGTAATTAACTCTAACTTGCACTATCGAACCCGTAGGTTCATGGCTGCGCGGACATAAGCTCACACAGACATTCATACTAAACATGGTGTATATGATAATGGAAATAACGATGGCCAGATAATGTTCGGATACAGTTTGGGCCTTAAAGTTTCCTGACATTTGTCTTATAGGTGAGGAAAAACCCCGAAATAAGCCATCATGCAGGAAACATGTCCCGACCGAGGATCGAACCTGTGCTCGCTGTGTACGAGGCAGCGACGCGACCTCAAGACCACAGCGGTCAACAAATTTGTAATATATCTCAGAAGACTTGTATAAAAAGTATTGAAAAAAGACCAAACTCTCAGGTATGAAGAATGTAGGTTGCTGTAATTTCTCAAAATACATAGAAAATCACCCGTAAAGTAATAACTAACTAACTGACACTATCGAACAAGTAGGTTCATGGCCGTACAGACATAAGCTGTCCATACATCCCTATCCTGAGCTAATGTTTTCCAATCATCTCCTGTATAATCTACTTCCCTCAATTCATTATTAATGTTATTCTCCCACCTCATCCTTGGTCTACCAACTGAGTGTTTTCCCTCTGCTTTTCCTACAAGAAGCTTCCATGCATCTCTTTCATTCCCCATTCGTGCCACGTTTCCTGTCCATCACAGTCTACGAGACTTAACTGTTTTTATTATATCTGGCTTCCTACCTTTTTTTCAATAATGTTTTTCCTTTTTGTTTTACCTGTTTTGTCAACTTTCTTTTATCCTCACGTAGACACAAGGACAGGACACACACACACCCAGACCCAGGGTGGAGATTAAAATTCTCCTACCCCGCCAGGAATCGAACCCGGGTCGCCGGAGTGGAAGGTAGGGACTCTACCAACTACGTCACAGCGGCGGACTACAAAGACCATGTAGCTCACTATTATATAGTCTTCTACATTCACCTGTCTGTTCATCTCTCCTTGCTTCAACAATTTTTCTAAGACATTTATTCTCAAATACTCGTATTCTCCTTTCCTTCCTGAAAGTAAGAGTCCATGTTTCGCATCCATGTAACTTGGACAATAACAATTTTGTATATTTTCAGTTTAACTTTTTTGAAAGGGGTGATAGAAGCATTTATAGAGATTGTTGCAACGTTTAAAAATGTTCAAACATACAGGGAAACTATTACAACGATTTTCTTCCCTTTGTCTGGAAAAACCAGAATGGGAAGAAGTGTGGTTCCCTACCTTGCTATACTGCACCAATTGTACCGGTTTTGCCAGAATATATCTAGGCTTGTGACACAGTTGGTCTAGATTAGCTATATTTTCGCTACCAATCACAGACTGTGTACTACATTCAGTCTTGTTACCAACACTACTTTCACTGTCATACATCACGGCCATGAAATTATTGGTGTCACCGTGCGCACATTGCATTAGTTCTGTTTCTAATGCTACGTCATTACGTTTGCTTTCATACAATCTAATACCAACATGTAGTTCTTCCTAATGGTCTTTTCCCCATATGTTGATAGAATTTTTCTGTCTTGCATTATGTTAACCTGTTCAGCTCAATCTCGATGATTTAATAATTATGACCATATTATATCAACATATCCAAACTCCATGGCGCCTCAATAGATCTATAAGGTATACCAGCCGGCTGCTGGCCCCATATCTACATTAGGGCGGGCCGAAAAAACTCTTTTTTATTTCAAAGTTGTAATAGCGCGGAAAACTTGCGAATTATATAGACAAAAGAAAAGAAAAAATATCAAAATCGCTTGACATCTTCCGGTCGCGCTAAGGCTCGAAAGTTTGACAAAATATAAAAACATAGGCTATAAGAGAGTTGTGATACTCAACTTCTACACCCTTAAAAATCGTCCTGTGTAATGGAAAACGTGAAAAAAGTAGCTTACGCTGCCATAACAAATACACAAAATCAATGTACACAGAATTCAGTATCTCAAAAAGCTCTACAAAAAAGTTCGCGACAGCATATGTTTATTTCTTACGGATAACTCATAATAACCATTTTTGTCTTTCATTGATGCCAAGAAGATCGAGACAAGTACGTAAAATTCCTGTGCAAGCATAGCAGCACATGCCGGGTATTCTTTTGCGGATAACTCACAATAACGAATTTTGTCTTTTAGCTCATTCATGCCAAGAATATCGAGATAAGTAGATTCCTGGGCAACACCGGGTAATCAGAACGGGGAATCTTAAAATAATTACGATACAAATTTATAATTATTTTTCATTTTACTTATTCATCTAATCATAAGAAGTACATTAATTTTTGTCTTTCAGCTCATTTATGTCAAGAAGATCGGGACGAGAAGATTCCCGGACAACACCGGGTAAACAGCACGGGGTATCTAAAAATATATACATTTATAATTATTTTTTTCTTTTACTTATTCAACTAAACATAAAAGCACATTAATTTTAATCTATTTAGGTACAGCAGCGCACGCCGGGTATTAGCTAGTAATATTATAAATTATATAAGAATTTCCAAATCTATGTAATTTAGTTCAACACATCGTATGAAAGAAATAGGTCCTATTACAAAAAAAATAGTGCATACAATATGAATGTCGTCATAGAAAAAAAAATAGTCGATTTATTTATCCATTTACGATGGTCTGTACTTACCCCAGTTTTTCACTGAGACCCTATGTATGAAAAACAGACCAGGAACTATAATGAACGGCACATTCGTTGGCCGATGATGCGGAGCTGGGAGAGATTCACTCGTCAATCGCTTCCTTGTTCTGCCTCCCACAATTGCCCAGTTGAGACTTTGAGAGACGTCGCTGTAAATTCATCCTATTTACTATATAAGACTGAGTATTGGGATGGTGTTGTATGAAAAGAGCTAATTTCTTATGGCCGTCAAAATCTCATATATTTAGGTGGTGTATTTGTTGAGAAACTATTAATTTATATGTGATTTAGACTGCATTATCTACAGTAGCGCAAATAAATATTTATCTAATGAATTGAGTTGATGTTTACTTGATGAAAATCCATATTTATTAATTAAATAAAAATAAAACGTAGTTTTATCTAATTTTCATATTTATTATATAATTCAGTAATTATATAATAAATATGAATATCAAATAAAACTACGTTTTATTTTTATTTAATAGATCAATATTTATCTGTTTGATAAAGTCAATAATACTCCCGATAAAAATATGTAATTGTATGAATACTTTTATCATAAGTAATGCCACGAGTGATTTCCAATTTATCTAGAGAATTTTGAAATCAAGAGTGACATTTGTTAGGACTATTTAACGAATAAAATTAAGCTGTTTACTCACAAATCATTGTTTAACTATAGTTATTTTAAAATATTTATATATTTAATGTAAACGGCGATGTTTGAAAACAAATCAGAAATGTGAGGTTATGTTCATTCACTATTGCTTGATCATAGGCCTATTATTTATTGCCAAATAAGATCGCAATATTGTAAGAGTACACCCAAGTGGAGAAATAATGAAACACATCAAACTATATATCATAATCAACATTACGGGTTATTAATTATTTTTTTTAGTAAACAACTCAGTAAAATCAAGGAATCTTTTCATTATTTGCTATATTCAATGTATTTGTTGGAGAAAAATAATGCTTTGACCTGTTCAGAACATTAAAAAGGAGGAGCTTTCTTTATCACAAAAGCAGGAGCAGATAAAGAGAAATCGATAAAGAGCGAGGTGAAACACAACTGTCATTGGTTGTAAAACAACATTAATTTAAACGTGATTGGTCATTGACTATTATTTGTGGCATGAGTTAAATAGTCCGTATAAAGATTCGAAAATCCGCCGTACTGGCTCCGGGGTAGCATGCCTTTTTCCTGACCAGCGCGCCTGGGTTCCATACCTAGAGGGGCTGAAATTTTTAACTATTAAATTAATATAATTGCAACGTTTTCAATTTCGAGGCACAAAAGATAGTGGTGTGCCCTATTTTCAAACGCTATATGTTTAATATTTGTAATTATTCTTCCTATGTATTTCAATTCAGCCACTTCTTCAAAATTTCCCTCATTTGTCATCAATTGTCCATTTCCATAATATAATTTATTTCTATGTGGGAACAAACATTTAGTTTTATCGAAGACTAGCTAATACCCGGCGTGCGCTGCTACGCCTAAACAAATGAAAATTAATATGCTTTTATGTTTAGTTGAACAAGTAAAAGGAAAAATAATTATAAATTTATATTTTTTTAGATACACTGTGCTGATTACACGGCGTTGCCCGGGAATCTACTTATCCCGATCTTCTTTTGATATAAATCAGCTGAAATACGAACATGAATGTGTTTTATGTTTAGTTAAATAAGAAAGGGGAAACATTTAAATATATCGTAATTATTTTTAGATATCCCGTGCTGTTTACCAGGTGTTGTCCGGAAATCTATTCATCCCGATCTTCGCATATTAGATTACTTTCATCCCCAATTTCTTAGGGTTACTCTACTTCTTGTATGTGTGTGTGTGTGTGTGTGTATGTGTTGCCCCTTTATCTAGTCATTATCATCTAATAATACTAGATCATCAGCACAAGCTATCAGCTTATACATACCAATGAGTTCTAGGCCTTGTTCGTCCTGTAAAGAGTCGATGGCATGCTCTAGTACAAAACGAATAGTAGAGGAGATAGTGCATTTACTTGCTTTAATGCATTGTGAATTTCAAAAGTAACTGAAAACTGTTTGCTACACGTATCCTACTCTTTGTGCCATTAAGTCTAATTTTGAAGAATTCCTAACTCCATCAGGATACTAGGTTGGAAATTGATAATAATTGCATGCCTGTTAATTGAGTCAATGCATATGATTCCACTGCTTAAATGAACTAGCCCTATATGTTACTGCGTGTCACAGTTCAGACGTTTCATTCTGACCTCATGACGAGGTTAATAGGGTATGTAACATTGATTATTTTGAAGAATTAATGCTAACCACAGTGAATCAGTCTATGTGCTTCAAATGATTGGGGTATGATATTTATACAATGGGAGTTATGAAGAGGAAATAAGAATTACAAATAATAAAGGAAAATTTGCAATTGCTTGCCTCAATGGAATATTGTGGGATAAAAATACAAGTAATAAAAATAAAATCAATATATATCATACAGTTGTTAAAAGTATCATTACTTATGGAGCAGAACTTTGGCCATTAACAACAAAAGCAAATAAGTACCTTTTGGCATCGGAAATGGATTTTATACGAAGGGCAGCAGAATTTCAAGAAGAGAAAAAATTAGGAACTCATAAGGGAGAAAATGAAGATTTAAGTCACTATTTTAGATTATATTAAAACTCAGCAATTAAGATGGTACGGACACGTCCAACGAATGGAAGAGGATCGACTACCAAAATCTGTTTTGGAATGGAAACCTGAGGGAAGACGAGGCAGAGGAAGATCTAAAACCTCCTGGAGTCAGGGAATATATTTATATATGAAGGAGAAACATCTACAATCAGGGGATTGGATGGACCGACAAAATTGGCTATTAGGAATCTGACGATGTCAAAGACATTAATCAACCGATGATCTATCTATATTTATACAAAAAACTGAAATACTCGTTTAATAGTGATAATGTACTGCATCAATGTGATCTCTATTATAATCATTTTTTAAACATATTTTGAATCTACGTTGAAGATTTTCACTATATAAAGCTTTTAAATTATAAATTATTACCTTGTTCTCAGTCTTCCTGAACTATAACTAATTAACTCACTGGCACTATCGAACCCGTAGGTTCATGACCGCGCGGACATAAACTCTCCATAAATCCCTATCCTGAGCTAATGTTTCCCAATCATTCCCCTGTACAATCTACTTCCCTCAAATCATAGTTAATGTTATTCTCCCACCTCATTTTTGGTCTACCAACTGGGCGTTTTCCTTCTGGGTTTTCTACAAGAAGCTTCCATGCATGTATTTCATTCTCATTCGTGCCACATGTCCTGCCCATCGCAGTCTACGATACTTAAGTGTCCTTATTATATCTGGCTTCCTATAAATACCATGTAATTCATTGTTATGCAGTCTTCTCCATTAACCTGTCTGATCATCTCTCTTTGGTCCAAAATTGTTCCTAAGAACTTTATTCTCAAATAGGCCTACTCTTAATCTCCTTTCCTCCCTTAAAGTTTCGCATCCATATAATATAACTGGTAGAATAATAGTTCTATATATTTTCAGTTTAACGTTTTTTGAAAGGAGTTGGGACATCAAGAGTCTCTGCAATGCATAATAGCACGCATTTCCAGAATTGAGCCTAAGTTTAATTTCTTTGTGCATCTCATTTCTATTTATGATTATTATTCCTAGGTATTTGAACTCGGCCACTTCCTCAAAATTTCCCTCATTTGTCATTAGCTGTCCATTTCCATTACATAATGTATTTCTATTTGAGATTATATGTTTAGTTCTATTACTTCCAGTCATAATTTCATAGTGTTACTCAATAGTGCGTGCGTGTTGTCCTTTAGTATCTCCTCGCTATCGGCTAATAGTACTACATCATCAGCAAACATCTTATTAATACCATTGAGTTGTAGGCCTTCTTCATCGTCTAGAGATTTGATGGCATGCTCTAGTACAAAATTAAATAGTAGAGGAGATGGTGCATCTCAATGCTTCAACCCATTATGGATTTCAAACTATAAGCCGTATAATTTTTTAAGAGGCCTTTCGAAAGCAATGTTTCATCTTCTGTTTATTGACTATTGATAATAGTGATTTTGTAAAGAGGGAATGTTGTTAAATTAAAATCTTCACATATTGCATAATAAAATAAACAAAGGGAGTAACATACAGTTAATCATGTAGAAAAATAAAATAAAAAACCAAAAATGTTTAAGTATCTTAATGAAACCATGGATATGTTCTCATTCAATAGGTCTTTATTATTTCCTTTATGATTTCGATCTTTGCAGCATTGCATATTATAAATACGTATATTTAGATTTATCGAGGTTTGGTCATGTTCTGAATACACGACTATAACACAGACGTCTTGCGATGCGAATGGATTAAATAAAACTATCAAAGTTTTATGGTGATCTTGTAGAAGATTTCCGGGCTGTTGGCCGTGGTCTTGAACTCACCCAGACCCTAGGTAACATAAAAAAAAAAAAAAATGTACTACCTAAAATCCATAAAGACAATATACCTCTAAGACCGATCGTCAGCGCCATAGGGTCACCAACTTATAACCTAGCGAGACATTTATCTACTCTACTTAAGCCCCATACAACCAACAGTGATACATATGCCAAAGACTCGATGGACTTCTTAGATAAACTAAAAGATTTAGCTTTGCAACCGGATGATCTTGTGGTCTCACTATTCACTAAAGTTCCTATAAAGGAAACCATTCACCTCATCGCTGCCACGTTTCCTCAATATGTCACTAATATTTCCGAACACTGCTTAACCATTAGCTATTTCTTATTTAATAACGACTTCTATGAACAAATAGATGGAGTAGCTATGGATAGTCCCCTGAGCCCAGTAATTGTCAAAAAAAACCTCAAACTACGGCCAACAGCCCGGAAATCTTCTACAAGATCATCATAATAACTCCGGCCGTGAAAGCCTAAGTCAATATATCAAAGTTTTTTTGGTTTTCATAAATAAAAAATATTAAAAAATATTTTTGTACTGTTGTCTGCTATGCCAGTTTACCTATAGTTATCGTGGTATAATGTCCTACATTTCGATAATTTTCTGCCATATTTATAATGTGGAATTTAAATATATGCAAATAGTAATAGCTAATTACTAGGGCAAGGCAATTAATGATTTTACATCTTTTTCTTATGAAGGTTGAAACATTGCTTGCATATATGAAAATGTACTGCATTAAAAACGGATTAAATAAAAGCAATTCGTTAGGGCATTTTTTTTGGATTTTCTTAACTTTTTTAGGGATAGGTCATTTTTTGGCAACTTTCAGGTCATTTTGAGCATTTTTTTATACTTTTCCGGAAGGCTGTGACGTTATTTGTATTTGATTTAAGATTTTTACTATAATTCAGTATTTTTCCTTGTCAATACAATTTCTTGGAATTAAGTAGTTATTTTGCTAACTACTACCCCTATTTTTCAAGGTATGTGCATAATGAACTTGCCCACTTCTAGGAATTTTATTCAATTTCTTAGAGCTTATGCTAGCTTCTATCCTTATTTCTCATTGTTAACTGCAATTCAAAATTGCTGTAAAAGTGCACTGTGTAATTGAAATGGATTTTCTGCAATAAAAGGTAGTGTAATATGTATTTTTTAAATACTTTTCTTTTAATATTTTGATGTTAAGTTAAATTTTATGTAATTCAGTAATCAAGTGAGTACTTATCTAATAAATAGTATTTTTATTGGTAATTCTTAACTTTTTATTCGTAATTTTTTCTATTTTATTGGTTTTTTTTTTGCATTTTTAGGTCATAAATGCATTTTCTATTTTGCATTTTTTATCAATGTATAGGTCATTAAATGCCTTGCCCTACTAATTACACTTGATATTATAGGGAGATGACCTATAAAGGAACAATAGTTAAAATGCAACAATAAAGACAGTAACAAGGTGTTGTAATGGTTGAATGAAACTGATACTGACTCACACTTGTAAAACTACAACATTAACAACACTTATGCGTCACTACGTTGTGCATTGAACCACAGAGCTAACATTTCCTAAAATATTGTTGGACATTTTTGACAGCACTGAATATTGACATTTCTTAGAGACTTTTTTTTAAGCTTAAAATTGTATAATATATTCATTCCATTGATGTGGTATCGAGGCAGCGTGCTGCCTTTTCACGCAACGGGCCCAAGTTCGAATCTCAGTCGGGACAAGTTTCCCCTGGGCGAGTTCTTTTTGGCGGGGGGGGAGCTTCTTCACCAGTAAGACAAATGTCACGAAATTTAAGGCCTAAATAGTCCCCGAACATCGACTGGCCATCATTATATTCACCTTAGCAGATTAAGTTTAGGATTAAGGCCTCTCCTGGTGCATCATTACCACTTACTTACTTAATCACTGGCACTATCGAACCCGTAGGTTTATGGCCGTGCGGACATAAGCTCTCCATACAACCCTATCCTGAGCTAATGCTTTCCAATCATTCCCTGTATAATCTACTTCCCTCAGATCATAGTTAATGTTATTCTCCCACCTCATTCTTGGTCTACCAACTGGGCGTTTTCCCTCTGGCTTTCCTACAAGAAGCTTCCATGCAAGTCTTTCATTCCCCATACGCGCAACATGTCCTGCCCATCGCAGTCTACGAGACTTAACTATTTTTATTATATCTGGCTTCCTATAAAGACCATGTAGTTCATTGTTACGTAGCCTTCTCCATTCACTTGTTTGTTCATTTTTTTTGTCCAAAAATTTTCCTAAGTACTTTATTCTCAAATACTTGTAATATCATTTCCTCCCTTAAAGTAAAGAGTTCTCGCGACATCTAGTAAAATGGGGAATATAATACATATATAAGAAAAATAAGTGTTTGAATTGGATTCGCCTGGTAGTGTAATGGATATCACGCTCAGGTACAGACTCAGAGATCCGGGTTCAAATCGCGTCCAGGCATTTATTTTTCTTATCATACCATATTAAGCTTACATTGTTCAATATTAAACATTTAATTATAACAATATATATATATATATATATATATATATATAAATGAATGTTTGTTTGTAGGTTGGTTGGTTTGTTTGTTCGTATTCTATGCGCAGTCGTACCGTTGATCCGATTTTGATGGGTTTTTTTTTGCGAAATGTTCAGGAGATTCCCGGGATGAACATAGGCTATAAGAGAGTTGTGATACTCAACCCCTTCACCCTAAAAATCACACTTTCTAGTGAAAACGTGAAATAAAGTCCTTATTTTGACGCTTAAATAACTAACGCTGCCTAAACCATAACAAATATACAAAATTAATGTACACAGAATTGAATATCTCAAATAACCCTACAAAAAAGTCCTCGACAGCATATGTTTATCTTTTACGGATAACTCACAATAACCATTTTTGTCTTTCTTTGATCCCAATAAGATCAGGGTAAATAGATTCCCGGGCATGCGTGCTCTGCCATACCGTTCATCCGATTGAGATGGGGCTTTTTGAAAAATGTTCAGGAGATCCGGGGATGAACATAGGCTAAAAGAGAGTTGCAATACTCAACGCCCCTAAAAATCACCCTTTGTAGTGAAAACGTGAAATAAAGTCCTTATTTTGACGCTAAAATGGTTTACGCTGCCTAAACCGTAACAAATACACAACATTAATGTACACAGAATTGAATATCTCGAAAAGCTCTAAAAAAAAAGTCCGTGACAGCATATGTTTATCTCTTACGAATAACTCACAATAACCATTTTTGTCTTTCATTGAAGCCACGAAGATCGAGACAAGTGCGTAGATTCCTGCGCAAGCATAGCAGCACATGACGGGTATTCTTTTACGGATAATTCAAAACAAACGAATTTTGTCTTTCAGCTATTTTATGCCAAGTACATCGGGATGCGTAGATTCCCGGGCAACGCCGAGTAATCAGCACGGGGTATCTAAAAAGAATAACGATATAAATTTACATTTATTTTTACTTATACTTATTCAACTAATTCAAAAACACAATTTATTTAGAGGTGTAGCAGCGCACGCCGGGTATTAGCATATATATATATATATATATATAGGCCTATGGTATGATAAGAAAAATAAATGCCTGGACGGGATTCGAACCCGGATCTCTGAGTCTGTACCTCAGCGTGATATCCATTACACCACCAGGCGAATATAGGCTATATATATACGCGTCTCATCTGCTTTGTTGTCAATTTATAATGTCGAGTAAAAGGAAAATTGTTCAAAATCTCTCATTATTTGATTTTATTTTGATAATTGTTATTTTTTTTTTGGAACCTTGGAACGTATCCTCTATATACCCATACAAATTACAATTCTATATTCGCGGCTTCTGTAGGCCTATTCGTGGCATATTTGCGGAACACATCCCCGCGAATAAGCTTTTACTTTATCTAGCTTCCCATAAGTACATATATCTTACTGTTATGTACGGTAGCCCTCTCCAATAGCCTCTGTCGGCGTCTCTTTAGTCCATAAATGTTCCTAAGAAATTTATTCACACATACTCGTAATATTCTTTCCTCCCATAATAAAAATACATAATAGAGACCATAAAAATACACTAACTAACTCACTGGTACTATAGAACCCGGACGTTCATGGCCGCGCGGACATAAGCTCTCCATACATCCCTATCCTGAGCTACTGTTTTCAAATCATCCCCCGTATAATCTACTTCCCTCAAATCATAGTTAATGTTATTCTCCCATCTAATTCTTAGTCTACCAACTGGGGGTTTTCCCTCTGGTTTTCCTACAAGAAGCTTCCATGCACCTCTTTCATTCTCCATTCGTTCCACATGTCCTGCCCATCGCAGTCTGCGAAACTTAACTGTTCTCAGTATATCTGGCTTCCTATAAAGACCATGTAGTTCACTGTTATTCAGTCTTCTCCATTCATCTGTATGTTCATGTCTCTTTGGTCCAAAAATCCTCCTAAGAACTTTATTCTCATTTCCTCCCTTAAAGTAAGAGTCCATGTTTCGCATCCATATAACTGGTAGAAAAATAGTTTTATATATTTTCAGTTTAATGTTTTTTTTAAAGTTGAGACGTCAAGCGTCTCTGTAATGCATAATAGCACCACTCCTATAACAAATAGGCCGGCCATAATGGTGTAGTGATTATGTTTTTGCTATAGTCCCGAGGATCACGGGTTCAAAATCGGCCGGGGTCAATGGATTTTTTAGAATGGAAAAATCCAGGGACAAGTCCTCCGTGAGGAACTTTAAGCTATGAGTCCTAAATATGAAGATTTTTGGGCTCGCAAAAGAATCTCAAGCCTAAATTAGACAGCAAAATTTAAACCACCTACCTCATTCAAGTAATACCTTAGTTGCGCACTAAATGTCTCATTGAGCGATATGCTGACCACAAAATACTAATTTTCAACTGAATATGTAGGGAAATATGTGTAATTAAATTAGCTTGGCCAATAAACTCTCCATGACGGACCTATGGAACCCACATACTTACTTACTTACTCACTGGCACTATCGAACCCGTAGGTTCATGGCCGCGCGGACATAAGCTCTCCATACATCCCTATCCCGAGCTAATGCTTGCCAATCATTCCCTGTATAATCTACTTCCCTCAAATCATAGTTAATGTTGTTCTCCCACCTCATTCTTGGTCTACCAACTGGGCGTTTTCCCTCTGGCTTTCCTACAAGAAGCTTCCATGCAAGTCTTTCATTCCCCATACGTGTAACATGTCCTGCCCATCGCAGTCTACGAGACTTAACTGTTCTTATTATATCTGGCTTCCTATAAAGACCATGTAGTTCATTGTTATGTAGTCTTCTCCATTCACCCGTCTGTTCATCTCTCTTTGATCCAAAAAATTTCCTAAGTACTTTATTCTCAAATACTTGTAATCTCCTTTCCTCTCTTAAAGTAAGAGTCCATGTTTCGCACCCACACAATATAACTGGTAGAATAATAGTTTTATATATTTTCAGTTAAACATTTTTTGAAAGGAGTTGGGACATCAAGTTTCTCTGCAATGCATAATAGCACGCATTTCCAGAATTGAGCCTATGTTTAATTTCTTTGTGCGTCTCATTCCTATTTGTGATTATTGTTCCTAGGTATTTGAATTCAGCCACTTCCTCAAAATTTCCCTCATTTGTCATTAGCTGTCCATTTCCATTATATACTGAATTTCTACCTGTGACCATATGTTTAGTTTTACTGATATTTACTTCCAGTGGAACCCACATACATACATACATAAAAAAAACTCCTGGCGCGACAGGCCTAGAAGGCCCTTAGCCTACCAGCCTGCTGCTGGCCTCACATCCACATGTGGCAATCACATAGGTAGATGACAATCAGCCAGTGTAGGAGTGACATGTGGTCAGCATGTCGAGTCCCCCAGCCGTTATAGCTGGGTTTCTCAACTTGGAGCCGCTACTTATTTTAGCTACCCAAATGCATCACAATGCTGGGTGGGCACCGGTCCCATACAGGCCGAAATACCATGAGAAAATTTCTTCTCCCATGGAGACTCGAACTAGCGCAAATCCCGTAGCTCTGCGCCAAGGCTTCCTGCCTTAACCGCTCGGCTACGGCGCAGGACACCTACATACATAGGCCTATATAATAATAATAATAATAATAATAATAATAATAATGATTTATTTTAGCTGGCAGAGTTAAGGCCATAAGGCCTTCTCTTCCACTCAACCAGCGAATAGTAAAATTATACAAAAATTACGTACATATTACAATTTTAAGATATTAAAATACAGACTAAACAAAATACAATGATGATGGATCTAATACTAGCTAATGCTAACAAAAACATAGAATATAATAAAATTAAAATTATATAAAATAAAGTAAGTAGCTTCCTACATGATTATTAATAGAATGCTCTATATAGTTGTTATGTAGTTAATGTTTTCATTGTGTCGAACTTAAGATATCAGTTAATTTGGATTTAAATAATGATAGCGATTGACAGTCCCTGACATGACTGGGAAGTGAGTTCCATGCTCTAGCCATAGATATTGTGTAAGATTCAGAGTACAGACAGGTCCTGTGTTCTGGTATCAAAAGTAAAGAAGAGTCTTGTGATCTTGTTCCTAAATTGTGATGAGCCGATAAATGTTGAAAACGTGTTGTTAAATAAGTTGGTAAATATGTGTGCAGAATTTGGAATAGTAAGGTATGTGAATGTAAAGTTCTTCTGTCATTTAGGCGTAGCCATGGTAAGGCCTGAAATGAAGGAGACACGTGGTCATAACGACGGAGTTTGAATATAAATCGAAGAATAATAGAGAAGATTCTGATAAGGAATAAGGAAGCTATAGGCTTATGAGTAGTCACTTGTGTTCAGAGGATTTGTTACATTATTTGAGAGAGGGGAAAAACTTGAAATTGTGTACACTATTTATTTTAAACGATCTCTCACCGCTGAGGTCCCGAGATCGAGTCTCGGTCACTCCATGTGGATTTCGTCGTGGAGGAAATGGAGCTTGGACAGGTTTTTCTTGGTGTTTTCTTCCGTTTTCCCCTACCACAATTTCATTCCACCATTTACTTATACTCATCTCATCCATTTCGTTTCATTTCGGTCATCTGTCCCTGTGATGGTGCGTCAGGCGTGGTCGGTCGTCACCCTTGTCGTTCACAGACCTCTAATATAGGGAGCTTCATCTCATCTCATCCCTCGATCCGACCCTGAGTTGGACACGAGTTGAGGGTATTATTATTTATTATACATTTATTTACATCGAAGTTTCAGAAATGAAATTTCTCCGCCCTGTAATTGGAAATACATTATACTTAATACTTAATACAGGCTTTCCTCTTTACAGCAGTTTGCCCTTGATTCCTACTTTCCGAGATTCCTATCTTCTTCCCATTGTCTTCTTCCATACCCTTCTTCATCATGGCATCATATATTCGCTCATACCATGTCTACTTCTCCACCTCTTCTTTCTGCTTGGTACCATCCAATCTAACACATATTTAGGCCACTGGTCTTCCGACATCCGTTGTACATGTCCATACCACTGTAAAGCTCTCTTTGTTATCCTTATCGATAACAGTTTCTTGTGCATCCATTTCTTGCCTGATATATGTATTTCGAGTATGTTGTAGCCTGGATATTCTCATACTTCTCCGTAATCCATCCATTTCTGTCGCCAATATTCTTTTCTGCATCATTTCATTTATTGTCCAGCTTTCTGATCCATTTGTAAGTTTACTTTCTATTATTGTCTGTATAATCTCTTTTTTTTTTCTGGTCAAATCTCTACTCGATAAAAGACCATTCAGGGATCTAATCGCCTTCCTTGCACAATTGACTCTGTTAATAATATATTTTTCACAAGTAGGCCTACCAGATTTATCGGTTATAGATCCGAGATATTTAAATTATTAAATACATTATTATATCACAAAAGAAATACTGATATCAGAAAGGGATAGAACCAATGGCAACATTAATATAAAAATATAGAATAAATTTGAGAGGCCATGTCCTACGAATGCCGAACACCAGGATGGTAAAGAACTGTTTTATATTATAATCCGCGGGCGACAAGAATACATCTCCCTTTAAAGAGGTAGCATGAGCAATTTTGAGCCGGAACAGACCAACAGGTCCAATCCTTGAAGACGACGATGGTTACGAAGATTTATTTAAATTATATAAAAGTATGCCTCATACGATTCGTTATAATGAATAAAACAATTTGTAGATCCATCTATTGTATAATTATTTTATGTTGCATTATTTTATTTTTCTGGAGAGGTAATTTCCGGAAGTAGTAGTAGTAGTAGGACTTTATTAGACAAAAAGTAAGATATTTACAATATTATTTACAAAATGGGTCGCACGGGCAGTAAGCCGTACGTGCTGTTGACAGTCCGTTACAATAAAGTAATAATTGCTACTAGTGTGAAGAAAAATAAACAAAAAAAAAAGCAATAACAATTACATAAAGAAAACGCAATAATATTACAATTAAATAATAACACAATAGCATTATACACTAAAAAAAACCATAACATTACAATTACATAAAGAATACACAGTAATATTACAATTAAATAATAACACAATCGCATTATAATTAATTAATTTATATATAATTATTAAGAATTAATGTTATTGCATTTTGATAACATATATTTATTCATGAATGAGTGTTGTTCTTATTTTCCGCGTTTTGTCCAGAAATTTACCCAAGTTTATCCAATTTTCTGGATTTACCAATAACTCGTAGCATGCCAATCTTTCCCGATTTGAATTTAGAAATCTTTCCGGTAATAACTGACGTCTCCAATATTCTAAATCATTACATTGTCCTAATATATGTATCTCATCTTCAAATTTCCCGCACATTGGACATATTCGCATATCGTGATCGTCGCTAATTTTTTGAAATTTCCATGTCCCTAGCCTAAACCAAGCAAGCCCTGATCTCTCTTTAAATTCTAGGTTGAGTATATACGATTCTTTTCCCCAGACGTGTTTTAGATCTCTTTGTAAACACAGTGAGCGTTTTCCTGTACATTCGGCGAAAGTATCTTGTTGGTTTATATCTAAGTACCTCCTCCTTATTTTATACTTTCCGGAAGTATAACATAGGACCCCAGTGTCTGTTAAACCGGCCCTATCACGATCATTCAATGACACGACAGGCTTAGAAGGTCCTTAGCCCAACAGTCGACTGCTGATCTCACATCGACATGTGTTAATCATAGAAGTGGACGAACATATACCTCATATATACGTGACATATGTGTGGATAGCATGTTGGAACCCCCAATCCGGTTATAACTGCTTTTTGACCCTATAAAATGTCTAGCATAGATTATAAATAAATTTAAATGAAAAATATGCAGCGTATGTGATTAATTAGACACAGCGATCTACAGTAGATGGTGGGGTATACGGACGATTGCTTGTATATCTTATTTGTATAAAGATTTTCAATGTTTACACATCTTTCTGTGTCTAAAGTTTTATTTTCCTTCTCACTCGTCTCTATCCATCCACTCCATGTCCTCCTGTTTTCTTGTTCTTATTTCTTGCATCCACGAGTTTCGAGGTCTTCTTTTCCTTCTTCTTCCAGGTGGACGCCATTCCAATGTTTTTTTGGGTAATCTTTTTTCTTGCATTCGTAGTACATGCCCATACCAATTTAATTGCTTATATCTTATATCATTTACTATTGAATATCTAATATCCATTGTTTTATCGTATGACAGTATTTTTTTTCTAATTTTAAACATCTTGCTACTCTCCTCAAGAAATACATTTCCATCGACATAAGTTTTTGTTCTAAGTTTTTGTTGAATTTCCAAACTTTTTTTTTGTATATAAAATATATTTTTTACGTAACAGGTTTTAAATACATACATTTTCCTGTGCCCAATATTAAGTTTTGATTCTCTTCTTCCATTCATCTCTATCCTTCCAGTCACCATCCTGTAGTCCCCTATCCTTCATCAAATTCATAATTCCCTCCAATCCACATCTTCTTAGCTTTCCCTCTTCTTTTCCTCCGATTGGAATCCACTCCAAATATACCCATCCATAGTAATTCTGCCCGATGGCAGGTTTTTCACTGCAATCATAACATTTTCATGCTATGCTTTGCAGCTTTACTAGGGAATTGTAGGTGTGGTAGCTTCCCGTTGGTTTCCACACCGGTGAAGCATGATGATGATAATGATAAGGATTATGATGATGGCCATATTATTTCGGGGACAGTTTGGGTCTTAAAGTTTTCCTGACATTTGTCTTACAGGTGAGAAAAAACCCCGACAAAAACCTCACCCAGAGAAACTGCCCCGACCGAAGATCGAACCCGGGCCCGCTGCGTGACAAGGCAGCACGCTACCTCGAGATCAGCGGTGGACCCAAATAGATAAAATATAGGCCCTAGTAAATAAATTTAAAAGATTCTTTAGCATCAATGGATTTTTAATTAATTATGGAGAGAATGATATATTTTTACATAATTATACATGCAAACAGTTTTCGCACAATTCGAAGTCAGAAGGGAAAACGAAGTTTTATTTGCCATATTTTTTTCTGAAATTAAAATTTATAGTTCACAATGTTACGATGAACCGAAATAATCAGTTCACAAAGTAGTTCAAAATCATGGGGCCGATAAAACTAACTGTGATTTTTTTCTATTTTTTAAAAACATATTCTGGATTAAAATTTCATTTACACAATCAATTTCATTACTGATAATAATTTCATATTATTTTTCTACGTCATGGAATTAGGCCTTAGACCTGTTTCCACATCAAGAGATCTTACCCCTTCCATCTAGTAATAGGGCGCCCAATATTTCTTCTTCCTTTTGGTTCGTAGTGAAGCAAAATTTGTGGGAGTCTATTGGGTGTCATTCTTTCTATATGTTCGAGCCAGTTAGATCTTGTATTTTATCTATAACACTAGACGTTTAATTCACTTCTTATTTTTCATTACATTTCTTATCTAACAATGTATAGCCTGCTAGTAAACGTAGGGATTTTATTTCAACTACTTCTATTTTCCTTTTATCTTATCTATTGGCTGTCCAATTTTCACAACCTTGTGTTAACATAGGTACTATCATAGTTTTATATAATTGTAATTGTATAATTTATATGTTTATTTTTTAGAATTCGTCTTATTGTTCCGCACATATTATATATATTTTTTTAAATTTTAATAATTTTATAATATTATTACAATTAAATCAATGAACTTCTACAGAAAACTATAATACAACTAAATGAATACACTGCCTACTGGATACAACCAAATATTTCAGGCGCGATATAAATTAAAATATTTAAGTGTTTATAAATAAGAATGAATTTAAGAAAAAATATATAAAAATCGAGCTTACCTAGAACTTCTTCCACGATTAATAAATAATTCTAGGAAATCTTCAAACTTGATAAGTAACTATTAAAGTCATAATGCACTTAATATAAAAATCACTCACAACACACGACAACACAAGATACAAAAATAAGACTAATGTCACATTTTTAAAATAGAAATGACGATCAAAATTCACTTTTCATTTGTCCGAGTTGGGAAAGTGTGTTCCACAACGTATGGATCTATAACAACTAAAGAAGAGAAACCAAGACTTGGCCAGACGAGACTGAGACTTTCGATCCGGCACGAGCGAGGGGGGGGGGGGTGCTAGACATCTCTCTCTCAACAGGTAGCGCTAATGTCGCGTTCTATTTCAGAGCTGCTAACTTAGCCCTACTTCAAAACTCTACATCTTCCGAAAAAGTGGGGAGATTAAATTGTAACATTTGAGATTGGTATTCGGAAGATCCAGTGTTAAGGTCCCGAGTCGATTAAACTGAGAGTGGTTTTTAGTGGTTCTCCTTAGTTGTCAAATAAAATGCTGGATTGAAATTCCATTAGTCTTCTTCATCTTCTTCTTCAATCAGGGATTAGGCTATTAAGCATGTTCCGGCTTTAAATATTCTCCAACCAACGTTTCCGTGGTCTTCCCAAATCTCTCCTTCCTTCAGGTTTGTAATATAATCAAGAATTCGTCTAAGAATACGACTGTATCTCATTCTTTCTAGGTGTTCAATCCATTGATCTCTATAATGATGAATTCCATTTGTACGATCCGTTTAACAATCATAATTTGATAATTATTTATTTAGCACGTTCCACAATGTTTCATAACATCTTCCAGGTTCGGGGGTGACGCCTCAGGCTACCTCCCTGTTCGTTAAAAAAATATATTCATTGGTATAAACCTCAAGAATGAAGAGCATTGTAACGATTTCGTATACGCATATGGAAAGTCTAATTACGGTAACTTACTTACTTACTCACTGGCACTATCGAACCCGTAGGTTCATGGCCGCGCGAACATAAGCTCTCCATACATCCCTATCCTGAGCTAATGCTTTCCAGTCATTCCCTGTATAATCTACTTCCCTCAAATCATAGTTAATGTTGTTCTCCCACCTCATTCTTGGTCTACCAACTGGGCGTTCCATGTTCCTAGGAACATGTCCCTGTGTTTGAGCCTTTGGCATGGGTTCCCTGAAGTAGTCCCCGCCCGGAGAACCGAATGGTTCTTATTTGACCTCCGGAAAATTTTACTCCAGATGAACCCATGTCCGCATTTCTTGACGGTTGTATTTTTACGGTGAAAGATCGTCACTCTTTCGCCCAAGGTACTTTTTTCGTCTGGCTTATCACCTTCGACCAGTCCGGCATGGGTAACCCTATCGGCAGCAATGCTACCGCCGGCATAGCTCTCAGGATCATTTAAGCACGCAAGCCACTCCACCACGACAAGGTAAAGATACCATGGAGAGCTAATTACGGTAAGCACATAATAAACGCCGGTCATAAAATGAATTAAACAAAAGACACCCTTACAATAGTACACAAAGAGGGAAACCAGACAAAAATCAACATATTGCAATACCTGGAAATTATCAAGGAAATAGACAACAAGTTATTAATAAATGAAAGCCCCCCCCAGACTAAACAACCCACTATACGATATCGTCAGGAAGAAGCTTTAGTCACAACACTACATTGGGACCAGCACCGAGAACATCAAGTAATGTAGCGAAGAAAGACCTGCTGAAGATGGAATGGAGATTCTGAAAGGCCTTGAGACAAAAGCATACATATTTTATAAGTTGAGAACGACGGCTCTGACGTAAGAAGGTACATTTTTTCTTATTTTATGACTATCCACCTCAACGGTTTTAACAATGAATTTTATTAGTATTGACTCATGAATGAAATGCCGGACGGATTTAATAAATAAAAAAAGAAGTAAGAAAAGGACAACGTTCTTCTAGGAACATGGAATGTATAAGGGTTTAGAAATAATTTTATAATCCCTTCAAAATTAATTACAATGAATCAAGGGCTATAGAAATTCTAATAAACGAGAATTAGAGCATTTGAAACGAGGTTTATGAGAAAAAAATAAACGTACAACATCTGACTTTAAAAACAGTGAGGAATTACATTAACTAAGTTATGCCTGTTTTACATCAAATACTCCTACAGTATGTATTTCTCTTAGTTTAACCTTTTGTAGGTAATTTTATGTCCCGCACTCCTTCCGGGCTTCAAGCGTACATGACCTGTCGGGAAAGGTTTTCAACTCTGGATCACATACAACATACACTCTTTTCAACAACTCATTGGCATAAAGGGCATCCCTAGATGAGTGATCAGCTCAATGCGAAGCCACCTCAGAGACAACACAAACTTAGGCACACTAACACACTAAACAAACCGACTATGATATGGGTGTTTATGATGATCAGATGGTGTTTTAGTAGGGCCTTAAAATTTCCTGAAACGTATCTTACACGTGCGGGAAAAACCGACAAAACTTCATCCAGAAATTTTTCTCGACAAGGGATCAAACCCGGTCCCGCTGCATTTGAGGCAACAATAGTACCCTAGGCTATAGCTTTGGACTAAATTAAATGCAACAACACACAACGTGTTTCAACATATCTAACAATTGCCAAGGAACCGTCTCCGATGATTAATGAAAAATTATCAACCGAAGGTGCACAAGACGTCTAGAAAGATCTCTGAAATGATTTTTAGATAACTAAAACTCGAAAAGTTTCAACCGAAAGCATTATACGTCTAGAAAAAATCTTTGAAATAACTTTTATATATCAAAACCCAAAACTATTATCAACCGAAGGCACCAGACGTCTTTGAAATGACTTCTGGTCAATTGAAACCTTAAAAAGTATCGACCAAAGGCACAAAATGCCTAGAAAGATCTCTGAGATGACTTTTGGTCAATTAAAAAAAATATATATAAACCGAAAGCACGAGACGTTTAGAAAAATCTTTGAAATGATTTTTGGTTAATTCAAACTGGGAAAGGGATATATACCCTGTTAGTTGAAATCCATGACCTGTGTAATGATTATTAAGATATCTTAAACAGCGAATTTGCTGAAAATTCGACGCTGTGGTATAGTCGGTAGTATCACGGCCCTTCCACTCGGTGGCCTCAAGCAGAGGAAGAATTATAACGGAAAATTTTTAACAAAATTGTGTCGAATTAAATATAATGTTATTCTTCTTGGTAAAAATGTAAATAACTATTTCATTAAAGACTCTAGAAAAAATATTTGTTTAATATTCTAAACAGGCCAGAGTATTATTTTGCAGCGACTGACTCTCCATCTAATACGTTGAATATAGCAGATAATGAACAGATTCCTTCGAATTACACATTTTATAATTGTATGTTCAATAATAGAGTTTTTAAATAATGATTTTACTGAGTTGTTTCCGAAAAAATTAATTAATAACCCATAATGTTGGTTATATTATACAGTTTGTTGTGTTTCATTTTTTCTCCACTAGGGTGCATTCTTACAATATTGCGATTCTATTTGGCAATAAATAATATGATGTAGTTGCAGTGGATAAACAAATGAAACATAACTAAACATTTCTCATTTGTTTTCAAAAATCACCGTTCACATTAAATATGAACATATTTTAAAATAACTATATTTAAATAATAATTTATGAATAAACAGCTTAATTTTATTCGTTAAATAGTCCTAAAAAATTGCACTGTTGATTTCCAAATTCTCTAGATAATTTGGAAATCACTCGTGGCATTACTTATGATTATGTTAGAGTAGGCGTCTTTCTCAATGTCTTCAAGCTCGTTTAGGGCATCTTTTTTAGATCCTCTATAGGCCTATAAACACATGAAGAATTTGTCCAGTTAGCTGAATTGTTCATTATATTGCGATTTTTCCAACGCATTTTTTCCACTTGAACAGTTGTCCGGAAGAGAAAATTAAAATTTGAAATCCATAATGAAAATTGATTACAGGAGATGCTGAAATGAGGATGTTGAGAGCAATAGCAGGATACCAAAGGACCGATAAAAAGAAAAAACGAAGATATAAGAACAGAACTTAATATATTTAATCTCTGTGAAAGAATAAAATATCAAAATGCTTTCCTTCAGCACGTATTACGAATGAATGAACAGCGCATACCAAGAAGAATATATAATTATAAACCAGAAGGGAGAAGAATGTTGGGAAGACCATTGAAGAGATGAAAGGACCAATTCGACCTATAATGAGATCGGAACAGGCCATTGGGCTTAATCTTTGTTGTTGATGATGATGATTACAGGAGATCGCTGGACTTGAGAATACAATTAGTATTTTGTCTTTAAATAAAACTTGTTTTTTTTTAGGACTGGATATTTGAGTTGATAAGTAGGCCTAAATATTTTAATAAACTGTGCATTTAACTACATTTCAAGATTTTAAGATATAATGCGTAACTTGTCGCTGAATATTCTGTAGTATGGGACATATGTGTCTTTACATTAGTTGTGCAATAGCAGATGACAATCTCACCTGTTTCTGACTCCCTTTTCGTGGAGCCCCAATCACCGCTTAAGGTCGAAATACCGTTTTAGGGCGAGATGAGGGCAAAGGCCCCTGCTGCGTACTTTACACCAAGCTAACTAAATACTTTGAGTTGGCATATTCGAATTTTATTTACTGATTCTCATAATCACAAATAGGAATGAGACGCACAAAGAAATTAAACATAGGCTCAATTCTGGAAATGCATGCTATTATGCATTGCAGAGACTTCTGATGTCCCAACTCCTTTCAAAAAACGTTAAGCTGAAAATATATAAAACTATTATTCTACCAGTTATATTGTATGGGTGCGAAACATGGACTCTTACTTTAAGGGAGGAAAGGAGATTACGAGTATTTGAGAATAAAGTACTTAGGAAAATTTTTGGACCAAAGAGAGATGAACAGACAGGTGAATGGAGAAGACTACATAACAATGAACTACATGGTCTTTATAGGAAGCCAGATATAATAAGAACAGTTAAGTCCCGTAGACTGCGATGGGCAGGACATGTTGCGCGTATGGGGAATGAAAGACGTGCATGGAAACTTCTTGTGGGAAAGCCAGAAGGAAAACGCCCAGTTGGTAGACCAAGAATGAGGTGGGAGAACAATATTAACTATGATTTGAGGGAAGTAGATTATACAGGGAATGATTGGAAAGCATTAGCTCGGGATAGGGATGTATGGAGAGCTTGTGTCCGTGCGGCCATGAACCTACGGGTTCGATAGTGCCAGTGAGTAAGTAAGTAAGTAAGATTCTCATTGGATAACTTTACCTGTAATTATATTTGCTGATAATCATCGTACTGCCAGGTTCCCGGTCGAATTGTGTTACTAATTGAATTATGTTATCTATATAATAATACGCGAGGAAGGCTTACAACTCAATGGTATTAATAAGCTGTTAGTTTATGCTGATGATGTAGTACTATTGGCCGATAGCGAGGAGATACTAAAGGACAACACCCACACACACTATTGAGTAACACTAAGAAATTAGGACTGGAAGTAAATATAAATAAAACTAAATATATGGTCACACGTAGAAATTCATTATATAATGCAAATGGGCAGCTAATGACAAATGAGGGAAATTTTTAGGAAGTGGCTGAATTCAAATACCTAGAAACAATAATCACAAATAGGAATGAGATGCACAAAGAAATTAAACATAGGCTCAATTCTGGAAATGCGTGCTATTATGCATTGCAGAGACTCTTGATGTCCCAACTCCTTTCAAAAAAACGTTAGGCTGAAAATATATAAAAATATTATTCTACCAGTTATATTATATGGGTGCGAAACATGGACTCTTACTTTAAGGGAGGAAAGGAGATTACAAGTATTTGAGAATAAAGAGAGATGAAGACAGGTGAATGGAGAAGACTACAAAACAATGAACTACACGGTCTTTGTTGGAAGCCAGATATAATAAGAACAGTTAAGTCTCGTAGATTGCGATGGGCAGGACATGTTGCACGTATGGGGAATGAAAGACTTACATGGAAGCTTCTTGTAGGAAAGCCAGAGGGAAAACGCCCAGTTGGTAGACCAAGAATGAGGTGGGAGAATAACATTAACTATGATTTGAGGGAAGTAGATTATACAGGGAATGATTGGAAAGCATTAGCTCAGGATAGGGGTGTATGGAGAGCTTATGTCCGCGCGGCCATGAACCTACAGGTTCGATAGTGCCAGTGAGTAAGTATATATTAATACGCGAAGAGAAAACTTTGTACCCCTTTTTAAGCAGATTACGCGCAAGGAGTGCGATATTTGGCGTAATTAAAGTTCATATAGAGTAGTGCAGAAAAATAAAATGTATGTATAATATGTGTTACAAATTAATTAAATTAAACTGAATTAATTGTCTTTAAGGAATTTATGTCTTATTCATTTGTGTACTCATTCATTTGTTTACGTTCATAATGGCAATATGCCGGCTGTCACATTAGATAACGAACAAATTCCTTATACCGACGTCGTTAAAAACTTGGGACTTTACTTAGATTCTAATTTAAATTGGCATGCCCAAGTAAAACAAACATATAAAAAGATCTTCTCCATAATGCATTCCCTAAAAAAATTTTCTTCCTACAGCTCTTAAAAGAATTTTAATCCAAACCTTAGTGATGCCGCATTTTGACTATTGTGACGTTCTACTAACTGACATAAGTGACGGATTGTCAGACAAACTGCAGCGTGTCCATAATATGTGTATCAGATCCATATTTAAGTCCATCGCTGTGGTCTCGGGGTAGCATGCTGTCTTGTCACGCAGCAGGCCCGGGTTCGATCCCCGGTCGGGGCAGTTTTTCTGGGTGAAGTTTTTATCGGGAGTTTTCCTCACCTGTAAGATAAATGTCAGGAAAACTTTAAGGCCCAAACCCCGAAATCATATGGCCATCGCAATCATCATCATTCATATTCATCTTAGGTTAAGCTTACGATTAGGGACTCTCCTGGCGCACCATTATCATCATCATCTTCATCACCCATCATATCATCGGGGCAACGTAAACCCGCCCTCGAGGCGCCCCAACCTCAGAATTGGGTTACAAGTTCGCCATGCCAGGAGAGAAACCAGGAATGTTGAAAGACAAACCTGGAGCATTTAAAAAAAATCATATTTAATGTTCGAAAATACGATCACATTTCTCCATTATTCCACGAATTGTCATAAAAGAGAGAAAAAAATCTCACTGTCTAATTCTCTTATTTAAGATCCTACATACACCGATTCTCAATTATTTATCATCCCGTTTCCAGTATCTATCCTCAAACCATAACTTAAACACAAGATCACAATATGGTATCTTGCTTAATATACCGCAACATAGGTCATCACATCACTCCATGTCATATACTATCTTCACTTCTCGCAAATGGAATTCCCTATTACAAGAAATAAGGGGCTGCCGGACATTGACATCTTTTAAAAGAAATCTAAATTTAGATTTGCGCTAACCTCGACTTCATTATTACCCAGTGTAGTGTAATGTTGTTTGTACATGAAATATTTAATGTATCTTTAACTGTTTATAATTAGTACAGTGTATATCTATTTGTCAAATATTTATTTGTATTTGTGCTGGTTGAGTGGAAGAGAAGGCCTTATGGCCATAACTCTGCCAGAATAAATAGAGCATTATTATTATTATTATTATTATTATTATTATTATTATTATTATTATTATTATTATTATTATTATTATTATTATTATTATTATTATCGTAAGTATTATTATTGTTATATCGTATAAAATGTTGTTTGTACATGAAATTTACATTGATATATTTAATGTACCTGTCCACCGCTTGGTCTCGGGATAGCGTGCTGCTTTGTCACGCAGCGGGCCCGGGTTCGATCCCCGGTCGGGACAGTTTTTCTGGGTGAGGTTTTTATCGGGGTTTTTCCTCACCTGTAAGACAAATGTCAGGAAAACTTTAAGGCCCAAACGATCGCCGAAATCATATGGCCATCGCAATCATCATCATTCATGTTCATCTTAGGTTAAGCTTAGGATTAGGGACTCTCCTGGCGCACCATTATCATCATCATCATCATCTCCCATCATATCATCGGGGCAATGTAACCCCGCCTTTCAGGCGCCCCAACCTCAGAAGTGAGTTACAAGTATGCCATGCCAGGAGAGAAACTAGGAATGTCGAAAGACAACCTGGGGCATTAAAAAAAAGTAATGTATCTTTAACTGTTTATAAATAGTACAGTGTATATCTATATTTGTCAAATATTTATTTGTATTTGTGCTGGTTGAGTGGAAGAGAAGACTTTATGGCCTTAACTCTGCCAGAATAAATAGAGCATTATTATTATTATTATTATTATTATTATTATTATTATTATTATTATTATTATTATTATTATTATTATTATTATCGTATTATTATTGTTATATCGTATAAAATGTTGTTTGTACATGCAATTTACATTGCTATATTCAATGTATGTGTCCACCGCTGTGGTATCAGGGTAGCGTGCTGACTTGTCACGCAGCGGGCCCGGGTTGGATCCCCGATCGGGACAGTTTTTCTAGGTGAGGTTTTTATCGGGGTTTTTCCTCACCTGTAAGACAAATGTCAGGAAAACTTTAAGGCACAAACGGTCCCCGAAACCATATGGCCATCGCAATCATCATCATTCATATCCATCTTAGGTTAAGCTTAGGATTAGGGACTTTCCTGGCGCACCATTATCATCTTCATCACCCATCATATCATCGGGACAACGTAATCCCGCCTTTCAGGCACCCCAACCTCAGAAGTGAGTTACAAGTACGCCATGCCAGGAGAGAAACCACGAATGTCGAAAGACAACCTGGGTCATTTGAAAAAAAAATTAATGTATCTTTAACTGTTTATAATTAGTACAGTGTATATCTGTATTTGTCAAATATTTATTTGTATTTGTGCTGGTTGAGTGGAAGAGAAGGCCTTATGGCCTTAACTCTGCCAGAATAAATAGAGCATTATTATTATTATTATTATTATTATTATTATTATTATTATTATTATTATTATTATTATTATTATTATTATTATTATTATTATTATTATGTCCACCGCTGTGGTCTCGAGGTAGCGTAATGTCTTGTCACGCAGCGGGCCCGGGTTCGATCCCCGCTCGGGACAGTTTTTCTGGGTGAGGTTTTTATCGGGGTTTTTCTTCACCTGTAAGACAAATGTCAGGAAAACTTTAAGGCCCAAACGGTCCCCGAAATCATATGTCCATCATCATCATCATCCTTATCATTATCATCATCATCATCATCCTTCACCGGTGTCTTACAGGTGATGAAAAACCCCAAAAGAACCTCACCCAGGAAACTTGTCCCGAGCATGGATCGAACCCGGGCCCTTTGCTTGACAAGGCAGCACGCTACCTCGAGACCATGTTTTGCATCCATATAACTGGGAGAATAACAGTTATATATATTTTCAGTTTATTTAAAAAAAATTAGAAGTTGGGTTAACGAAAGCCCCCATAATACGTAATACCATGTATTTACATAATTGAGTTTGTGTTTTAATTGCTGTCTGTGCTTCACTTCTGTTTGTTGTAAATGTTTCTGGGTATTTGAATTAAGCTACTTCAAAATTTCCTCATTTTGTCATTAACTGTCGTTTCCATTATATAATGTATCTTGATGTCCCAACTCCTTTCAAAAAACGTTAAATTGAAAATATATAAAACTATTATTCTACCAGTTATATTATATGGGTGCGAAACATGGACTCTTACTTTAAGGGAGGAAAGGAGATTACAGGTATTTGAGAATAAAGTACTTAGGAAAATTTTTGGACCAAAGAGAGATGAACAGACAGGTGAATGGAGAAGACTACATAACAATGAACTACATGGTCTTTCTAGGAAGCCAGATATAATAAGAACAGTTAAGTCTCGTAGACTGCGATGTGCAGGACATGTTGCACGTATGGGGAATGAGAGACCTGCATGGAAACTTCTTGTAGGAAAGCCAGAGGGAAAACGCCCAGTTAGTAGACCAAGAATCAGGTGGGAGAATAACATTAACTATGATTTGAGGGAAGTAGATTATACAGGAAATTATTGGAAAGCATTGGCTCAGGATAGGGATGTATGGAGAACTTATGTCCGTGCGGCCATTAACCTACGGGTTCGATTGTGCCAGTGAGTAAGTAAGCAATGTATTAATGTAAGAATGAACTACCTTGTATTTATTTATACATTACATCCATCTCAATCTTCTTGATTTTAAGTCCACGGGAATAATAACAATAATAATAATAATAATAATAATAATAATAATAATAATAATGGTAATAATAATAATAATGGTAATAATAATAATAATAATAATAATAATAATCCAAACACAGTAATTCTGCTTGAAGGCAGGTCCTTCACTGCAATCATAGCATTTGCATGATACGCTTGCAGCTTTACTAGGGAATTGTAGGTGTGGTAGCTTCCCGTTGCTTTCCACACCGGTGAAGGATGACGATATGATGATGATGATGATGATGATAAGGATGATGATGATGATGGTGGTCATATGATTTCGGGGACCGTTTGGACCTTAAAGTTTTCCTGACATTCGTCTTATATGTGAGGAAAAACCCCGATAAAAACCTCACCCAGAAAAACTGCCCCGACCGGGGATCGAACCCGGGCCCGCTGCGTGACAAGGCAGCCCGCTACCTCGAGACCACAGCGGTGGACAATAATAATAATAATAATAATAATAATAATAATAATAATAATAATAATAATAATAATAATAATAATAATAATTATAATTATAATAATAATTGTTATTGTTATTATTATTATTTTTATTAAATTTTAATTAATCCTGCCTGTATTCTCCATATTGGGTTCTTAGCATATTTCATTTTTCCACGAGACGGGGAACTGACCCATCGTTATAACCCCCCGATAACCCCCAACCTGGAGGACCAGGTGATTTTTGTTCAAGATTTTCTTCTTCTATCCTTTGATGAACCAACATCTTCCTACAAGATATCAGTTGGCGTAATCTGATAAGGGGCCCTCACAGGATACCATCATCCGGGTCAGGTGAACCCTGTTTTTTTAAAGAAGATTTTACTCCTCAATCACTCCATATTTCTCCTGACTTGTGACAGGCCACGTAAAGATGATATCAGTTGACAGGATACCTAAGATGATATTAAATTTTGAGTCAGAAGGAAACAGAAAAATAAGGAGACAGAAAAAAAAATAGGTTCATGGAGTGCAGAGGAGTATGGTATCGAGAGGAGTAACAGAGACTGGTGCAGAGAATAGGGATGTAAGGAGGAATAAAATTTAAAATGGGTTGTAGAAAACTATTGTACAGAAAAAGCTCCTTATTCACACTTCCTTTATTCGCGGGTTAAAATTGTGACACAGTTCCTGTATTCGCGGCTAAAAATTCTTTATTCGCGGATCCACTCGGTATATTAGGATTATTATCTTTATTAATGCACCAGCAACTTATTTTCCTGCAGCACGTGCCAAGACGGCTTTTACATGAGTGATTCAAACCAAATGGATAAATGAATATCAAATCAAAACAAACCTTATTGTCACTAAGCTTAAAATTCGTTGTTAAAAGTCACCACCGCCGTATTTCACGTGCCGCTATGTCCGTTGATAAATGGCGCCCTCGCCTAGTCAATGTTTTATTGTTTCAACTTGTCATTCGTTGCAATAATTTTGATTGAATAATACGTGTATCATCTATTTTGTTGTCAGTTTATAATGTCGAGTAAAACGAAAGAAAATTAGTCACGAAGCGGAAAAATATAGTGATGCCGCTTAAAGTAAAAATAGAAATGCTTGTCCGTTTACGCTCTGGCGTATCTATATCACGCTGTTTAAATGTTAATTAATCAATTGTAAGATTAATCAAGAAATCCGAAGACAAAATAAGGAATTCTATCGCTGAATTCCCAGCTGAATATCAATCTGAATTTAAAGTCCAAGTAAAAATGGCAAAACAGGAAAAAATACTAAGTTCTTTAAGCCCTTGGCTAAGCCAGAGAGTAATAATTAATAGAAATAGTTCAAAATCTATCATTAATTGAATTTATTTTGATAATTTTTATTTTATTTTGGGATCTTGGAACATATCCCCTATATACCCATACAAATTACCTTTCAATATTCGCGGTTTCTGCATTCGCGGCAAATTTGCGGAACATATCCCCCATGAATAAGGAGATTTTACTGCATTGTAGAGAAATCTAATATATAAAAATGAACGTTTGTTTGTTGGTTTGTTTGTTTGTTTGTTTGTTCGTACTTTAGTTTGTTGGTTTGTTTGTTCGTACTTTATGCGCGGCCATATCGTTGATCTGATTGTGATGGGGACATTCTGCAAAATGTTCAGGAGATTCCCAGGATGAACATGGGCTATAAGAGAGTTGTGATCCTCAACACCTACATCCTTAAAAATCGCCCATTGTGGTGGAAAACGTGAAAAAAAAAAAAAGGTTTTTGGACGCTAAAATGGCTTACGCTGCCTAAACCATAACAAATACTTCTTCTTCTTCCTTTCAAGAATTAGGTCAATGCGACCTGTTCCGGTCTCAAGTCCATCGTTTCCTTGGCCGTCCCATAGATATTTTTCCGTGTGGTTTGTAGGTGTTGATCTTTTTGGGTAATCTTATATTGTCCATTCTGTCTAAATGTTCTTTCCATTGGTATTTGTGCTCTTCTAGTTTATCGACTATTGAAAATATCTCGAGTCAATTTCTTATTGATTCATTGTGTAATCTATCCATGCGTGTACATCCTTTCACGGATCTTAAAAATTTCATTTTAGCGGCTTGAATGTGTGAGATACGTTTTTTTGTAAGGACCCAAGATTCAGATCCATATAAAAGAACAGGACCAGCCATAATTTTATAAAACCTGAGCTGAGTTTCTCTTCGAGTCTTTAGGAGGGTTCTTCTCATGGTGCCACATATCATTTGATATCGGTTTAATTTATTATGTATATCCCATTCGTAGCTATATATAAAACTAATGTATACAGAATTGAATATCTCAAAAAGCTCTACAAAAAAGTCAGCGACAGTGTATGTTTACGTCTTACGGATAACTCACAATAATCATTTTTGTGTTTCATTGATGCCAAGAAGATCGAGTCAAGTAGGTAGATTTCTGTGCAAGCTTACGGATAACTCACAATAACGAATTTTGTATTTTAGCTCATTTATGCTAAGAAGATCGATATAAGGTAGATTTCTGTGCAAGCTTACGGATAACTCACAATAACGAATTTTCTATTTTAGCTCATTTATGCTAAGAAGATCGATATAAGATAGATTTCTGTGCAAGCTTACGGATAACTCACAATAACGAATTTGTATTTTAGCTCATTTATGCTAAGAAGATCGATATAAGGTAGATTTCTGTGCAAGCTTACGGATAACTCACAATAACGAATTTTGTATTTTAGCTCATTTATGCTAAGAAGATCGATATAAGGTAGATTTCTGTGCAAGCTTACGGATAACTCACAATAACGAATTTTGTATTTTAGCTCATTTATGCTAAGAAGATCGATATAAGGTAGAATACTGTGCAAGCTTACGGATAACTCACAATAACGAATTTTGTATTTTAGCTCATTTATGCTAAGAAGATCGATATAAGGTAGATTTCTGTGCAAGCTTACGAATAACTCACAATAACGAATTTTGTATTTTAGCTCATTTATGCTAAGAAGATCGATATAAGATAGATTTCTGTGCAAGCTTACGGATAACTCACAATAACGAATTTTGTATTTTAGCTCATTTATGCTAAGAAGATCGATATAAGGTAGATTTCTGTGCAAGCTTACGGATAACTCACAATAACGAATTTTGTATTTTAGCTCATTTATGCTAAGAAGATCGATATAAGGTAGATTTCTGTGCAAGCTTACGGATAACTCACAATAACGAATTTTGTATTTTAGCTCATTTATGCTAAGAAGATCGATATAAGGTAGAATACTGTGCAAGCTTACGGATAACTCACAATAACGAATTTTGTATTTTAGCTCATTTATGCTAAGAAGATCGATATAAGGTAGATTTCTGTGCAAGCTTACGGATAACTCACAATAACGAATTTTGTATTTTAGCTCATTTATGCTAAGAAGATCGATATAAGGTAGATTTCTGTGCAAGCTTACGGATAACTCACAATAACGAATTTTGTATTTTAGCTCATTTATGCTAAGAAGATCGATATAAGGTAGATTTCTGTGCAAGCTTACGGATAACTCACAATAACGAATTTTGTATTTTAGCTCATTTATGCTAAGAAGATCGATATAAGGTAGATTTCTGTGCAAGCTTACGGATAACTCACAATAACGAATTTTGTATTTTAGCTCATTTATGCTAAGAAGATCGATATAAGGTAGAATACTGTGCAAGCTTACGGATAACTCACAATAACGAATTTTGTATTTTAGCTCATTTATGCTAAGAAGATCGATATAAGGTAGATTTCTGTGCAAGCTTACGGATAACTCACAATAACGAATTTTGTATTTTAGCTCATTTATGCTAAGAAGATCGATATAAGGTAGATTTCTGTGCAAGCTTACGGATAACTCACAATAACGAATTTTGTATTTTAGCTCATTTATGCTAAGAAGATCGATATAAGGTAGATTTCTGTGCAAGCTTACGGATAACTCACAATAACGAATTTTGTACTTTAGCTCATTTATGCTAAGAAGATCGATATAAGGTAGATTTCTGTGCAAGCTTACGGATAACTCACAATAACGAATTTTGTATTTTAGCTCATTTATGCTAAGAAGATCGATATAAGGTAGATTTCTGTGCAAGCTTACGGATAACTCACAATAACGAATTTTGTATTTTAGCTAATTTATGCTAAGAAGATCGATATAAGGTAGATTTCTGTGCAAGCTTACGGATAACTCACAATAACGAATTTTGTATTTTAGCTCATTTATGCTAAGAAGATCGATATAAGTAGAATCCCGGGCAACACCGGATAATCAGTACGGAGAATCTCAAAATAATTACGATATACATTTATAATTGTTTTTCATTTAAATCGTTTTATTAATCATAAGAAGTACATTAATTTTTGTCTTTCAGCTCATTTATAACAAGAAGATCGGGAAGAGTAGATTCCTGGACAACGCCGGGTAAACAGCATGGGGTACTTAAAAATAATTACGATATAAACTTTTCCCCTTACTTATTCAACTAAACATAAAACACATTAATTTTCGTATTTCAGCTCATTTATGTCAAGAAGATCGGGATAAATAGATTCCCGGGCAACGCCGGGTAATCAGCATGGGGTATCTAAAAAATATAAATTATAATTATTTTTCCTTTTGCTAATTCAACTAAACATAAAATCACATTAACTTTAATTTATTTAGGCGTAGCAGCGCACGCCTTGTATTAACTAGTTCTTAATGAAAATTATTATTATTATTACCATTATTATCATCAACAAGTATCATTAAGTAAGCTTAAATAGTCTCCAGTCTGCCAGACATCGTGCACAGTATCTCTGTACTTAACGGAATGAAGCAATACTAGAGGTCAAGCACACCACCAAGGGAATATGTACAGAAAATTAGGAAAATATTTTATCATAAGTAATGCCAAGCGTGATTCCCAATCTAGAGGATTTGGAAACCAAGAGTGGCATTTGCTAGGACTATTTAACGAATAAAAATAAGCTGTTTACTCAAAAGTCATTGTTTAAACATAATTACCGGTATTTTAAAATATTCAATTGAGTTGGTATTTACCTGATGAAAATCCATATTTATTAATTAAATAAAAATAAAACGTAGTATTATTTGATTTTCATATTTATTATATAATTCAGTGACAGCTGTTTCGGTACACTGTACCTTCTTCAGACATGTTAACAAATTATGAATTGTGTTCCAACTGATCTAAGCAACAATACAACAATATTTTTTTAAATTTAAAAATTTAAAAAATTTAAATACATATTGTTGTATTGTTGCTTAGATCAGTTGGAACACAATTCATAATTTGTTAACATGTCTGAAGAAGGTACAGTGTACCGAAACAGCTGTCACTGAATTATATAATAAATATGAAAATCAAATTATTTAATTAATTTTAAAATATGTATGAGTATATATATAATGTAAACGGCGATATTTGAAAACAAATCAGAAATGTGAGGTTATGTAGCCTACATTCACTGCAACCTTGATCACATTATTTATTGCAAAATAGGATCGCGATATTGTAAGAATGCACTCTAGTGGAGAAATAATGAAACACATCAAACTGTATATTATAATCAACATTAAATGTCATTCATTTTTTTAGTAAACAACTCAGTAAAATCAAGGAACCTGTTCATTATTTGCTATATTCAATGTATTTACTGGAGAAAAATAATGCTCTGACCTGTTCACAATATTAAAAAGGAGGAGCTTTCTCTATTACAAAAGCAGGAGCTGATAAAGATAAATCGATAAAGAGCAAAGTAAAACACGACTGTCATTGGTTGTAAAACAAAATTCATTGAAACGTGATTGGTCATTGGCTACCATTTGGGGCTGAATAGTCAATATAATATATTAATTTAATTTAGCTACTTCAATTCCAGGTTCAGACATTAACTTTTCTTTTCACAATATCACTATAATATTATAATATGATCCATTATTGGAACGGTATTTAAGTAACAGTATTGGAAAATGTTAGATAACATCGTTTACTGCTTATAAAAGTGGTGGTGTAAAATTCTCAAATATAGATACTTCTAAACGAAGCCGGCCGTTGGCGATGGTGGTGTCTCCTGCCTGACAGCGGACGAAATGAGAATTATGGATTTGTATATGTGGAAAGAATTGTTAATGGTTGTGCCAGGTCTGTAATGGTGTAGTGGGCTGCAAATTAGTATGGAGAACTAGAGGTCCACGGTTCGATTCCTGGTTCAGACATTATTTTTTTCACAATATCATAATATTATAATATGATCCATTATTGGAACGGTATTAAAATAACAGTATTGGAATATGTTATATTCAATTGCATAATTTTAAACTCGGGTCCAGGAGAGGTGGTGGTGTAAAATTTTTAATCGCTGGATTGTGCAGCAGATTTCTGCATTAAATTGCAAACCTCTCCGCAGTGCACATGTTGAGAAGGCATATGGTACTATTAGCGATTCGTCTGTCGGATGGGGACGTTATACCTGGCGCCCACTTGGTGATTTTCGACAGGCGTAAGCTACGTGCCGGCACCGGGTTTAACCTTTTCCCTTTTCTCTCCATCATCATCCCTCATACAACATACTTTACACTACACAAACATAATCATATACTCATCCTACACTCCTCTCTGTATACAATTTAATAATTCATGATCTACGTAAAATGATCTGCCGAAGTGGTGCATAAATTTAAAATAAACCACATTAACGTCATCTATCCGCCCAGCACGGAATCGGAAACACCTTTCAATTGAAATAATGTACTTTGCGTACAAGTGTCCTTATTTAAGGGAGGTGATAGGTGAAAAATTGGCCATTTGAGATCAAAATTGGCATTTTTTGTATTTTTGTACTAAAAAAATAGCCTGTACTCTAATGTATATGTTGGCAAAGTTTCAGAGGCCTATGGCGTTTTTAAGTGTCCTAAATTAAGTCAGAGTTAAAAGGCTGCGCCAGTTAAATACCACCTGCATGCAAATCTTTAAACTTGTTATTCCACACTTTTATTTTCACTGCATTTTTGTACATTCAAAATTGAATGGAATTCAAAAATTTTGTCCTAGAAGGTTCAAATTTTTACTGCATGTCCTAAAAAATGGGTAACAAAGTAGTGCATGGGTTTCATGATTGAAGTAGCATTTTAAGAAATAAAAAATAAAATGTAGACCTATGCAATTATTTTTCTTTTTTGTAATTCCACACATGAGGTACAACATTATTTTTTTCTCCCTTTGTATTCATATTATAAGAATTGTAATGCATGATGTTTTTCTAAATATTTTAGGGGTCTTGTAAAAAATCAGACATTTTACTAAAACATTGTGGAACCCATTTAATTATAATATATGCAATTTTTTTAAAATATAATATTTAATAACTCATAAAATAAATGTCTCACAAGAATGAAACTTAAACACATCGTTATGTATCATGCAGTGAATGTTTGTACAAAACATCAAGCCCCTAGCTCAAAACATGTAGAAAATCGAAATTTCACCCATCACCCCCCCCTTAATATTCAAAAGCGAACATCATGGCTAATACGTAGAAGTAAAACATGGCGTGGTATTAGATGATTTCGGGCTAGAAGAACTGGGCACTGAATATGCACTCCGTAGCTGAGGGAGAAACACCAGTAATGGATCAGGCCTTATAGCCCAAAATCTTCTAATACCATGACTACCGGCCGTGAAAGCCTACATTCTTAAAACAAAATACGTGTTTGAATGTTTTTTTTTGTTCCGTAACAAAAAAAAGTTCCCTCTATTTGACCTATCATTTCTACACTCTAATTTAACCCAGGAAGTTACTACAGACCTTATGGGCTCTGCCAGTGTCCCCCCTACATACAGAGGGTAGATGTTGCCAAACTCATAATAACGGTATTTGTTTGTTTAGGGAGGGGAGGAGGGGCAAGGTTAGCAGTACTTTCTCCAATTGTATGTACTATACATTTAAAAAAACATAGTTTTTCTTTTACGGTATGCAAACTAGTTTTATAGTAAATATGAGAGTCGACGCTTTCACATAGGATAATACAGATCTGCACGAGCTCAGTGACAAGTGGAATATTAACTGCCTTATCTAATCGTATTGGTGATGTAGCTTTATTAATGGCTATTGCTTGTAACTGTTTTTTTATTTTCTTTAAGAGGGGGTGGCTTGGACGGCTACAACTTACAACTATGTACCTGCTGTGTTGTAATCTTCAGTTTTATATAAGGATTTCTCTCAAGAAAATACAGTTAAAATGGCAACCTTGTTCTCTATTCTAAACACATGGTATTATCACCTCACTATGATGGTTATCCGTTTATATAAAAGCGGGTGGCATGACAGTGCTTGGCAATGAATAACATGCGGAATTATTATAGTAACGGTAGTCGGCACCTTTGTATTTAATTATATAAAACAGCTGCGGGGAAACAAAGCGAGTCGCTAGATAACCATCATAGTGAGGCTACTATAGTGTAAAAGTTGTAAGTTGGCATGATTTCTGCTATCCTTGTCTGGATAACTGTTCTTCCACCCTTCGCTAGACGTCTGAGTGACATGTGTACTATAATGGGCTACCCTTGTAAAATTACTTAGGAATGCTAGAATAACTCCACCCCCACTTTCGCCCAGTCACTTTTGTTCACGTAATTTTTGTCAGTGGCGACTGTTTCAGAGTTCGTTTGGAGTTTGTGAGAGTGAGTGAGATATTATATTAGTGTAAAATTAATCTTTAGAAGAAGGGAATGCCACCACTGATCTATGTTCACTGCAGGGAGTGTCTGCCCTACTGCTGTCACCGTGAAGAGATATGTGTATGAGTGAGAAAGAAGATGGTGAGTACTCTCTTTCTATTTCTAAAATATTCTAGACACTTTAGCCCTCACGGACTATATAACTTCCTGGGTCGAATCTGACCGAAGAAGTTTGTAAATGAGTTACGCGCAGGGTCTCAGCAAATCAAAGGGGGTACGGTTAGTTTCAGCCAAACAAGAGGTAAATCATACAAAAGCCAGGGGTATAGTTAAAAAAAATAAATCACAGATAATCCTGAAATATATGAAATATTATTAACTCATAACTCCCTTACGTGTAGGGTCTATTGTTAAAAGTTACTATAATTTTTATCTTGGAGTACAGTAACTTACCTCTTACATCTTAAAAGGTAAGTAGGCTGGCTTGGACCACTATAACCTCCAGATTTTCGCCTTAATTGCATACATGTATGTATATACCCCATAGTCCCTCGGGGAGATATGGCTGATCCTCTAGTAGGAGTTTCTAAACCAACTTAATTTAGTTACGCTTGTTTCCCTACAGATGCCACTGAGAGACACATGGTCAGCACATCGCCTCAGTGAGACATCTAGTAGGTAATTTATTCCAAAAATAATTTTGATTTAAAAACGGGAAGATAGACGTAATACTGGGGGACAGAGATTGAGATGGTTTGAAGTCGATGGATATTTCAGAGCTCTGGGAGTTAAATATCCATCCATAGTAATTCTGCCCGAAGGAGGCAGGTCCTTCACTGCAATCATAGCATTTTCATGCTATGCTTGCAGCTTTACTAGGGAATTGTGTAGACACCGGTGAAGAATGATGGTGATGATAATGATAAGGATGATGATGATGACCATATGATTTCGGGGGCCGTTTGGGCCTTAAAGTTTTCCTGACATTTGTCTTACAGGTGAGGAAAAACCCCAATAAAAACCTCCCCAGAAAAACTGCCCCGACCGGGGATCGAACCCGGGCCCGCTGCGTAACAAGGCAGCACGCTACCTAAAGACCACAGCGGTGGACGAGATAAATATGGAGGGATAAAAATTAGGATAGAAGAGAATGGTCGATTATTACAATGGAAGCGAGAGCTAAACTAAAAGAGCCGTGAATCCATAAAAGAAGAAGAACTAGGCAACTAAGGTATTATTTGGATGGGGAAGGTAGGTTAAATTTGTTCAGAGGCACTAATTTAGTCTTGAGTTCTTTTATGAGTCCGAACATTTTCAGACTCGGGGCCCACGGCTTAAGGTTCCTCCCAGAGGACTTGTCCCTTGAATTTTTCCATCCTAAAAATGCATCATATCGGCCGGATTTGAACCCGCGGCCTTTGGAACTAGAGGCAAGGAACATATAAACTAGACCACCGAGACTATTCTGATTTTGAATGAGATTATGTTAAACAAAAATTGTAATATTTAATCCTGTGAGGTGACAATGGTGATGAAACATGTCAGTACTTGTTGTCTTTTGTCTAGACAAGAATTTGCTGTATTTCCTGCAAGCGGTGGCCCTGAGTCCTAGGTTTTGAGCAGGTGTGACCAAAATTAGCCAGATGGTTTATTATATGAGGCCTTAAATGGGGTTTCAACATAAAAGGAATTGAGCCTAAAATTGCAAAGTTTTATTAAAATTCGAATATTGTCTTTACTTACTTTATTATTTTATAAATTATTCTGTTTCCACCTATTTACACTCAATTCTAATACCTGGCCCCATTCTTGCGAAATACCATTTAATTCCACTTCAATTCACTATGTTTTATCAATAATATTTCATTATACGGCTTATACTGTATGATGATCTAGTTTGAAATACATATGCCAGGAACTGTCAAACATTCAGTATGTATACAAAGTAAAGTATCTATATATTAATACGCGAAGAAAAACATTTGTACCCCTTTTTAAGCAGATTTCGCGCACGGAGGAGTGTGATATTTGACATAATTAAAGTTCATATAGAGAAGGAGTGCAAAAAAAATAAAATATATGTATAATATGTGTTACAAATAAATTAAATTAAACAAAATAAAATAAATTGTCTCAAAGGAATTTATGTGTGTTACTCATTCACTTGTTTACGTTCATACTGAAAGTGCATTGTTGTAAAAAGAAAATTGTGCAGCAGCAATGTGAATTGACTTACTCTCGCGTATTTGTTATTAGGGGTTTTAAAAAAAGTGAGTACATTTTATTTATTTGAATTTAAATTAAACCCTGTCTAATCTTTGTTTTAGTAATTTCATTACATATTTTTTAAATGTACATATTCGTACCTACTTCCTTTATGCCTCGACATAGAACATTGACGGGTTGGAATGAGAGACAAAGAAGGGATATATATTCCCGTACACATAATAATAGGCCAAATGCAAATTTAAATAGTATACAAATATCAAATGACGGCTTAGCCAAGCTATACCACATATTTACTATCGTTCGTATTTTTAAAATAAATCGAAAATTAATTCATAATGACGTATTTGTGACATACTTACAATTTTAATGAATTGTGGTCGAATTTCGACCGCTGAGCGACCACTAGTTAATTAGATATACTTGAATGGTGCCGTCGTCCTCAGCTAGGTTATTTTATTTAAAAACTATTAAGAACTGTAGGTCTTTCGAAACACAGAATCCATCATCAGTAGAAGGATATGCGCTGCTATCAGCTGTTGTTTGGCGAGGCTTTTGACGTTAGTGTCATAAATCGAGCCAGAAGGTTTTCCTCCGATTCCACAGGGGCCTCGTAAATGTGGTGTATCATGTTCATGATTATTTTAATTGTATTATTTAATATTCTTATAGAATACTATTTCCTTTTATATTAATTAAATAGTTCTGTACAGTGCTTTTCCTATTCCCATTTTTCCTTATAGGCCCAAAGGTATATTTACTTCTCACAAAACCACACAAAGTTTACTTTGAATTATTTTTGTTTCTTTGTTGTTGTTGTTATTATTGTTTTATTATTATTATTATTATTATTATTATTATTATTATTATTATTATTATTATTATAACTAACTCATTGGCACTATCGAACCCGTAGGTTCATGGTCCCGCGGACATAAGCTCTCCATACATCACTATTCTAAGCTACTGTTTTCCAATCATCCCCTGTATAATCTACTTCCCTCAAATCATAGTTAATATTATTCTCCCACCTCATTCTTGGTCTCCCAACTGGGCGTTTTTCCTCTGCTTTTCCTACAAGAAGCTTCCTTACACGTCTTTCATTCCCCAATCGTGCCACATGTCCTGTTCATCGCAGTCTACGAGACTTAACTGTTCTTATTATATCCGGCTTCCTATAAAGACCATGTAGTTCACTGTTATTTAATCCTCTCCATTCACCTGTCTATTCATCTCTCTTTGGTCCAAAAATTTTCCTAAGAACTTTATTCTCAAATACTCGTGATCTCCTTTCCTACCTTAAAGTAAGAGTCCGCGTTTCACATCCATATAATATAACTGATAGAATAATAGTTTTATATATTTGCAGTTTAACGTTTTTCGAAAGGAGTCGTGACGTCAAGAGTCTCTGTAATGCATAATAGCACGCATTTCCAGAATCCAGCCTATGTTTAATTTTTTTGTGCATCTCATTCATATTTGTGATTATTGTTCCTAGGTATTTGAATTCAACCACTTTCTCAAAATTACCCTCTTTTATTACATAGTAGGTCTAAGGCCTTCAAGGGCTGTCGCGCTTGGAGTTTGGAGTCAATTTCCATTATATAACGTATTTCTACGTGTGACCATATATCTAGTTTTATTAATATTTACTTCCAGTCCCAATTTCTTAGTGTTACTCAATACTTAGTGCGTGTTGGCATTATTACTATTTCAATTGCTTATGAAACCGCAAGTTCAATGCTACATTCACTATGGCGTTTGATTGGTCCATGCCTTCAGCCAACTGAATCGGTTCACGTAATAACAGATATTCAAAGATCAATCCAAATAATGTTGTCCTCCAACGTCTGTCTAGGTTCTGCTAATGGCCTCTTGGTCAGGGGTATTTAATACAAATTATCAAAGCATTTCAACTGTCACTCATTCAAACTACATGATAGCTCATCTCAATATTCTATTAATAATCGTCCCAAATTAGAACCACGATATATATTATAGAGTTCCTCATGAGCCTTTCTCCATTCTCTTCCATTAAGAGACTCAAAATTTCCCTTGTAATTGCATTTTCAAATAATTTTAGCATGTTTTCTCACTTTAAATTATTATTTTTTTTAGTTTATTAAACACAATGTGTACATTAAATTTAATTTGGCTTTTTGCCAGTATGTAGTTACAGTGTGTAGTGAGTCCTGTTTTTACATTTCGCTAGATGATATTTGGGACATGGATTGTTGCATAATTTACAGACAGAGTCGCCCTTGGGTTCATGGTACTTGTTGTTGAGGCATATATTCCCATGAAATCCATGGGCTGCGAAACGTGTGTACAGGTGTCGAAGTTCGAAGTTCGGTTGCTTCCAGGTTTCTGTGTTCATTGCGTCTGTTTCCATAATTTCTGTCGGTATCTCTGCGGCTTTGTCCTTTCTCTCCTCGATGACGATTCTGTACGCTTGCGTTTCCGGTAGTCTGAAGCAGTGTCTGATATCCTCGATGAAGAAGGATTCCTGGGGTATCGTATAGCCATAACAATTTCTTGTATATTTTGAAATTTATTATTAATACTATTATTATTATTAATTAGAGTGATAAATTTACCTTGATACAATAATTACAAATATGAATGAGATGCATAAGGAAATAAAACAGACTCCATTCTAGAAATACATGCTGTTCTGCAATAAGGAACTCTTGTCGTCCCAACTTCTCTCAAAAAAAGTAAAAGTGAAAACAAAAAGTGAAAATAAAAATGAAATAAAACTTAATATCAAATAAAATAATAAGGAAGATACATCACATCCAAGGAAAATTACACAAAAAAGTATTCTTATAAATAAAATTCTCGCATATTCCGCTAAAAAAATTAATGCAAATCCCCCTCTTCTATATAAAACATGGACTCTTACTTTAAGGGATGAGAAAAGATTACAAGTATTTGAGAATAAAGTTCTTAGGAAAATTTTTGGACCAGAGAGAAATGAACAGACAGGTGAATGGAGAAAACTACATAACAGTGAGTTACATCATCTTTATAGGAAAAAAGATGTAATAAGAACAGTTAAATCTTGTAGAATGCGATGTACAGGACATGTGGCACGAATTGAAAATGAAACAGGGACATGGAATCTTTTTATAGGAAAACTTGAGAGAAAACGTCCAGATAGTAGATCAATAATGAGGTGAGAGAATGACATGCACCATTATTTGGCCGAAGTAAATTTATACAGGAGATGATTCGAAAACATTAGCTCACGATAGGGGTGTGTGGAGAGCTTATGTCCGCGCGGTCATGAACTTAGGGGTTCGATAGTGTCTGAGAGTTAGTTAGTGATCAATTTTCCATTTACATGTCATCTAAAACTGAATTAATGATCTGTTTTAATGGAACATATGTTTATTCTCGTCAAGTGAATGGAAGCATGCTATAATTCCAATGACTGATTTTTTTTTTCAAATGCCCCAGGTTGTCTTTCGACATTCCTGGTGCTCTCTCCTGGCATGGCTAACTTGTAACCCATTTCTGAGGTTGGGGCGCCTGGAAAGCGGTGTTACGTTGCCCCTATGATATAATGGGCGATGATGATGATGATGATAGTGGTGCGCCAGGAGAGTCCCTAATCCTAAGCGTAATCTAAGATGAATATGAATGATGATCATTGCGATGGTCATATGATTTCGGGGACCGTTTGGGCCTTAAAGTTTTCCTGACATTTGTCTTACAAGTGAGGAAAAAACCCCGATAAAACCTAATCCAGAAAAACTGCCCCGACCGGGGATCGAACCTGGGCCTGCTGCATGACAAGGTAGACTAAATAAATGCCAATAAATCACTGCATTGTAGTATTTTTTTTAGACAAAAGAGAACTGTGAAAAATTATTGCGAATTAAGTAGAATTATGTGAAATTACGAGAGAATAAATAAGTACTGTTTAATAAATAAGAGTCGTTTTTCATCTTACCTCATATTTGTTGTACTTACATAATAAATTATACTTCTCAAGTCTCGGGAACATTATAAACACAGATTTTGATCTTTACGTAAATATAACTGAAACAAGATGGCGACCTCCAGATATCAAGAATTCAACGACTTTACAAAATTAAAAAGGGATATTTAAAGATTCATCAAATTAAGAGAAGATTAAAATAAAAGATCAGATATAAAATTCATCAAACTAACTCTAACACACTGGCGTTATCGAACCCGTGGGTCCATGGCCGCGCAAACTTCAGCTCTCCAAACATCCATATCCTGAGCTAATGTTTTCTAATTATTCGCTATATAATATACTCATACTTCCTTCAAATCCTGGTCTACCAACTGGGCATTTTCTCTCTGGTTTTCCTACAAGAAGTTTCCTTGCACGTCTTTCATTCCCCATTCGTGCCACATGTCCTGTCCATCGCAGTCTTAACTATTCTTATTATATATTATAGTCCACCGCTGTGGTCTCGAGGTAGCGTGTTGCCTTGTCACGCAGCGGGCATGGGTTCGATCCCCGGTCGGGAGTGTTTTTCTGGGTGAGGTTTTTATCGGGTTTTTTCCTCACCTGTAAGACAAATGTCAGGAAAACTTTAAGGCCCAAATGGTCCCCGAAATCATATGGCCATCATCATTATCATCATCATCATCCTTCACCGTGTGAAAAGCAACGGGAAACTGCCACCCCTACAATTCCCTAGTAAAGCTACAACATAGCATGAAAATGCTATGATTGCAGTGAAAGACCTGCCCTCGGGCTGAATTACTATGGATGGATTATATATTATATCCGGCTTCCTATAAAGACCATGTAGTTCACTGTTATGAAGTCTTCTCCATTCACCTGTCTGTTCATCTCTTTTTGGTCCAGAAATTGTTCTAAGATCTTTATTCTCAAATACTCGTAATCTCCTTCCCTCCCTTAAAATAAGAATCCATTTCGCATCCATATAATATAACTGATAGAATAACAGTTTTATACATTTTCAGTTTATCGTTTTTTGAAAGGGACGACAAGATCCCTTAATTCATAATAGCATGTAATTCCAGAATTGAGTTTATCTTTAATTACACTGAGCAACAAAAAAGAAACTTTATTTTGTCTCAGAAAAAATGTGATTCTGATAGTACTTTTTTCTCCTGAATTCAAATATGATATCGGGTTTTCTCCATCACGCAAGGTTTCCGAGAGACAGGAATTTATAATTTCAAACACTTTAATATTTTCTACATTCGTAACTACACAATATTCGAACATTCGGACTCACCTAGAAAGTAAGAAATGACGATTTTCTGCTATATTTCGTCTGTGGAGCATCTCTGTTGATTATACAACAATAATCGGCCAGCATATTAGGATTCCATTTGTCTTGATATCTCTTTTCCATAGCTGAAAACCATTTGAGTTAGCTCATTTGGTTTTATTTTACAATGGACAAATGGACGAAAAAACGTTTATTAAAAATAATTATTTAAATCCATTAACTGAAATTGAAATAAAAAACTGTGGGTGATGGAGAAATTCCGAATACATATTTGAAAGCAGTATAAAAAACGGCATTAAACACAACTATTGGTACTCATGAGACAAAAATCATGTTGACCAGTGTAATTTGAATCTATGTTTAAAATTAGATTTATCCCCCAAGTTTATAAGAAAAACCATAAAAGATAACCAAAGCAAAAATAAATAAATATTCTTCTTGAAAGCCCATGTTTCCCTTAACAGAGATTTAGGCGCTCTCCCCATACAGGGACGAATTTGAACCATACTAATTTTGTTACACTTGTTTTTCGTATAGATGCCATTTGAGTAATCCGTGGTCAGCGTTCCGCCTCATGCTGACATCTAGAAAACCAAGGTAGTACTAGGACTGGAAAATTCGGTAAATTTTGCTTAGAGGCCTTTTCATTCAGGCTTAAGGATCTTTTACGAGCCGGAAAATCTTCAGACTCGGACCCACGGCTTAAAGTCCCTCCCGGAGGACTTGCTCCTTGGATTTTTCCATCCTAAAAAAATCCATCGACCCCGGCCGGGTTTAAACCCGCGACCCTGGGGACCAGAGGCAAGGAGCATAACCACTAGTCTACCGAGGCCGATAAAAATAAATAAATAGATAGATCATCGGTTGATTAATGTCTTTGACATCGTTCGATTCCTAATAGTCAATTTTGGCGGTCCATCCAATCTCCTAGTTGTAGTTGTTTCTCGTTCATATATAAACATATTCCCTGACTCCAGGAGGTTTTAGGTCTTCCTCTGCTTCGTCTTCCCTCAGGTTTCCATTCCAAAACAGATTTTGGTAGTCCATCCTCTTCCATTCGCTGGACATGTCCGTACCATCTTAATTGCAGAGTTTTAATATAATCTAAAATTGTGTCTTTTTCACATTCTTCTATTAATTTTCTAGTCATATATTCTAAATCTCCATAATCTTGTGCAATTAACAATTGATCATCTGCAAAATGTAAGTTGTATAAAGTTTTGTTGTTTGAAATAGGAATTCCCATGCTTGAAATTTTCTCCTCCAATTCTTTAATATTTCATGTACATATATTTTAAACAGAGTCGGTGATAGACAACAACCTTGACGAAGACCTTTATTTATCGAAAAACCATGTGACAATTTACTGCCAATTTTAATTTTAGACTTGCAATTGTCATATAAATTTTGTATAAAAATAAATAAATACATAAATAAATGTGATGCTCTGAAACATGTCCTACAAGAAACAAATATGAGGTAAGATGAAAGAAGAAGGAATTTATTTACTAAGTAAAACCACATAATGTTACTTTCTATTGTTTTTACATAAGTATTGCCTATTATATTGTATTGAATGGATGAAAGTAAATCTAAATAGTAGATCAGAAATAAACGTCCAGGTTATTCAGAAGTGAACACTAAACAAGTACAGTGTATTGCTGTATTTACTAGCTTGGAGGACATGTGTAATTCTAACAAATTGAACAGACGTCTGGTAGTTGCATAACTGCACTCAGATTCCAGGTCATAACAATGTCTGGATCCGGAAATTACTCACTTCAAGGATGACCAAACTATTTTTCCTCATAGACAAATACAACCTTCAAATTTTAAAGAAATCCACAAAAAGTTAATAACTTCAAAATACTTTGATATCGTTCTACTTTAATATTTCATCACCAATTCTGCATTTTTATACAGAGATAACAATAGAAATTCAATCGTAAAAATAAAAATGTAGTTAGAAATGCGTAGATTGTAGAGCTGCTTTTTTTAATCAATTCCATCAGGTTGACATTGCGACATTTTTAGTATTCTCTGCAACCAAAGCGTACTTGTAACCCATTTCTGAGGTTGGGACGCCTGGAAGGCGGAGTTATAGTGTCCCGTTGATATGAAAGATAATGATGATGGGAATGATGCATTAGGAGAGGCGATAATCTAAACTTAAGCTAATTAGGCGAATATGATAATGTTGACCAGATGGTGTTCGGAGACCGTTCGGGCCTTAAAATTTCCGGACATTTTTCTTACAGGTGAGGAAAAAATCTGAAAAAAACCACACAAAGGAAACTTGTCTTGACCGAGGATCGAACTCAAGGCCGCTGCATGACAAGGCAGCACGCTCACAGCGATAGATAAGATGGGTAATGCAATTAAAGCATCATGGGGTAGTGGTCAGCGTTTTTGACTACTGTTCATGAGGTCCCGGGTTCGATTCCCGGTCAAACCATACGAATTTTTCCTGTGGTTTTCCATGGTCTGGATTTTAGGTTAAGAACACTCCTGGCACTTCATTATCACTCATTTTATCATCGGGATAACGTAACTCCGCCTTCAGAAGTGGGTTACAATTACGGCAATGCCAGGAGAGATCACCAGAAATGTCGAAATGACAACCTGGGGCATTGAATAAAAAAAACTTATTTTTAGTTTTGGTCGCAATTGTCAGTAATTTTCTCATGCATATATTAGATATAATAAGAACAGTTAAGTTTTGTAGACTGCGATGGGCAGGACATGTGGCACGGTAATAGAGAATGAAAGACGTGCATGGAAGCTTCTTGTAGGAAAACCAGAGGGAAAGCGCCCAGTTGGTTGACAAAGAATGAGGTGGGAGAATAATATTAATTATGATTTGAGGGAAGTAGATTATACAGGAAATGATTGGAAAGCATTTGCTCAGGATAGGTATGTACGGAGAGTTTATGTCCGCGCGGCCATGAACTTTCGGATTCGACAGTGCCAGTGAGTAAGTAAGTATATAGGCCTATCGCAATGATCCTTAAAACTGGCCTGATTTATACTAAGTGGATAGATAGTAAGTTAGTCTATTACATTTGACGTTTTTTTTTACATCTCAGGTCTTTAGCATCGGATTTCGAAGCTGAGCGTGAATGGACCGTCTAATTCCGTTCAAAATATTTAAGTAAATTTGTGGCATGGCTTTACTTCCATATCAAGAGTGGCTATCGTCAAGTTTTTCACGCTCTGAAAAGATCAATCATAATAAATTCTGTTCGAATTCACGAACCTCTGATCCGGAGGGAAATTCTAGTAGGCTTACACCCAGATTTACATTTTCAAAACGTACACAAGGGTCGTGAGTTGAAACAACATTCTCTTTTGGCAATAAAAAAAGTAATACGCGGCTGCAATATCGTATATTATTACGAAAACATTTATAACAGAGATTTACTTTATTTCGATTTTTAAATTTAATTTGTGGTAAAAACGATAATGAGATAAAAAATTACCAAAGGAAAGAATTATTAAATTTTATGTGAACATCATTAACATTCGCGACCATTGTAAAGTAATGCATGGATAAAGATACTTTTTTTTCGCGATAGTGCGTTTAGTCGTACTTACAGCAATGGCGACCATGTTTGAAATTTCAACTTCCTACATTTCGGGGTTGCCAACCTAAATAAATATACTGTTATATTACATATTACAAACCTCGTGCGGAAGCAAAACCACTGTCCTTTATGTATACTACGTACAACGTAGATACAAAAATATATCCAAAAAATAGTGTTAATACACAATATATGAAACAAATGAACAACAATTTTAAATGGACTGGACTTTACTTACTTACTTACTCACTGGCACTATCGAACCCGTAAGTTCATGGCCGCGCGGACATAAGCTCTCCATACATCCCTATCCTGAGCTAATGCTTTCCAATCATTCCCTGTATAATCTACTTCCCTCAAATCATAGTTAATGTTGTTCTCCCACCTCATTCTTGGTCTACCAACTGGGCGTTTTCCTTCTGGCTTTCCTACAAGAAATTTCCACGCACGTCTTTCATTCCCCATACGCGCAACATGTCCTGCCCATCGCAGTCTACGAGACTTAACTGTTCTTATTATATCTGGCTTCCTATAAAGACCATATAGTTCATTCTTATGTAGTCTTCTCCATTCACCTGTCTGTTCATCTCTCTTTGGTCCAAAATTTTTCCTAAGAACTTTATTCTCAAATACTCGCAACCTCCCTTCCTCCCTTAAAGTAAGAGTCCATGTTTCGCATCCATATAATATAACTGGTAGAATAGTAGTTTTATATATTTTCAGCTTAACGTTTTTTGAAAGGAGTTGGGACATCAAGAGTCTCTGCAATGCATAATAACACGCATTTCCAGAATTGAGCCTATGTTTAATTTCTTTGTGCATCTCATTCCTATTTGTGATTATTGTTCCTAGGTATTTGAATTCAGCCACTTCCTCAAAATTTCCCTCATTTGTCTTTAGCTGTAATGGACTGGACTTTATTTGAAACAATATAAAACAATAAATATGTATTTACCGGAATTTTATGACTGGTTGGTGTCACGGTCTGCTGTAGTCTCAACTAAAAACATTGCCCACACTGTTAAAGTTAGTCAGTTGTTTATAATGAACGTAAATATTTCCAAAGATGTTATTATTTTACTATTATTTATTATTTTGAAAACACCATATCACAAAAAAATAATGTATGTACAACAAACGTTTGGGAAGTGTTTTACAGAATCTCGAAAATTAAAAACCTCGCTATCGTTCGGATTTTAAACATTTCCTCGTTTCTGTAAAAAAAACACTCCTCAAACTCGCAACGTAGTATACTGTTTGATTCCACTCTTAACTATACAAGTTTTACAATCTAAGGTCATATCGTATGTAGGTTTTGTAGGTGTTACTGCTTAGTTGTGTATGTCTATTTTTGTGTGTCATATGTTTTAGTGACACTATGAAATGGCGATTGTGACGAAATAGATGCTGGCAATGAAATTCCGCCCAGAAATGAGTCATTCAATATTAAAATGGGCTATGTCCATTATGTCACATCTTAGACAGAGAAATCTGTTCTAAATACTGGTTTACATAATGTATTATATATGTATATTAATACAAAGAACAAATTTTTGTTTTAATAGATGCCTGGTAACAATTTAAAATACACATTGATAAACAGGATATTCGTAGTGAATATTTAACTCTTGACCCAAATGGTAGTCAATGACCAATCACAGTCGTGTTTCACCTCGATATTTATCCAATTCTGTTTTTCTGTTTACCAAAATAAAGAAAGCTCCTCCTTTTTAATATACTGATCAACTCAGAGCATTATTTTGCAGTGACTGACTCTCCAACAAATACGTTGAATATAGCAAATAATGAACAGATTCATTTGAATTACACATTTTATAATTGTGTGTTCAATAAATGTGTTTTTAAATAATGATTTTACCGAGTTGTTTCCTAAAAAATTGTCTCATATAATGAGAACAGTTAAGTCTCGTAGACTGCGATGGACAGGACATGTGGCACGAATGGGGAATGAAAGACGTGTATGGAAGTTTCTTGTAGGAAAACCAGAGGGAAAACGCCCAGTTGGTAGACCAAGGAAAAGGAAGGAAGAATAACAGTAACTATGATTTGAGGGAAGTAGATTATACAGGGGATGACTGGAAAACATTGGCTCAGGATAGGGATGTATGGAGAGCTTATGTCCGCGCGGCCATGAACCTACGAGTTCGATAGTGCCAGTGAGTTAGTTAGTTTGTTATAATATACAGTTTTATGTTTCATTTTTTTCTCTCCACTAGAATGCATTCTTACAATATTGCGATCATATTTGGCAAGTTGCAAGGGATGAAAAAATTAAACATAACCAAACATTTCTCATTTGTTTTCAAACACAGTCGTTTACACTATATATATATATATATATATATATATATTAAAATATATATATATTTAAATAATGATTTATGAGTAAACAGCTTAATTTTATTCGTTAAATAGTCCTAACAAATGCCAATACGTAATTTAAAATAATTTTATTGACAATTATTGTCAGTCACGTGATGTGATGGAATCAGAATTGTAACTGATATTGTGTTTATACATTTTAGCCTATTTTTATTCAATAAATAACTATTCTTGATAATGATAGTCTGGCTATAGAAACGCGTTGACTGTTTTAATATTTTAATTTGGTTATTTGGATTGTATTGACTATTTAACTCATGCCCCAAATGGGAGTCAATGACCAATCACGTTTCAATGATTTCTGTTTTACAACCAATCAGAGTCGTGTTTCACCGAATATTTATCAGTGTTATAATTACCATATTAAAGAAAGCTCCTCCTTATAATATTGCGTTCCTTTGGCAATAAATAGTATGATCTGGTTGCAGTGATAAACAAAAGAAGCGGTAGAAGCGTACCTATCGTTTCTCATTTGTTTTCAAACATCGCCGTTTACATTAAATATATAAATATTTTAAAATAACTATAGTTAAATAATGATTTGTGAGTAAACAGCTTAATTTTATTCGTTAAATAGTCCTAACAAATGCCACTCTTGATTTCCAAATTCTCTAGATAAATTCACTCCTCACTTCGTGAGTCGTGAATTTATCGATAATTTGGAAATCACTCGTGGCATTACTTATGATAATGTGTAATACTATAAAATACAATTATAAATATACTCTTGAGCTATTAATAGACGTTTTCACTTGTAACTGAACCAAAAGTGGGCATGGTCCATTTTAATATTCAAGGTCTCAAATTGCCTCGAGACTGAGGAAATTCAGAAAAAAAAACTCTGTCGGGAACGAGACCTCCAGAATACGATTCTCCTAACACTAGGCCTGCTGTTTCAGTTCCATACAATAATGGTCTATCGAAGAAATGAAATCTATACCACGACTGCGGTTTCTCAATTTTTTTACATTTCCCACAACAACTATAAAAATAACTGATAACACTGAGCAAAAAAAAAAAAACTTTTTTTTTGCCTCAGAATGAAAAATATGTAATTCTAATAGTATTTTTTTCTCCTGAATTCAAATATGATATCGGTTTTTCACCATCACGAAAGTTTTCCGTGAGACAGACATTTATAATTTCAAACACTTTAATATGTTCTACATTCGTAACTACACAATATTCGAACATTCGGACTCGCCTAGAAATTAAGAAATGACGATTTTCTACTATATTTCGCCTTTGGAGCATCCCTCTTGATGGTGCAACAATAATCGGCCAGCATATTAGGATTGCATTTGCATTGATATCTCTTTTCCATAGCTGAAATGTTCTGAGTTAGCTCATTTTGTTTTATTTTATAATGGTGAAATGGACCAAAAACATTTATTAAAAATAATTATTTAAATTCATTAATTGAAATTGAAATAAAAAATTGTGGGTGATGGAGAAATTCCGAATACATATTTGAAAACACGATAAAAAAAACTGCATTAATTACAACTACTGGTACTCATGCGATAAAAATCATGTTGACCAGTGTAATCTACAGAAACTTATAAAATTATAACCATGTTCTAGACTTCTGTCTGGATTTTCAGTTTTTATACTTGTTACGGAAGCATAAAAAATTGTAAAATTGTGGTTGTAACTCAGACATTGCTTCTGCCATCCACTGAATTGCTTCCTGAGAAAACCATAATATACTGTGTATAAGACATTTTTATTATACTTACCCCCACATAATCTGTAATTGAAATGAGTGTAGCCCTACTTGAATCATCACTTATACTGACGGTCACGATATGCGATATGTGCGGGAGTTTTGAAGACGAAATACATATATTAGGAAAATGTAGGGATATGGAATATTGGAGGCGTCAGTTATTACCGGAAAGATTTCTAAATTCAAAACATGATAGATTGGCATGCTACGAGTTAATGGCAAATCCAGCAAATTGGATAAACGTGGGTAAATTTCTGGACTACACTCATACATGAACAAATAAATACAGTAAAACTTGTTTAATCCGGAACTTGAATAATGCGGAAATCTGTCCAATGTGAACAAATTGTTGGTCCCGGAAAAATAATAGTAATTTTACGTGTATATATTTTTGCATAAAACGGAATCTATCCAACGCAGAAACGGAAGGATATTTGTATACAATTCATGAAAAAAATTATAAAGCGGAAGGACAGAGAGAAATAAATTACTTTCCACTTCATTGAATACCCGTTAGGCCAAAAAAAAAAAGGAATTATTCTTGCCGCCGGGTGAATTCTTCCTGTAACTGAAATTTTCTATCGGCCTCACTGCACACTCATTATGCTAAATACAGACAATGTAGCTGTCTGACAAATAATACTTGCACTGTAAAATCTTAAATTAATTTAAGTTCTGAAACCGATCTTTCACAGGTAGCGTTCTGAATTTACGGAATGAAGATGGCTAAAATGTATGTTTCATTGTCATTAAACGAAAAAGTGAAAGTGATTGAAGATAAAAAAACTCAGTGCCCGAAATAATGACTAAATTTAAGTGTGGAAAAATTCAAGTTTATGAGACTTTAAAACACAAAAAAAAAAAAAAATAATGAATGAATGGATGCAAAGAAATGGTCAAAAAAAGAGAAAGCTTAAAAAAGAGATAAAAGAAAAAAGGGGAAATAAAGAAATATTGTGGGAGAGTTTTACAAGTGCACGATCAAAAAATCTCCAAATTTCCGGACCGATGCTCCAAAGTCAAGCTCCAGCTGTTGCTAAATCCTTAGGGAATAACGATTTGAAGGCATCTTCAGGTTGGCTGGAGAGTTTTAAAAGACAACAATCTGTAGTGTGGATTGAAACTTGCGGGGAATGAAAGGATATGGACAAAAGTGTAGTTAGTGAACAGAAACCTAAACCGCATACTTTAATTTCAGGATGCGCGCCTAAGAAACAGTTTTAACGCTGACGAAACGGGACTGTTTTTTCGCGCGTTAAATACTATAGGCCTAGATCTACTTCACTTTTCCACGCCAGCGGAAATACAATTAATCCAAGATAAATAAAAAGTCATATACGGTACTCTATAGTCTTACTTACTCACTGGCACTATCGAACCCGTAGGTTCATGGCCGCGCGGACATAAGCTCTCTATACATCCCTATCCTGAGCTAATGCTTTCCAATCATTCCCTGTATAATCTACTTCCCTCAAATCATAGTTAATGTTATTCTCCCACCTCATTCTTGGTCTACCAACTGGGCGTTTTCCCTCTGGCTTTCCTACAAGAAGCTTCCATGCAAGTCTTTCATTCCCCATACGTGCAACATGTATATAACTGGTAGAATAATAGTTTTATATATTTTCAGTTTAACGTTTTTTGAAAGGAGTTGGGACATCAAGAGTCTCTGCTATGCATAATAGCATGCATTTCCAGAATTGAGCCTATGTTTAATTTCTTTGTGCATCTCATTCCTATTTGTGATCATTGTTCCTAGGTATTTGAATTCAGCCACTTCCTCAAAATTTCCCTCATTTGTCATTAGCTGTCCATTTCCATTATATAATGAATTTCTACGTGTGACCATATATTTAGTTTTATTGATATTTACTTCCAGTCCTAATTTCTTAGTATTACTCAATAGTGTGTGCGTGTTGGTACTCTATAGTCTACGAATATTAATAGGTTTTAGTTTTTTATAGTGCGGAATTTTGTCTAATGCGGAAAAAATGGTCCCATGCGGTTCCGCTTTTAGCAAGTTTTACTTTATGTAAGCAAAGTGTATTATCTTTAATACTTAATAACTATACCTAGCTTAATTATAATATAATGCAATTGCATTGTTATCTATTGAGCTTTTTTATTTATTTTGTTATATTATATGGATGCGGAACATGGACTCTTACTTTAAGGGAGGAGAAAAGATTATGAGTATTTGAGAATAAAGTTCTTAGGTAATTTTTGGGGGCACGCCGTACCGTAGTGGTTAAGGCACTGAGCTACAAGCCAGAGGGTTCAAGTCCCGTTGGGGTCAGGATTTTTAAACTGACCCAAACCCTCTGGCGGGACTATGGCCCTGGGGTCGACTCAGCCTCTAACGGAAATGAGTACCAGACGCTTGTTCTGGGGATAAATGCGGCCGTCACGCAGGGCTGACAACCCGGCTGACATAAAGTGCCGATTGTCTAGAAAAGTGGGAGCCTTAACCTCCTACTACCCCAAGGGCCTACGGGCCTGTTGTGGGATCATTTTACTTGTCCCGCGCCGTAGCCGAGCGGTTAAGGTAGGAAGCCTTGGCGCAGAGCTACGGGACTTGCGCTGGTTCGAGTCTCCATGGGGGAAGACATTTTCTCATGGTATTTCGGCCAGTATGGGACCGGTGCCCACCCAGCATCGTGAGGCAATTGGGTAGCTACAATAAGTAGCGGCTCCAGGTTGAGGAACCAGCTATAACGGCTGGGGGACTCGACATGCTAACCACATGTCACCCCTACACTGGCTGTTGATCATCTACCTCTGTGATTGACACATGTGGATGTGAAGGGCCAGCAGCCGGCTGGTAAAAGGGCAACCGCTGAAAAGTGGAAAGACCCTCAATCGGAATCGGAGGTAATTTTTTTGTATCAAACAGAGAAGAACAGACAGGTGAATTGAGAAGACTTCATAACAGTGAATTACATGATATTTATAGGAAACCAGATATAATAAGAAACAGTTAAGTCTACAGGACTGCGATGGGCAGGACATGTGGCACGAATGGGGAATGAAAGACGAGCATGGAAGCTTCTTATAGGAAAAAAAAACAGAGGGAAAACGCCCAGTTGGTAGACCAAGAATGAGGTGAATAAAATGAATCATGATTTGAGGGAAGTAGATTATACAGGAGTTGTTTGGAAGACATTAATACATTGTATGTACTCGTATCTTACTTTTATTTTAATAAAGTCCTATACTGCTATAGTACTTTTTTCTTTGGGAGGTTCCGAATACAATCCCTATAGCAATAGTTCCAACGTACCGGTAATTTTGTTGTAGTTTTCTCAATCGTTAAGATAAGTATTAGATTACAATATAATAATCGCGATCCAATCCAAATATCATTCTGTCAAAATAAACGAGGCACCTCAGAAATTATGTCACGTATACACTGATCAACATAATTTTTGTCTCATGAGTACCAATAGTTTTTTTAACGTGTTTTCAAATATGTGTTCGGAATTTCTCCATCACGCACAGTTTGTTTTATTTCAATTTCAATTAATGGATTTAAATAATTATTTTTAATAAACTTTTTTTCGTCCATTTGTCCATTTCAATTAATGGATTTAAATAATTATTTTTAATAAACTTTTTTTTCGTCCATTTGTCCATTGTAAAATAAAACCAAATGAGCTAACTCAGGAGATTTCAGCTATGGAAAAGAGATATATCACACAAGAAACGGATGCACAAAAAACTGTTATCGATAAGGATAACAAAGAGAGCTCTACAGTGGTATGGACATGTACAACGGATGTCGGAAGACCAGTGGCCTAAACAGATGTTGGATTGGATGGTACCAGGCAGAAGGAAGAGGGTGAGAAGTAGAAGAGCATGGTATGAGGGAATATATGATGCCATGATGATGATGAGTATGGAAGATGACAATGGGAAGATAAGAATCTCTGGAAAGCAGGAATCAAAGGCAAACTGCTTAAAGTGGAAAGCCTGTATTAAGTATTATGTAAGAAAAGAGATATCAAGGCAAATGGAATCCTATTATGCTGGCCGATTATTGTTGGACCATCAAGAGGGATGCTTCATAGGCGAAATATAGCAGAAAATCATCATTTCTTACAGGTGAGTCCGAACGTTCGAATATTGTGTGGTTACGAATGTAGAAAATATTAAAGTGTTTGAAATTATAAATTCCTGTCTCTCGTAAACCTTGCAATGATGGAGAAAAATCGATATCATATTTGAATTCAGGAGAAAAAAACTGTCTTACTTACTTACTCACTGACGCTATCGAACCCGTAGGTTCATGGCCGCGCGGACATAAGCTCTCCATACATCCCTATCCTGAGCTAATGCTTTCCAATCATTCCCTGTATAAACTACTTCCCTCAAATCATAGTTAATGTTATTCTCCCACCTCATTCTTGGTCTACCAACTGGGCGTTTTCCCTCTGGCTTTCCTACAAGAAGCTTCCATGCAAGTCTTTCATTCCCCATACGTGCTACATGTCCTGCCCATCGCAGTCTACGAGACTTAACTGTTCTTATTATATCTGGCTTCCTATAAAGACCATGTAGTTCATTGTTATGTAGTCTTCTCCATTCCCCTGTCTGTTCATCTCTCTTTGGTCCAAATATTTTCCTAAGTACTTTATTCTCAAATACTTGTAATCTCCTTTCCTCCCTTAAAGTAAGAGTCCATGTTTCGCACCCATATAATATAACTGGTAGAATAATAGTTTTATATATTTTCAGTTTAACATTTTTTTGAAAGGAGTTGGGATATCAAGAGTCTCTGCAATGCATAATAGCACGCATTTGCAGAATTGAGCCTATGTTTAATTTCTTTGTGCATCTCATTTCTATTTGTAATTATTGTTCCTAGGTATTTAAAAAAACACTATCAGAATTACATATTTTTTTCTTTCTGAGACAAAAAAAAAAGTTTCTTTTTTGTTGGTCAGTGCAGTAGATAATCGCTTCAACAGTGTGTTAGTAGAGTATTACAAAAAAGATAAAAACATAGCTTAACCAGGTGTTTCCAAGGGAAGTAAAAACAATAATTGTTTGTTGTTCCCGCCATTTTTACAAGGTCAAAAGTGTTTGGGTAACTTCCATTGTCTTGAAACCAACTGGCAATATGTTGTGGTAGCCATCTGCCAGACCACGGTCACGTGGTTACTTATTGTGCCACTCATTCAAGATATTATGCAAAGCTGCACAGTTCAATAAGTAGAGAGCGCGTTATACCCATAATTATGCGAAAACCAGTTTATTCTAACGAGAAAAGGAATCAATAATTTACACAGAAGCTTCTCTCGTACCTCAACACAATCAGGCTAAAGCTACAATGAGTTTTGTTGTAAATTAGACGAATACAGTAGAGTTCTCAGATTTTCAAGATTTAAATAATTGTACTCCTCCTGACGCGACAGGCTTAGGTCTTTAGCCTACCAGCCGGCTGCTGGCCTCACATCCACATGTGTCAATCACAGATGTGGATCTCGAGTCCGCCAACCGTTATAGCTGGTTTTCTCAACCTGGAGCGCCACCTTATGTCAGAGACTGCCAAACTTTAGCATATTTCAGAAACAAATTGAAAATAAAATTACTAACAGAAAGAACTCACTAATATTACTTTTAAAAAAATTAATAATGTGTTTTTTTCATTATTTAATAAAAATGGATTTAAGATTCGTTAATAAATTTACCTAATTCCTTGTATAAAAGCATAGATTAATTCAATGTAGTTTATTACTTTCTTTGTATTTTTTCTTTCTTTTCTTTTTATGTATAGTAGATTCGAGGTGTTATTCCTTTCTGTATTCATTATATCATTAATTTAATTTTAGTTGTATTTAATTTTATTGTATTATTATACATGCTTTTCATTTTTATTCAATTTCACAGATAATAATTAATTGTTTAGTATGACTATTATTGTAATTTTTTTGTATTTATATGTAACATATGTTTGTCCTGGTGAGTGGAAGAGAAGGCTACATGGCCTTAACTCCACCAGGCTAAATAAATGAATATATATATTCTACTTATTGTAGCTACCAAAATGCCTCATGATGCTGGGTGGGCACCGGTCCCATACTGGCCGAAATACCATGAGAAAATTTCTTCCCCATGGAGACTCGAACCAGCGCAAGTCCCGTTGCTCTGCGCCAAGGCTACTTTGCCTACTCGCACCCTACTCTTATTTATTTATGTTTTTATTAATTTTTATTAAATAAATGTAGGGTTGTCAAAGAGTAAGGTGCGTGTAGGCAAACGGTTCTCGGATACTTTGAAATCCACAATAGGTTGAAGCAAGGAGATGCACTATCTCCTCTACTATTTAATTTTGTACTAGAGCATGCCATCAAATCTTCTGAGAATGAAGAAGGCCTACAACTCAATAGTATTAATAAGTTGTTAGTTTATGCTGATGATGTAGGACATATCGGCATGTGAAATACGAAAACAGTTTTTAACAATGAACTTTAGGGTCAGTGATAATTAGTTTTATTTTGTTTTGATATCTGTCCATTTGGTTTGAATCACTATTTGTAAAGCTGTCTTGGCACCTGCCTTCAGTAAAAAAAACTGCTGATGGTTAATATAGGCCTATATACACCTTTCCGATTTATAAAATTGTTTTCATGAATTGTGTAGAAATATCCTTCCGTTTCCACGTTGAACAGATTCCGTTTTATGCAAAATAAATAACGTAAAATTACTATTATTTCGCCGGGACCAATACATTTGTTCACATTGGACAGATTTCCGCGATATTCACGCTCCGTTTTAAAAATGTTTTACTGTATATGGTCACATACAGAAATACATTACATAATGGAAATGGACAGCTAATGACAAATGAGGGAAATTTTGAGGAAGTGGCTGAATTCAAATACCTATGAACAATAATCATAAATACGAGTAGGAATGAGGTGCACAAAGAAATTAAACATAAGCTCAATTCTGGAAATGCGTGCTATTATACATTACAGGGACTCTTGACATCCCAACTTCTTAAAAAAAAACGTTAAACTGAAAATATATAAAACTATTATTCTACCAGTTATATTATGTGGATGTGAAACAAGGACTCTAACTTTAAGGAATGAAAGGAGATTACGACTATTTCAGAATAAAATTCTTATGAAAATGTTTGAACTAAAAAGAAGTGAAGAGACAGGTGAATGGAAAAGACATCATAACAGTGAACTATAAGGTCTTTATAGGAAGCCAGATAGGCCTATAATGAGAACAGTTAAGTCTCGTAGACTTCGATGGGCAGGGCATGTGGCACGAATTGGGAATGGAAGGCGTGCATGGAAGCTTCTTGTAGGAAAACCAGAGGGAAAACGCCCAGTTGGTAAACCAATAATGAGGTGTAGAATAACATTAACTATAATTTTAGGAAAACATTAAAATAATAATAACAATAACAATAATAATAACCTATAATTTGATTAAGTAATTGGCTTGGTAAATAAAGTGTAAAATATAAAGTAATAAAGTTCACCGCTGTGGTCTCGGGGTAGAGTGCTGCCTTGTCAAGCAGCGGGCCCGGGTTCGATCCCCGGTCGGGACAGTTTTTCTGGGTGAGGTTTTATCGGGGTTTTTCCTCACCTGTAAGACAAATGTCAGGAAACCTTTAAGGCCCAAACGGTCCCCGAAATCATATGGACATCGCAATCATCATCATTCATATTCATCTTAGGATTAGGGACTCTCCTGGCGCAACATTATCATCATCCATCATATCATCGGGGCAACGTAGCCCCGCCTTCCAGACGCCCAAACCTCAAGTGGGTTACAAGTACGCCATACCAGGAGAGAAACCAGGAATGTCGAAAGACCACTTGGGGCATTTGAAAAAAAAAAATATATAGTACGTAATAATAAAAGTATACCTGGAATACGGTTATATGTTATATTGTCTAAGGAAATTTGTAGTGATCTTTTATTTTTTAACTGCTTTTTGATTCGGGCAGTCCATGATATACAAGCGGAGGGAATTCCAGAGTCGGGAGGCTGAAACAAGGAAAGATGACGAATAATTAGATATTTGACGTAGAGGTACACCTAGAGCTATTTTTTTTCTCGAACGTGTGTTTAAGTTATGGCGGGAAGAAAATGAATGGAAGTGAGAAGAAATATGTAAAGGGGTGATGAGGTGGACAAAGTGATGAATAAGAATCAGAAGCAATTGTATATTTCGCCTGTCTTCCAATCGGTTCTGAGCTTACTACAAGTTTGATTACTACATACAGCACTATTACATAATCATATGCATGTTTAGGTACTCATTTCCTTAAAAAACAAACTATAAATAGTTAAATGCTAGGATAGGAGGTCAAATACTTTACCAGGAAAATGGATCGAAGTTATTTTTCCAGTTTCCGGGTTACGCCCATCGCGTCTGTAATGTTTCCACCAGAACGAAATCATCTTTAGCCGAAGTATCGACACGAATTCAAAGAATTAGTTATAACATTTCACAGCAATGAGTTCATTAATGTTTATGTAACACATACGAGAGAGAATACAAAGAGAGCTCAGTGATTTAAGCTCTATATGTCATCATCAATTCAAGACCCCGTTGAAAAGTATGTTCTGATTTTAAAAAATGCGCAAACTTTATACATTTTGTTAACACTGTCCCTTCGAAAACTTTGATCACTTTTTTTTCAATGCCACCAAATTCTCTTTTTGGAATTTCTGGATTTTCTCCCGTTGCATTGGTGCAATTGTAATCCATTTCTTAGGTTGGGGCACCTGGATGGCGGACTTACGTTACTCCGATGATATGATAGGTGATAAATGATAATGAAGCGCCAGGAGAGTTCTTAACCTAAACTTAATCTAAATTCCAGACCATGGGCAATCCAGAATTAATTACATTGGTCAACATGATTTTGGTCACATGAGTACCAATAGTTGTACTTAATACAGTTTTTTTATCGTGTTTTCAAGTATGTATTGGGAATTTCTCCATCACCCACAGTTTTTTATTTCAATTTCAATTAATGGATTTAAATAATAATTTTTTTTAATAAACGTTTTTTCGTCCATTTGCCCATTGTAAAATTAAACCAAATGAGCTAACTCAAATGGTTTCAGCTATGGAAAAGAGATATCAAGGCAAATGGAATCCTAATATGCTGGCCGATTATTGTTGGACCATCAAGAGGGATGCTCCACAGGCGAAATATAGCAGAAAATCGTCATTTCTTACTTTCTAGGTGAGTCCGAATGTTCGAATATTGTGTAGTTATGAATGTAGAAAATATTAAAGTGTTTGAAATTACAAATGCCTGTCTCTGAGAAACCTTGCGTGATGGAGAAAAACCGGTATCATATTTGAATTCAGGAGAAAAAAATACTATCAGAATCACATATTTTTCTTTCTGAGACGAAACAATTTTTTTTTGTTGCTCAGTGTTACTTTAAGGAAAAATTACTATGGTCTGACCGGGAATCGAACTCGGGACCTGATGAACTGTAGTCAGAAACGCTGACCACTAGCCCATGAGCCTGGTTATTTGATCACGTACTTTTAAAGAAAATAACTATTTTTAAATGGCAATAAAATAATTTAATATTTTTATTTTACATAATCACAGTTTTAAATCAGAATACATAAGCCTTCACTAAATACATTTTGGGCTAGTAATATCGTCCTCAGCCCTGCTTCTGGTTCAAATCAGTAGATGGGGTTTAAATACGTACATATCCTGGGAAGGAAAGTAAATCCGTGTTCTGCATCCTAGATTTACAGCATGCGAAAGAAATTCAAGCCTAAAATAAGAAGTCTCTAAGCAAAATGTGAAACAAACTTGGTGGTCGCCACATCACAACGTTAAGTATAGTGCAAAAGTTTGGTTAATTTATGTATAAACAATCATTCTTACAGGAACAAAGAAATTTAAAATAGGCTCAATTCTGGAAAAGCATGCTATTATACGAGTACATTACAGGGACTCTTGGCGTCCCAACTCCTATCAAAAAACGTTAAACTGAAAAAAAATATAAGAATATTATTCTACTAGTTATATTATATGGGTCCACCGCTGTGGTCTCGAGGTAGCGTGCTGCCTTGTCACGCAGCGGGCCCGGGTTCGATCCCCGGTCGGGGCAGTTTTTCTGGGTGAGGTTTTTATCGGGGTTTTTCCTCACCTGTAAGACAAATGTCAGGAAAACTTTAAGGCCCAAACGGTCCCCGAAATCATATGGCCATCATCTTCATCATCATCATCATCCTTATCATTATCACCATCATCCTTCACCGGTGTGGAAAGCAACGGGAAGCTACCACACCTACAATTCCCTAGTAAAGCTGCAAGCATAGCAAGAAAATGCTATGATTGCAGTGAAGGACCTGCCTTCGGGCAGAATTACTATGGATGGATATTATATGGATGCAAAACATGGACTGTTACTTTAAGGGAGGAAAGGAGATTACGAGTATTTGAGAATAAAGTTCTTAGGAGAATGTTTGGACCAAAGAGAGATGAACAGACAGGCGAATGGAGAAGATTACATAACAGTGAACTACATGGTCTTTATAGGAAGTCAGATATAATAAGAACAGTTAAGTCTCGTAGACTGCAATAGGCAGGACATGTGGCACGAATGGGGAATGAAAGACATGCATGGAAGCTTCTTGTATGAAAACCAGAGGGAAAATGCCCCGCTTGTAGACCAAGAATGAGGTGGAAAAATAACATTAACTATGGTTTGAGGGATGCAGATTATACAGGGAATGATTGGAAAACATTAGCTCAGGATAGGGATGCATGGAGAGCTTATGTCCACGCGGCCATGAATCTACAAGTTCGATAGTGCCAGTGAGTTAGCTAGGTAGTTAGTTAGTTAGCGACAAAGTGCAGTTTCTTTATGTTTCCCTTGATATTGGACATTGTCACAAAATCAGTGAATGTTGGGTTGTGTAAATGTAATTAATTGAGTCATAAATCATTAAATTGCTATCGATTTATTCCAAGAAGGTTTCTATTCAAAAATAGAAGTTTCTAATGAGAACACCAGAACACCCTTTTTGTATTTAGTATTAATGTAATGAGAATTATAATAGTTGTTTGTACTCTGAAGGATAATATTATTTATTTTAAAAGTTTATGTAATTTTTGTACCTTGTGTATCAGGGTTAATTAAAATGTGTATTTTTGATTAAAGTTCTCTCGAGGTATTTGGAGCTATTAAATTAATTAATTTATTGTTTCAAAAATATTAATAATAGCTTGCCTCATGTATATAATTAAAAAAAAATATTGTAGTAGTAGGACTTTATTAGACAAAAAGTAAGATATTTACAATATTATTTACAAATATGGGTCGCATGGGCAGTAAGCCGTACGTGCTGTTGACAGTCCGTTACAATAAAGTAATAATTGCTACTAGTGTGAAGAAAAATAAACAAAAAAAAGCAATAACATTACAATTACATAAAGAAAACGCAATAATATTACAAATAAATAATAACACAATAGCATTATACACTAAAAAAACAATAATATTACAATTACATAAAGAAAACACAGTAATATTACAATTAAATAATAACACAATAGCATTATACATTAATTAATTTATATATCATTATACGCCGTAGCGTAGTGGTTAAGGCACTGAGCTACAATCCGGAGGGTCGAGGGTTCAAGTCTCGTTGGGGTCAGAATTTTTAAACTGACCCAAACCCTCTGGCGGCGCAATGGCCCTGGGGTCGACTCAGCCTCTAACGGAAATGAGTACCAGACGCATGTTCTGGGGTAAAGGCGGCCGTCACGTAGGGCTGACAACCAGGCTCACATAAAGTGCCGATTGTCTAGAAAAAGTGGGAGCCTTAACCTCCTACTACCCCAAGGGCCTCCGGGCCTGTTGTGGGATTACTTTACTTTACTTTATTAAGAATTAATGTTATTGCATTTTGATAACATATATTTATTCATGAATGAGTGTTGTTCTTATTTTCCGCGTTTTGTCCAGAAATTTACCCAAGTTTATCCAATTTTCTGGATTTACCAATAACTCTCAAAAAAATATATGGAATATACCATTCTGTTGGTAATCATTATCTGAAATATTAATTGATTTTTTCTACTTATTTTACTAATTATTTATTCATAAATAAAATCAATAATTATTTTAATGCGCTTCCTAAGCTTCAAGTAAAACATGAGGATCTTAATGCATCGGAAGTTAGAGTTAAAGAAGGGCAGGTTAAAACTTGGCACATAATTATTAAAATATGGTGAAAAGACGGACAAATATAAATGTCGTTGTTCAGGAACCAAATCTAGGCTGATTAACATACAACACACTGAGATTTGGATCAATGTACTGATATTGGTAGCCCTGCATCCTTGGACATAGTTCGAATAGTATAGTTGTGTGTATTCACTGCCAAATGGACCTGAGGGCTCTACAACTTCTGGCCTTGATAGGGTAATCTGACCTCTGTGTGTGTTTACATGACAACCTGCGCGTGCGCATTTCAAGGTGTTCACTAAATAACAACAATAATAATAATAATAATAAATAATAATAATAATAATAATAATAATATTTTATTTCGAAATTTATCCACAATAAAATGGTTTTCCGCCACCTTTAAGAAATTCTCTTTCTCTATTTGTAGCGATATTGAACATCCTCATCTGTAAGCCCCAGTTCACCCATACTTCTTATTCCATTCTTCAAACCCTCTTTAGCTCTTCCTCTCCTTTTTACCCCAACTATTCTCTATTTAAAGAACTTCTCAGGGATTCTGTCAGATGGCATCTATGTTAGATATCCATACAATCTAAGGGTCCGTTTCATCAACAGAGGTAAGTGTATTACGCCAGTTTAAGCTATGCTTTATACATGGGGAAAACTGGCGTAATAGAGTTACCTCTGTTGGTGAAACTGGCCCTTAATCGTATTCCTTTAATTGTCTGTAACACATTTATTTCATAGTTTTCCTAATCTAGTCTTCCGCGATGATCTTCTCTAGTAATCATTCTCTGTTGCTAGTAACTTCTTAGCTTGTCACCTTTTTATTATATCTATGCCTCTGATCCACATAACATAATACTCTCTAAAATAAACTTAATAATAATAGTAATAATAATCTTCTTCTTGTAATCTTGTGAGCCCATGTTTCCCTTAACAGAGATTTAGGCGCTCTCTCCCTAGAGGGAAGAATTTTAATGATACTAATTTAGTTACACTGCTTTCGTATAGATGTCATTTGAGTGGTCCGTGGTCAGCGTTCCGCCTCATACTGACATCTAGGAAACCAAGGTACGTAGTACTAGGGCGTGAAAATTCGGTAAATTTTGCTTAGAGGCCTTTCATTCAGACTTAAGGATCTTTTACGAGCCTGAAAATCTTCAGACTCGGGACTCACGGCTTAAAGTCCCTACCAGAGGATTTACTCCCTGGATTTTTCCATCCTAAAAAAATCCATCGACCCCGGCCGGATTTGAACCCGCGACCCTCGGGAGCAGAGGCAAGGAGCATAACCACTAGTCCTCCGCTGTTGCTAGTAACTTGTTAGCGTGTCATCTTTTAATTATATATATGTCTCTGATCCCATAACATAATACTCTCTAAAATAAACTTTAATAATAATAATAATAATAATAATAATAATAATAATAATAATAATAATAATAATAATAATAAAAGTAAAAGTAGAGGAATTAAACACAACAGTGGAGAAATACAGAACAAACTGGAAAGAACATTTGGCAAGGATGACAGAGAATAGAATACCAAAAGCAGCATACAACTATTCACCACGAGGAAGAAGTTTGGAAAGATCAAGGAAAATATGGGAAGAGCAGCAATTTGGAGCCGGAACAGGCTAGAAAATAAGCCTATACCGTGAAGAAGGAGAAGAAGAAGATTATTATTATTACGTATTATTGTTGTTATTGTTGCAGGATACCATGAAGGCACGTGGTGCGTGAAAACAAGGATCAAGGATTTTAAGTCAACTGCACGAGAAGAAGGCAAGTTTGTTGACTTTTGCTTCAAAAACGTTCCTGATACTTATTCTGTAGGATGTTCATCGGCTTCTAGGGATATTGTGGACAAGCATGAATTAAATAAATAATAGTTTTAAAAAACTAAATGAACACGCTTTATTAGAAAACTAAAAAATGAAAAATAATTTTAATTTCCAATACGCTTGGAATAAAATAAAGTGGTCAACAAAAAAATCATCTCCAACACATGTAGAATAAAATTAGAGTTATCAACAAAAAGAAAATAATTTTACCATCAAAAGCGTGGGGTGCTCTATATCAATTAATATATTTGATAATAAACAGATATTGGTAAAAGTAAGCTCTCTGAGAAGAAAATGTGAAAATCATAAAAAGCACCCCACGCTTTTGATGGTAAAATTATTTTCTTTTTGTTAATAACTCTAATTTTATTATTCTTTATTCTACATGTGTTGGAGATGATTTTTTTGTTGACCACTTTATTTTATCCCAAGCGTATTGGAAATTAAAATTATTTTTCATTTTTTAGTTTTCTAATAAAGCGTGTCCTTTTAGTTTTTTAAAACTATTATTTATTTTTTATTTTTTAGTTTTAATATTTTACAGAATAAGATAAAAATGTAAATACCTTTAAATTCTATACTATTGTAGTATGAGCTAAAAGTAATATTCTTCTATAAAAAAACCCTCCCAGCCGGATTTGAACCAGCGACGTATGGATTACTGAAATTATATACCACTGCTCTACCAACTGAGCTCTTACAACGATTGACTAAAAACTCGAACAGTCCGCAACCTATTATACCAGTTTTCAGTTTTTTGATTTTCGGATGATTCTGGCCAGAATTTAAGAAACAAAATATGAAATTATTGTATTGTCACGGGTCCTCTACACGTATACAAAGTTTTAAGTTGATCCAATGTTTCTAAGTGGGTGAAAATCGCGTTGAAAGATTCCGTTACATTGATACAAAAACACTTTTTTTGATTTTCTGATGATTATGCCAGGGATTTTAGAAAATAAGTATGAAATTATTGTATTGTCACGGGTCCTCTACAAGTATACAAAGTTTCAAGTCGATCCAATGTTTCTAAGTGGATGAAAATCGCGTTGAAAGATTCCGTTACATTGATACAAAAACACTTTTTTTTGATTTTCTGATGATTATGGCCAGGATTTTAGAAAATAAATATGAAATTATTGTATTGTCACGGGTCCTCTACAAGTATATAAAGTTTCAAGTGGATCCAATGATTTTAAGTGGGTGAAAATCGCGTTGAAAGATTCTGTTACATAGATAGATAGATAGATAGATAGATAGATAGATAGATAGATAGATAGATAGATAGATAGATAGATAGATAGATAGATAGATAGATAGATAGATAGATAGATAGATAGATAGATAGATAGATAGATAGATAGATACAGGTCAAGCTAATATAAAGCGTGTAAAATAGCATCCAAACCCTCCCCTGCGTGGGATAATACCCGGTACATGCAGCTCATAATCAGATGCAGTAAAGTAGATAGTTTTTATCCTGAATTCAAAATATATTATTACAATTTTTATATAATTCACAGTTTAACAGTAATTATCAACTATAAACTGGTCATGTTTTTGATACCTCTGAAGAGATTAACTTACTTTTTTACGTTCATATACGTTTAAAGAAGATAATTCAACTTAGAAACACATTTTGCTTTCATGGATTTTGAAAAAGCATTCGACACACTCAAGAGATCACAACTCTTCAATATATTGGAAGACAGAAATATACCAAATTTACAAAGACTATTTAACTCATGCCCCAAATGGGAGTCAATGACCAATCACGTTACAATGATTTTTTTATTTACAACCAATCACAGTCGTGTTTCGCCTAGAATTTACCAACTAAAGTTTATAATAATAAAGAAAGCGCCTACTTTTTAACATTCTGAATAGGTCATAAGATTATTTTGCAGTACCTGACTCACAAAGAAATACGGCCACCAGATTGTATATAGGCCTATAGTGCATGAATGTCAACACATAGCGCATGCGGGAGTTAATATAAAAACATTTGTAGCAATTGATTATACCACCAAAAAAGAAACCACTGTTTGCACTTTCTTAAATGTATTTTTTCCCAGAAAAATATAATTGTCATATTTACAACATAGGACATCAGAAATGAATTAATATACAGTTTGATGTGTTTCATTTTTTCTCCACTAGAGTGAATTTTTAAAAATATTGCGATCCTTTGGCAATAAATAATATGATCTGGTTGCAGTGATGAACAAAAGAAGCTAATGAAGCGCACCAATCGCTTCTCATTTGTTTTCGACCATCGCCGTTTACATTAAATATATAAATATTTTAAAATAACTATAGTTAAATAATGATTTTTGAGTAAACAGCTTAATTTTATTCGTTAAATAGTCCTAACAAATGCCACTCTTGATTTCCAAATTATCGATAAATTCACGACTTCACTTCATGAGTCGTGAATTTATCAATAATTTGGAAATCAAGAGTGGCATTACTTATGACAACATTATAAAGATTAAATAACAGATTTACTGAAGAAGGAATTATAAATCATGATGTGAGACAAGGCTGCCCCCTATCCCAAACACTCTTTGCGATTTATATCAACGAAATAATATGCTGCTGGAACAAGAAATATAAATTTGGAAAAAGAATATCAGAAAATACAAAATTAAACACCCTATTGTTTGCAGATGACCAAATAAATTGCAAATTCAGAAGATAATCTGCAGAAAGGTCTGTATGAACTCAATAAAATTATAGAAGAATATGGATTGAAGATACATACACAGAAAACGAAAATTTTGGCATTTCAGGGCGTAGATCCTGTCAGAAGTAAAATTGTACTTGACAATAAAATGTTGGAGCAGGTGAATAATTTTACATATGTAGGATGCAATATCTCATATGAAGAAGAAAAGGATGTAAATACAAAAATACCTAAATTTTTAAGAATTTTAGGGTTAATAAATTCTATCTTAAAGCCACAGTTAGTCCATAAACATTCAAGACTAAAAGTGTATAAAACACTGGCTCTTCCAACTCTTTTGTATGGTAGCGAAGTATGGACGTTTAAAAAGAAGCATATACAGAGACTTAGATCGGCTGAAATGAGATACCTTCGGAGGACTGCAGGATACACACTACTAGATCACAAAAAAAATGAAGACAACTTAGAAGATTTACATATGGAATCTTTAGAAAACAAAATTTCTGATTATAAGTCAAGATGGATGCAACATGTTCATCGAATGGAAGATCACAGGATACCCAAACAAATGTTAAGATATCAACCTGCAGGAAGAAGAAGACCAGGACGTCCACTCAAAAGACTTCTGGATGGTGTTTCTCTTGAGGCCGAAACAGGTCAACAAATGGCCTAAATTCGTGAATGTACTATGATGATGATATACGTTTATGAAGTTATGTTTCTGATATGTTATGAAGGAAATCTTATCATGCGATGCTGAGGGGGGGGGGGAAAAAGCTCAGTCTGGCAGGTTGTTTGGCATCGGAGTTTGAACCCGGGAACTCCCGAATAAGCGTCTGAAACGCAGCCGATATCACTTTTTTTTTTCATGTTACGAGTAACTGAATATTTAAATAGTTTTATTAACATATTTTATCATAAGTTTTGTAATGATATTTAATGCTGATACGTTGGATATACTATGCTTTATAAATTCGACACCTCGCGTGTCTCTGGAATCTGTAATTACGTCATGGTTCTTGTTTTTACATTAAAGTGACTGCGCTGAGAATTGCTAATACATCCAGACAATACATTTAACAACAAAATGTCTCTAAAGTGTAATTACGTGCTGCTATGTGCCCAAGAATGGCGCCGACCTCCAGCAATATTCATTTTATTAGTACTGTATTAGATCATTCCAATTGGCGTCTCAAGGTCATCTCATCCCAGTTCCCATACATAAACTAGAGTTATCATTATGCACGCAACGTACCTAGTATCGCAATAAATAAGTTCAACACTGATAGTCGGAGAGAAAACGTCCACCAATTTTTCTTCAATTTTTATGTATGAATTAATTCGAAGGAAAGTGAAGTTACATGTACCATGTAACAGATTTACGCAAGAGGACTCAATAAAAATGTGTCGGCTCTTTCATGACCAGCATTGAAATGGGACGCTAATGATGCTAATGACGTGACTTAAAGAATGTCGTTAAATTAAATACTCCCTCCCTTCTCTTACAGATTCCGAATTTCTATAACCCCATCTGGAGACTGTAAATGGGACTTACGAGGAAACCGTTAACCATTGAATGCTTAAACCTACCTTCAAATTTCTCCCAGAGAAGGATTGTGATGTACCAAGGCTGTGTAAAAAAAAGAAAAGTCTGCCTTTTTAATGGCAAGGCACTAGAATCCAACACCAAATGTCTGATTTAAACTATAGGGAAGTAATACAATTCCTATATTGGCGCCGTCCGCGCCACGCCTCCTGCCACACTTCACCCCGCTCTTAACTCATGCAGGGATGTACATCTCTTCCGTACAGTGGGTTACCATTGCTGGATTCTAGCTTCGATTTCTGTGCCTTGTAGTTAAATATAGTATATTTGTTTACATCGCTTCTCTGAGAGAAATTTCAAGATAGGTTTCGGCATGCAATGGTTGACAGTTTCCTTGTCAGTAGGTAAAGTTTTGATGAAAATATTTTAGGAATTAATAATAATAATAATAATAATAATAATAATAATAATAATAATAATAATAATAATAATAATAATAGTTGAATGCAGGCTTTCACGGCCGGTAATCATAATGTTGAGTGATTCCGGGTTATGTGGCCGTGGTCCATAGTTGGTGTTGATACCAGACGTTTCGCCTAGAAGCACTCGCCACTGAAGATGCCCTCCGCAGTTGAGGGCGAAACGTCTGGTATCAACACCAACTATGGACCACGGCCACATAACCCGGAATCACTCAACATAATAATAACAATAATAATAATAATAATAATTATTATTATTATTATTATTATTAATTATTATTATTATTATTATTATTAAAATATAATTACAAGAGGAGCCGGACATCATAGACATTATAGAAAAGAAAATATTATAGTGGTATGGTCATGTCAAAAGAATGACAGAGCAAAGATTGCCTAAAATTGTTATGGAATGGATCCCAATGGAAAGGAGGAAGAGAGGAAGACCGAAGAAAACTTGGATAGAAGGGGTACAAGCAGCTATGAATATCAGAGGATTGGAGGAAGATCAATGGATGGACAGAGAGGAACGGCGTTTGGTTTCCGGAAGACGGCGGCAGCTGCCATGATACAGGATGATATTATTATTGTTGTTTATTATTATTATTATTATTAATATTATTATTATTAATAATATTATTATTATTATTATTATATCGGAGGACTGCAGGATACACACTTACTAGATCACAAAAAAATGAAGACATCTTAGAAGAATTACGCATGTAACCTTTAGAAAACAAAATCTCTGATAAGTCAAGATGGATGCAACATGTTCATCGAATAGAATATCACAGGATACCCAAACAAATGTTAAGATATCAACCTGCAGGAAGAAGAAGACCAGGACGTCCACTCAAAATATTTCTGGATGGTTTTTTCATGAGTCCGAAACAGGTTAACAAATGGACTAAATTCGTGAATGTACTATTATTATTATTATTATTTTATTTTACCTGCAGCACTAAGAGGTATATTTTAAATTTTAAATAAATTCTATATCATCTCAATTCGTAATCTGTCTTCATTCCGACAGAACGTCTTGTAAATACTGAAGAAGGAACAAAGTTTGTTCCGAAACCGGTATAAATAGAAGTAAATACAAGACAGGTTGTGGCACGCAGTTGCGTAGTTGGTTAAAGGAATACGCTACAAATCGGGAGGTCGATGGTTCGAGTCCAGATGGATCAGGATTTTTAAACTGCCCCTAACCTTCTAGCGGCACAATGCTCCTGGCACCGACTCAGGCTCTAACGAAAATGTGTATCAGACGCTTGTTTTGAGGTAAAGGCGGCCGTCATGCAGGGCTGATATCTTGGGTAGATTGTCTAAAAGGTGGTAGATTTAACCCCCTACTACTCCAAGGCCTCTTGAGATCTGTAGTGGGATAACTTTACTTTTAGAAGACATATTATAAGGTGATGTAATAAAGAATTTATTTTAAATTCTGATGCTGAACCTGTATCTGATAAAGCATGGTTTTGATTCCATAATTATGCCAAAAATAAACATTCCAAAACTCCTACATCACAGCAGACAATCCAATTGATTAAAGGCGACGTTTGAAGTCTTCTGACGTCAAGTGCTTTCTGTTCACACTTTGATGTGCATCCTAAGTACTTGATTTTCTGCATGAATTCTGACAGAATTATTTAGCAAATGTGATTGCACTATCAAATGTTTTATTTGCCATCCAACAAAGCCTCGCTGAATATTTGGGGAAGCCCTAAATAATTTTGAAAATAAGAAAAAGTACTCAGGAAAATATTTGGACCGATAAATATTAATGGTCAGTGGAGAATACGATACAACAAGAACTGTATGACCTTGTCAATTTTATCAAGTTAAAGAAATTGGAATGGGCTGACCATGTACAAAGGCTCTCAACAGACCGAGCACCAAAAAAGGTGCTTACAGCAAGTTTATGGGGAATAGACGAGTTGGAAGAACGAAAAAACGATGGGAGGATGGTATTAATGAAGATGCTGCAAATCTACTTAAGTGTCGCAACTGAAGGCTTGCTGCGCAAAATAGAAATGATTGGAGGCAGAAATTAAGGAAGGCCAAAGCTCGAATTTGAGCTAATCAGCCATTGGATGGTTGGATGGGACGGTACAATTGATTGTACAATTTACTTAAGTAAATGGGTAGGTACGATTGTGGTCTAGTGGAGAGAGCTTCTGTTTCCCATGCATGAGGTCGCGTGTGCGATCCCGCTGTCATTCTTAGTTTTGCCAAGCAGGCCTGTGCGCAATGTAAATGCAAATATATTTCCTTTCTTTTGAAAAAAAAAAGGCAAAAATTCCATTTCTACTACTAAGTAAATAGGTAGATGTGAATGATCATATCATTACTGTAGCGCTAAACACCTGTATTTCCAGGCATTGTTTTCTCATCAAAACGTTATCAATTAAATATTCTCTACAACTACAGAAGTTTGTAATAGAAATTCTAAATCACGCTGTATGTATTAAGATATACCGGGCTTCCAATATAAACCCGGACCGGCCTCACGGGGTTTCACCCGTCAGGCAGCGCTCTCTCCTCGTCCGCATTTCACTCTGCCAGCCGCTCGTCCTTGAACTAGTCAGTTTACTATCGTTCGACAAGATGAGACGTCAGCTGACATTAGAGCAGCGCATTTATGTGTGTAAATGTTATTATAAATACGAATCAGCTCGTCGCGTTCGCGAGGAATTTATTCGGAACTTCCCTGGACAATTACCTCCTTCCAGATCGACAATCCACGATCTTGTGACTAAATTTGAAGAGAAATCATACAGCAGAGGAGTCCATGAATAAAATTAGGGAAGTGTTTGAAGATAGAGTGATTAGTGCTGGTGTATGGCCCCCTCGCTCCCCAGATCTAACAGTGTGTGATTTTTATTTGTGGGGTAGCCTGAAAGGCAAAGTGTACAAAAAAAATCCGCACACATTGGAAGAACTGAAGAACGACATAAGAAATGAAATCAGAAACTTGACAGTGCCCGAACTACAGCGTGTCAATCTAAATGTGTTTACTCGGTATAATGCCTGTTTAACTGCGGGAGGACAACATTTCCAGCATTTTCTATAAGGTAAAAAACAGTTCAAGGACGGGTGGCAGGCAGGGTGAATTGCGGGAGGAAGAGACAGCACTGCGTGCCGGGTGAAACTCCGTGAGGCCGGTCCGGTTTTATATTGGAAGCCCGTTATAAACTAGTGGGATATAAAAGTTACACTGAATTATTTATTTTCCACTAGCTATTACCCGGCGTGCGCTGCTACGTCTAAATAAATAAAAATTAATGCCCTTTTATGTTTAGTTGAATTAGCAAAAGGAAAAATAATTATAAAGTTATATTTTTTAGATACCCCGTGCTGATTACCCGGCGTTGCCCGGGAATATACTTATCCCGATCTTCTTGACGTAAATGAGCTGAAATACAATAATTAATGTGTTTTATGTTTAGTTAAATTAAGTGAGGAAAAATTTATATCGTAATTATTTTTAGATACCCCGTGCTGTTTACCCAGCGTTGTCCGGGAATCTACTCATGCCGATCTTCTTGGTATGTATAGTGTATGATGCACCTATTATAAGTAGGAGCATAGGACAAACACCAAGCGTCGCCAACGAATCCTATTCTTAACCACCAACTTCTTCACCTCCTTCCAGGCTTTCTCCTCTTTTGCAATTTATTCAAGATGGTTCTCTTCCATGTGTGTTTCGGCCTGCCTCTTCCCCTGTGTACTTGGTGGTTCCTATATATATATATATATATATATATAGATGTTAGAATCCTATTCTTAACCACTTCTTCACCTCCTTCCAGGCTTTCCCCTCTTTTGCAATTTATTCAAGATGGTTCTCTTCCATGTGTGTTTCGGCCTGCCTCTTCCCCTGTGTACTTGGTGGTTCCTATATATATATATATATATATATATAGATGTTAGAATCCTATTCTTAACCACTTCTTCACCTCCTTCCAGGCTTTCCCCTCTTTTGCAATTTATTCAAGATGGTTCTCTTCCATGTGTGTTTCGGCCTGCCTCTTCCCCTGTGTACTTGGCGGTTCCTATATATATATATATGTGTGTGTGTGTGTGTTATAACTATATTTTTGACATCTGCAAAGAAGGCAAATATGATATGAAAATAAAAATGAATGCTTGAGTCGGGATTTAAACCCGAATGCCTAAAGTACAGAGTTTAGAGACTCGGGTTCAAATCCCAATTCAAGCATTCATTTTTCTTTTCATATCACACACACACACACACATATATATATATATATATATATATATATATATATATATTTAGATGATTTAATATTATGGGACACGTATATTAATTAATTAAGTTAATTTACGCAGAAGTTCCAGAAAGTCAAAATTAGAACATGTCACCAATAAGGAAATTAGAAATATAATGGAAGCAGACGAAAGCATAATTGAAAGAACTGAGGAGAAGGAATTCAAGTGGTTAGGACATATTCTAAGAATGGAAGATGAGCGATGGCCGAAGCAACTATATCGATGGAAACCGACCAGAAAGAAGAAAAGAGGGAGACCAAAGTTAAACTGGAAGGAACACATGAAGACAATAATGCAAGCAAGTGGGTTAAGCATTGAAGATGCCCAAGATCGTAGGCTTTGGAGGTTTGGCACGGGAAGACGGCAGCAGCTGTAAAAACCCGAAGATGGAAGTTAATTATCCATTTATGACTTTTTATCTGTTTTTTCATAGGACTCAATTCACATGCATGTACCATGGGTATAATTTTAATCTTAAATATTTGAAACACCCTGTCCAAATGTGTTTGGCATTAAAGTGAGTAAGTAGATAAATGCGCAGTAATTGGCATGTGCAGGACACTTGAGAACAAATGAAGTATTATTAACATAAAATTACACATTTGTGGCGTGAAACGAGTCAAGATCCCTTAATTCATGGGTCACAGGAAGTTCTCCAGACATATCTATACGACCTTGATCACAGATATGTGCAATTTCATTATCTACGTGTTCCAGTAGCTATCTAATCAACTTCAAACACATTTTTTACTTCAGCTTTTTTAACGTCTGAACAAGTTTGGTCTTACCGACTTTAAGAAGGGAACTGTCAGCCATTGCATGCCGAAACCTACATTGAAATGTCTTCAAGAGAATCATTATGATGTAAAAAGGTCGTGTCCAAAAAATTATCTGCCGTTTTTAACTGCAAGGCACTAAAATACAGAGCCACACATCTCATTTGAATTATAGGGAGGTAATAAAACACATGAATTGGTAGATCGGAAAAAACCTCACATCCGGTCTTCCGCGCCGCGTCCCAACTAGCTTCACTCTGCTCTTACTCAAGCTGGAAGTCAATCTACTCCGTACAGTGGATTACCATTACTAGATTCTAGCTCCGATTTCTGTAGCGTGGAATTAAAAAGGCAGACCATTTTTTGGGCACGGACAGTCCTCGAAATCATATGGCCATCATCATCAGTATCATTATCATCATCATCATCCGGTGTGGAAAGCAACGGGAAGCTACCACACCTACAACTGTCTAGCAAAGCTGCAAGCATAGCATGAAAATGCTATGACTGCAGTGAAGGGCCTGCCTTAGGACAGAATTACTATGGATGGATGGATATATATATATATATATTCGTGGGATCATGTTAAAATGTCGGAATCAGCGACCAGATGTCAATCTTAAATCCATGACGCGAAAAAAACTAAAATAACATTTCTTAATCATATAGGACCGTACACACACACACACACACACATACATATATATATATATATATATATATATATATATATATATATATCCCTCCATCCATAGTAATTCTGCCCGAAGGCAGGTCCTTCACTGCAATCATAGAATTTTCATGCTATGCTTGCAGCTTTACTAGGGAATTGTAGGTGTGGTAGCTTCCCGTTGCTTTCCACACCAGTGAAGGGTGGTGATAATGATGATAATGATAAGGATGATGATGATGATGGCCATATGATTTCGCGGACAGTTTGGGCCTTAAAGGTTTCCTGACATTTGTCTTACAGGTAAGGAAAAACCCCAATAAAAACCTCACCCAGAAAAACTGCCTCGACCGAGGATCGAACCCGGGCCTGCTGCATGACAAGGCAGCACGCTACCTCGATACCACAGCGGTGGACATGTGATATATGATTGTATAGATTTTAAAAATGAATGACAAACTCTTATAAATATTGTAAATAAAGGTAGTGAAAGGTGGCCCATAGATAAGAGTATATTAGCTAAGAAGTATACAAAACAATTCACCTAATTTGCAAATAGCATAGACTTAAAAAAAATACAACAGAACATTAATTGTACAGTATACTTGAAGTGTAAATTATAAACTGATAGAACTAATAAACCAAGGCATGTAGCACTGCAGAAAACTGTAGTGGAGCATTCTGTCATATGAAGACATTAAAAAAACTAGAAGTCCCGGCCATGCGTTCCTGTGGCTAAGGTATACGTTAAAAATTTAAATTAAGTTGCTGTCTTTCAGCCAGATTACTTAAAACTATTACTTACACACGAAATTAATAATATTGAAAATAAAATAAACATGAACACACTTAAATTATGAAATAATCAATATTTGTAATTCAATTGAAATTCGCGGTTGCAACAAAAAGCACAGCCATCTGGATCTCCCTTTGTTACATAATAAACCAATTACCTTACCAAATTACCTTAAACCGCCATCTGTTAGAATCGTTTGGAACTCACAGATAATTATAACTCTTTGTTAAATAATAAATAATTTGCAATAAAAAAATAATGCGACTATAAATTTAATTACAATCTACCCTAAGTCTCAAGTCGGATCAAACTGCACACATTGTACAAAATTTTATTAAAATAGGTTCAGTAGTTTAGGATTCCATCGCGGACAAACAACGTGACACGAATTTTTTTATATATTAAGATAATCAAATAAATTGTAGCTTGAAGGTTCACTACAGCCACATCAAATGTATAAATGGTCATACAATGGAAGCTTGCATTTTAATTAACATATTGTGTAGCTAAAATTATATTATTAGCACTGTAATAGAATAATAAATTTGCATTTAGAACGGATTAGATGTTTCTCTTTAAAACTAAGTATTCCAAATATCGCCGATTACACTGGTCAACATGATTTTTGTCTCATGAGTACCAACAGTTGTACTTAATGCAGTTTTTTTATCGAGTTTTCAAATATTTATACAGAATTTCTCCATCACCCACAGTTTTTTACTTCAATTTCAATTAATGGACTTGAATAATTATTTTTTAATAAACGTTTTTTCGTCCATTTGTCCATTGTAAAATAAAACCAAATGAGCTAACTCAAATGATTTCAGCAATGGAAAAGAGATATCAAGGCAAATGGAATCCTAATATGCTGGCCGATTATTGTTGAACCATCAAAAGGGATGCTTCACAGGCCAAATATAGCAGAAAATAGTCATTTCTTACTTTCTAGGTGAGTCCGAATGTTCGAATATTGTGTAGTTACGAATATAGAAAATATTAAAGTGTTTATTCCTGTCTCTCGGAAACCTTGCGTGATGGAGAAAACCCGATATCATATTTGAATTCAGGAGAGGAAATACTATCAGAATCACATATTTTTCTTTCTGAGACAAAAAAAGGCTTCTTTTTTGTTGCTCAGTGTTATATATAAATAATAATCCAAGAATCATTTACTGAAATAATATAAATACGTAAGTATAAAGAAGTGTAAGGTTATTTTTTGTTGAATGCAACCACGTCGTCATTTCGACATTCTGGTATTCTCTCCTCGCCAGGCGTTATTGTAACTCACTTCTGAGGTTGGGGCGCCTGGAAGGCTGAGTTACGCTGCCCCGATGATATATATGATAGGTGATTATGATGACTATTTAACTCATTCCCCAAATGGGAGTCAATGACCAATCACATTTCAATGATTTCTTATTACAACCAATCACAGTCGTGTTTCGCCTAAAATTTACCAACTAAAGTTTATCGCAATAAAGAAAGCACCTCCTTTTTAACATTCTGAATAGGTCATAGCATTATTTTGCAATGACTGACTTTCTAAGAAATGCGGCTACCAGATTGTATATATAGTGCATGAATGTCAACACGTAGCGCATGCGAGAGTTAATATAAAAACATTTGTAGCAATTGATTATACCACTAAAAAAAAAAAAGAAACCACTGTTTGCACTTTCTTAAATGCATTTTTTCCCAGGTAATAACATTCCAGAAATATATAATTGTCATAGGACATCAGAAATGAATTAATATCTAGTTTGATGTGTTTCATTGTTTCTCCACTAGAGTGCATTCTTACAATATTGCGATCCTTTGGCAATAAATAATATTGTCATCTGGTTGCAGTGATGAACAAAGGAAGGAAATGAAGCGTACCAATCGTTTCTCATTTGTTTTCAAACTTCGCCGTTTACATTAAATATAATTTCTTTTTAAAATAACTATATTTAAATAATGATTTGTGAGTAAACAGCTTAATTTTATTCGTTAAAAAGTCCTAACAAATGCCACTCTTTCATTTCCAAATTCTCTAGATAAATTGGAAATCACTCGTGGCATTACTTATGCTAATGATGCGCCAGGAGAGGTCTTAATCCTAAACATAATGCATATGATGACCAGATGATGTTCGGAGACAGTTTGGGCCTTAAAGTTTCCTGACATTTGTTTTACAGGTGAGGAAAAGCCTCGAAAAAAAAACACCACCCAGGAATTTGTCCCAACCGGAGATCGAACCCGGGCCCGCTGCGTGACATGGCAGTACGTTACCCCGAGACCACAGCGGTGGACTGTAAGGTTGTTTTTATTTATGAGTGTTTTTAACGTTCCACACATCTCTGAGGCACAATAATGACTGCTTTTGCCCCCTCAAGACTTCCTTATTTTCGAATCATCCTCACCCGAAAAATTCTATAGGATTTGGCGAGGATCGAACACCAGACTTTTAACTATGAAAGCGGACACACTACCCCGAGATCACAAAGGTAGAAGATAGTATTAGGCCTACTAACGCACGCACGACTATGCAAAACGTAGAATCCTACGAAATGCCGTAGCTAATGCTAAGACGCCTATCAGGCGCAGATATACCACCAATCTTACATTGTAAGCTATTAGGTCATAAAATAAAATAAGTTAAAATACCTTCTTAGGTAAAATCCGTCAACCTTTAAAATATGTGATCTTTATGCCTGTAGGCCTTTCAGGACATCCGTCCCATCTTCAGCAGTTCATTCTTCGCTACAGCATCAAACATCATCCTGGATGCTGTAGCGAAGAATGAACTGCTGAAGATGGGACGGATGTCCTGAAAGGCCTACAGGCATAAAGATCACATATTTTAAAGGTTGAGGAAGACGGATTTTACCTAAGAAGGTATTTTAACTTATTTTATCTTATGACTCTCCACCTCAACGGTTTTAACAATGAATTTTATTAGCTATTAGGTTGCATATCTATTACGAACAAAAAAATTAATTTAAATATTTCGTCTCACATTAGCCAAACCCTCTTTTTTTGTGAAATCAAAAAGAATGAAGCTAATAAGGTTGTGCTCATGAAAAGATTTTCGAAAAAAAATTACAGATCGTCTACGATCTTATCTAGTAGCACCGAAAATGTCCATAACCATATATATATACATACATATATACATCCATAGTAATTCTGCCCCAGGAAATGTCTTTCACTGCAATCATAGCATTTTCATGCTATGCTTTGCAGCTTTACTCTTTACTAGGGAATTATAGGTGTGGTAGCTTCCCGTTGCTTTCCACACCGTTGAAGGATGATGATGGCCAGATGATTTTCGGGGACTGTTCGGCCCTAAGCTTCCTGACATTTGTGTTACAGGTAAGGAAAGCCCCGAAAAAACCTCACCCAGGAGCCTGTCCCGACCGGGAATCCAACCCGGGCCCGCTGCGTGACAAAGCTACACACTACCTTGAGACCACAGCGGTGGACATATATATATATATATATATATATATATATATATATATATATATCCTATCTATTAGACACCAAAAGTTTAATGACCTATGTGTATATATTGGTCATGGACATTTTTGGTGTCTACTTGATAAGATCGGTGACGATATGTCAATTTTACACAAACATATTTTCATTAGAACAATCTCAATTGCTTTTAATTTACATATGACTACTACAAAGGAAAAACAATCAAAGTCAGATATTTCTCATTCTGAGTAAATTTGAAACAAATATTAAAAACGGTCTTACAATAAAAGTATTATGAACTTGAAATAAGTATCAAACACTGTTTGTATAACAAATTATTATTATATTGGAATTGATATTTGTGTCGTCCTGTGAAGGGTAGTTAACAATGACTATTTAACTCATGCCCCAAATGGGAGTCACTGACCAATCACGTTTCAATGATTTCTGTTTTACAACCAATCAGAGTCGTGTTTCACGAAATATTTATCAGTGTTATAATTACCATATTAAAGAAAGCTCCTCCTTTTTAATATTCTGAACAGGTCTGACCATTATTTTGACGTGACAGAGCCCGTGAGAGATACGGCTACCAGATTGTATATATAGTGCATGAATGTCAACTCATGCCGCATGCGGGAGTTAATATAAAAACATTTGTAGCAATTGATTATACCACCAAAAAAAAAAAAAAGAAACCACTGTTTGCACTTTCTTAAATGTATTTTTTCCCAGGTAACAATCCAGAAAAATATAATTGTCATATTTACATCATACGACATCAGAAATGAATTAATATACAGTTTGATGTGTTTCATTTTTTCTCCACTAGAGAGCATTCTTACAATATTGCGATCCTTTGGCAATAAATAGTATGATCTGGTTGCAGTGATAAACAAAAGAAGCAGATGAAGCATACCTATCGTTTCTCATTTGTTTTCAAACATCGCGGTTTACATTAAATATATAAATATTTTAAAATAACTACAGTTAAATAATGATTTGTGAGTAAACAGCTTAATTTTATTCGTTAAATAGTCCTAACAAATGCCACTCTTGATTTCAAAATTCTCTAGATAAATTGACTCCTCACTTCGTGTGTCGTGAATTTATCGATAATTTGGAAATCACTCGTGGCATTACTTATGAAAACAACAATGGAAACACTGTCAGCACATTTTTGTATGAAAGAGCAACCAAAGTCCACATCATTTTCTTCTTTAAATTGTAAAATTGGGAATAGTAATGAACAGTGACAGTTAAGAAAACATGTAGGCCCATAGAAAAATGTGCTTCTGTTTCAATCCAAATACACTAGAAATGTTACGTATTCTTCTTCTTCCTTACATGTGATAGACCTAGTGGTCTCAATCCAATGTTTGAAGGGTCTGCCCAAAGATATCTTGCCTGATGGCAGGTAATTTAAGATTTGACGTGGTGTTCTTGTTCTGCACGTTTCATACTTTAAATTTGAGAAAAAGTCTTGGGCTGTATGAGAGCAGAACTTTTTGAGTTCTTGTTACTTACTTACTTACTTACTCACTGGCACTATCGAACCCGTAGGTTCAATGCCGCGCGGACATAAGCTCTCCATACATCCCTATCCTAAGCTAATGCTTTCCAATCATTCCCTGTATAATCTACTTCCCTCAAATCATAGTTAATGCTGTTCTCCTACCTCATTCTTGGTCTACCAACTGGGCGTTTTCCCTCTGGCTTTCCTACAAGAAGTTTCCATGCACGTCTTTCATTCCCCATACGCGCAACATGTCCTGCCCATCGCAGTCTACGAGACTTAACTGTTATTATATCTGGCTTCCTATAAAGACCATGTAGTTCATTGTTATGTAAGTCTTCTCCAATCACCTGTCTGTTCATCTCTCTTTGGTCCAAAAATTTTCCTAAGAACTTTAATCTCAAATACTCGCAACCTCCCTTCCTCCCTTAAAGTAAGACTCCATGTTTCGCATCCATATAATATAACTGGTAGAATAATAGTTTTATATATTTTCAGCTTAACGTTTTTTGAAAGGAGTTGGGACATCAAAAGTCTCTGTAATGCATAATAGCACGCATTTCCAGAATTGAGCCTATGTTTAATTTCTTTGTGCATCTCATTCCTATTTGTGATTATTGTTCCTAGGTATTTGAATTCAGCCACTTCCTCAAAATTTCCCTCATTTGTCTTTAGCTTGTTAGTCGTTATATTTCTGTCTTGTTACTGGGATGGACATCTTGTACAAATTAATACAATGTTGTCCCTTTTCGATAATTAAAATTCAGGTTTAGAAACATTTATAACGGAAATCAGTTATACTCTATAAGATTTGTTATTTATGACTGGATGGACTCTGATTGATTTAACATACAACTGTGCGACTTTGATTGATCTTCCATTGTACATTTATTTTGAAGTCAATTTTACGTGGACTACGAATGACATTACCATGTATTGACGTTTAAAATAGTAGTACTCTATGCCAGGAATGATAATACGTACGTATATCCGCAATTCATTTTTTGTGAAAAATGGACTTTGGTTGTTTTCCTTTGTAGTCTTCATATAAAACAAAGGGAAAGCCTAAAGAAGGTTGGAAGGACGGTGTGAGAAGAAGTATGAGTGAACTGGGACTTAAGATGAGGATGTTCAGGACCGCTACAACTGGAGAAGGTGGATTTCTTGAGGTTGACAAAAAAAAAAAGATTTTATTGTGGATAAATTCCGAAAAAATATATATACATATTAATTTAAATAAACATTTTAAAATAAATAATAAACTGTTGGATGCAATATTATTTGCCGATGATCAAGTAGTGATTTCCAGTTCAAAAGATGATCTACAAAGAGCTATTTTAATTTGGAAAAAATAAATTGCAATTACAATTTAAAAAATTCAAAGAATATAACTAAAATTTTTAGAGCAAGTGAACAGTTTTAAATATCTAGGTTTCAATTTATCGTACGTTAAAACTGAAGATATTAATGACAAAATAAATAAATTTAATCTAATGTGTGGCACTATTAAAAGAACCTTAAAACACAAGAAAAGAAACAAAAATGAAATTTTATAAAGTAATGGCTGTTCCTGTATTGATTATTGATCAGAATGTTGCACGATTACTAAAAGACAAGAACAAAGATTTGAAGCAGCAAAGATGAGATTTTTAAGAAATATAGCAGGATATACATGAAGATATAAGAAAGGAACTAAATATTTTCAAACTTATAGACCGAATAATTAAATATAGGAACTACTGGAAAGAACATATTGATAGAACGCCAGAAGGAAGATTTCCAGAATTATTGCTACATTATAAACCACACGGAAGGAGAAATGTTGCCCACACAGAAGATGGCCTGAACAATTTTAACAATTCTAACTTTCATGAAACCGGAACGACCCAACAGGCTTAATCCCTGGATGAGGGAAATAGATTAGATTAGATTAGATTTATTTAGCCTGGTGGAGTTAAGGCCATGTGGCCTTCTCTTCCACTCACCAGGACAAACATATATTACATAAGAATATAACAATCTTAATTAACTCTAATATTATAAACTAAGTAAAATATTGATCAAAAGATAATATCTAATATACATATTACGATCTATAATACAACCAGTTAATATTAGTTAAAATTAAGACTAAAACTAATAATAAAATGTATACAAGCAAGGCATATTAAATTGTCCCTGTCTAGTGTATATAAAAAACAGGAAAATAATGAGATATAGAAAACTAATTTTACGATTATACAATATTTAAAACAAAACAAATAAAAATATTTGTTATTCTTAATATTATTTACATAAATAATTAAATATATTAATATTGCTAAAAGAATACTATCAGTGAGGTGTATAAGTTAGTTTGTTATTAAATAATTATTTAGTTTGTTTTTTAAGGATGTTATAGTTTGACAGTCTCTGACATAGGGCGGAAGGGAATTCCATGTTTTGGTAAGTGAGACCGTAAAAGATAATGAATAATATACAGTGTGATGAGGCGGGATATAAAGGACAATGTGCTGATGGGATCGAGTGTCAAGATTATGTGTGTCGGATAGTCTGATGAAGCGGCGTGATAAATAATTAGGCGATGATGTGTGAAGTATTTTATAGAGAAGGGATAGGGAATGGACAGTTCTACGATCTCTTAGACGAAGCCACGGTAATTGTTCCAGGGACGGTGTAACATGGTCAAATTTGCGAATACCACAAATAAAACGTGCGCAAGAATTATGAACACGTTGAAGTCTTTATATATATATATATATATATATATATATATATATATATATATATGTGTGTGTGTGTGTGTGTGTGTCCGTTAACGCTCCAGAGGCCACAATGTTTGTTCCATCAAAGCGAAACTTGACATATAGCAATTAATGAAAAAGTAAAGTCGAGTTCGTTAACAAATAAAATCGGACCATTAGATGTAAGAGTTCCCCTGATACCAAAATATAAAAATCGCTCTAGACGTCGCAATTTTTTTAAGTTTCACAACGAAACTCAGTATATGCTATTACAATAAACCCAGGAAGGTGTTCTTTAAAAAATCAGCGTATTCCAACCATTACAAGTGGAAGTTTACCTCAAATCCGAAATTAAAAATTAACTTTAAAGTCGCCATGTTTGCTTTGTTGCAAAGTATTAGTATATATTATAATTTAAAATTAAACCTTAAATTGGCAATGTATCTTATATATTAGTTTAATTTGTTAGTTTTTAAATTAAGTAATAGAAAAATGAACAGTTGAAATTACACTGAGCAACAAAAAATAAACTTTTTTTTTTGTCTCAGAAAGAAAAATATGTGATTGTGATAGTATTTTTTTCCCCTGAATTCAAATATGATATCGGTTTTTCTCCATCACGCAAAGTTTCCGAGAGGCAGGAATTTATAATTTCAAACACTTTAATATTTTCTACATTCGTAACTAAAAATTTCTTAAAGTAAATAAATAAGCAAGAATAAAACTTTCCCTAGAAATTTAAAGACAACCGGAACCTTTATGAATATTATAATAATTACACATATATTCTAGGAACATTTTAACACAATATTCGAACATTCGGACTCACCTAGAAAGTAAGAAATGACGATTTTCTGCCATATTTCGTCTATGGAGCATCACCCTTGATGGTCCAACAATAATCGGCCAGCATATTAGGATTCCATTTGTCTTCATATCTCTTTTCCATAGCTGAAATCATTTGAGTTAGCTCATTTGGTTTTATTTACAATGGACAAATGGACGAAAAACGTTTATTAAAAAAAATAATTATTTAAATTCATTAATTGAAACTGAAATAAAAAACGGTGGGTGATGGAGAAATTCCAAATACATATTTGAAAACACGATAAAAAAACTGCATTGAGTACAACTATTGGTACTCATGAGACAAAAATCATGTTGACTAGTGTTATTTAAATTCGTGTCAAATTATAAAATATTCAAAAGATAACTTACGTCATGATTGGTTGGTTTTCTCTGCGATCTGACACGTTTAAATAAATTAGCATTAGAAATTGAGTTTCTTAAATTTAACAAAAGAAAGATATATTCCGTAAACCAGCAAAATGGGACAATAAATACGACTTGCTGAGAAATTCGCTTAGTTTACGCAGTTCCTGCGTGACGCACTTCTTGTCAAATTACAAAAATAACCATTCATTTTCCTTTATCACAAACGCCGTATTCCTCGCCTTCGATAGGATTCCTTCATCTATTAAGAAAAATGAGCCCCATTTTTTAATACCAATAGTAATCCACACACTTTTGGGCACGTACTCCTTCTAGGTAAAATTGCACTGGTCTACAAAATGAAGTTTTTGCTTTCACAAGAATAAAAATAATAGATTGCACTGGTCAACATGATTTTTGTCTCATGAGTACCAATAGTTGTACTTAATGCAGTTTGTTATCGTGTTTTGAAATGTGTATTCGGAATTTCTCCATCACCCACAGTTTTTTTTATTTCAATTTCAATTAATGGATTTAAATAATTATTTTTTTAATAAACCTATATTTATAATTGTAGGCTTTCACGGCCGGCGTCTTGATCCATATTTGGTTCGTCTTCCGGGCTTATGGGCCGTGGTCTGGTTGTCTTCTTACTCGACGTTTCGTCTACTGCTGCGGTAGACCTCATCAGGAGATACTGCGTGCTCTCTGTGAACTCCTCAACAGTCGGCTGCAGACTGGCTGGTGGTTGGAAACTGTCTCTCTTTTTATAGCTAAACCCTGGGTGGTGGGGGGGTTTTCTGCGTTTGTTGGAACACCACTCAGACCTATTGTTTCGGCCATTGGTTCACCTACATATGAACTCGCCAAGTATCTCGCCTCACTGCTGAAACCATATATTGGTAAAACCGACACTTTTGTAAGAGACTCCACGCACTTCATAGAAAAGATAGACACTCTGAAACTCAAGCCGAATGACATAATACTAAGCTTCGATGTGGTTGCATTATTCACTAAGGTACCTATCGGAGATACAATGACATACTTACAAGAACTCTTTCCTCCAGATATAACAGCGCTCTACAACATATGTCTCACAGAATCTTATTTTCAATGGAGAGGTGTATTCTACGAACAAATAGATGGCGTTGGCCATGGGAAGTCCATTAAGTCCCATAATAGCAAAATTTCTACATGGAAAAATTTGAAAAACAGGCTTTGGAGAATGCTACCTTAAGACCCACAGTTTGGCTGAGATATGTGGATGACACCTTCGTCATTTGGGAGCACGGTGAGGAGGAACTAGATAACTTCAAGAAACACATAAATGGGATTTGTCCCAGCATCCAATTCACCCTGGAAATAGAACAAAACAACAGTCTACCGTTTTTGGATGTTTTGGTAATCCGAAACCAAGACATGACACTTGGACACAAGGTTTACAGGAAAAATACACACACAGACAGATACCTACATAAACAGTCTAACCACCATCCGAGACAAAAACGTGGGATAATAAAAAACCCTGGTTGAACGAGCCAAAAGGATTTCGGAACCACAGTATCTGCAAGAGGAAATCAATCATCTCCATGCAGCTTTTCTAATCAATGGATACAGCAAAAACAGATTTTCGTCGAGCCATAAATCCCAAGAAATATAGGTCCGAAAACGAAAACAAGGAAGAGACAAATGGTAAGGTCTACCTACCTTATATCAAAACAACAACAGAGAAAATTGGACGACTATTAAAGAAATACAACATAACAACCTATAAACCAACACAAAAAATCAGCAATATACTTCGCCCAGCCAAAGACACTAGAGATCCTTTAAGTCATGCCGGTATATATCGTATCCCGTGCAGTTGTGGAGAGGTGTACATCGGCACAACCAAAAAGAATGATCAACACAAGATTACAAGAACACATGAGACACTGCAGACTAAAACAAAATGAAAAATCGGCCGTAGCGGAACACTTGATGAACAACCAACAACATATTATAAGATTCGAAGATACTCAGGTATTATCACAAACATCACATTACTACACCAGACTATACAGAGAAGCCATTGAAATATACAAACATAAAAATTCCTTCAACAAAAAAGAAGAAACCATGAAGATAAACAAAATTTGGATCCCAGCACTGCATAACACGACAACGAAGCCTATGACTTCTGCAATCGGCACAACAACAAACGCAGAAACCCCCCCACCACCCAGGGTTTAGCTATAAAAAGAGAGACAGTTTCCAACCACCAGCCAGTCTGCAGCCGACTGTTGAGGAGTTCACAGAGAGCACGCAGTATCTCCTGATGAGGTCTACCGCAGCAGTAGACGAAACGTCGAGTAAGAAGACAACCAGACCACGGCCTATAAGCCCGGAAGACGAACCAAATATGGATCAAACCTATATTTCTTCCCGGAAAATCTTGGCGCAGTGAGCGATGAGCACGGAGAACACTTTCATCAGATATTTCAGCTATGGAAAAGAGATATCAAGGCAAATGGAATCCTAATATGCTGGACGATTATTGTTGGACCATCAAGAGGGATGCTCCACATGCGAAATATAGCAGAAAATCGTAATTTCTTACTTTCTAGGTGAGTCCCAATGTTCGAATATTGTGTAGTTACGAATGTAGAAAATATTAAAGTGTTTGAAATTGTAAATGTCTGTTCTCTCGGAAACCTTACGTGATGGAGAAAAAACCGATATCATATTTGAATTCAGGAGAAAAAATACTATCAGAATCACATATTTTTCTTTCTGAGACAAAAAAAAATATCTTTTGTTGCTCAATGTTTCATGCTAAATTCGAATATCAATTTAGTTTTTTTCCCATCAGGAAGGAGTTTTGTATGATATTCATTTGAATTTTTTATAACTTTTAATAAACTCAGTAACTAGCTATCTAACCATAAATTATATACTACTCATTCTGACTTACGTAGAATGAGGTAGATAGTGATTTTCGGGCATTTTTTTATCTGAAGTATCTCTCTTCTTGATCCAACAATAGTCAGCCAGCGTATTAGAACTCCACTTGCTTTGTACTTGTTTTCCACTGTAGGAATTTGTTGATGAAAACGCTCACTGTGCTCATCGCTAACAGCACTAAGATTTTCCGGAAAGAAGTCAAAGTGAGAGTCCAAAAAGTAAAATTTTAAAGACATTTGAATCCCATAGCTTTATAAGAATGCAGAAGATCAGCCATTAGATCCCGCTGATTTTTTCTTCATGGTTTCCAAGGAAAATGCACATATATTTTTGAAAGTCTGCCAGGCTGCTTTTTTTCAAATCGATTAAACAGTCCATAAAAATGTTCATCAGCCATTAATGACCGTATTTTGTGGTCCTATAAAAATGTATTCTTTCAGTTTAGCACCATTGACTTTGGGTATCGATTTCAAGTATAAGAATACATCAGAAAATTTATCCATAGCTATGACAAAATGTTTCATTACTCCTAATTTAATATGCAATGGAGGTATATATATATTGTTTTCAGGATTCATTAAAGGGACATGTGACACATTTTTCTGGAACAGGGATAAGAGATTCACGTTTAGGCCATGATTTTCTAATTTCCTATCTCTGCTGTCCCATTCGCACAAAAAAAAAAGCAAAATTTGGTGAACCCAAGTTATAAACCTGCACAGTCTTTTATTTTGGTGCTTCAGCATGATATTATAGAAAGTGTCCCATTCAAACCTCCCACATTTTAATTAATCATAACTCTCAAAGTATGCGGAATTATGAAATGAGTTTGGTATTAAAAGAAAGAGAAACTCGAAGAATTTTTGTTTTCATTGTTGCAGTTAATTCATCTGTCGCATGTTGGACAATAATGACATAAAAAAATGGCGACTCCTCAGAAACGAGGGCAAACTGTTTTCTGGTATGCAGAGACGAAGTCAATAATTACAGTGCAAATAAATTACCGGAGAGAATATGGAAGAAATGCACCTGATTGGAAGACCATTAAAACATAGCTTGAGAAGTTTCTGGCGACTGGAAGCATTAAAAAAAGAATCAGGAGGTGCTCGTACACGTGTTTCAGAAGAAAATATTCAAGAAATTAGAGCAGGATGGTGCACAAATAGAGGTGTTTTAGTGTGTGGCAATGAAAATTCTTTGAGTTTCTGTTTCGTGTAATACCGGCCTCATTTCATAATCCCGTATATTTTGTTAGTTATGATTCATTAAAATGTGAGAGGTTTGAATGGGACACTCTGTATATAATTTCCTTAAATATAACTTGAATAAAATCGCTACATATAAGGTAAATTTTCCTATGACAGGCCAAAGAGAATGCTAAAATCAGATTAAAAAAAATAGCTGTCACAAAAAAAAAAATCCTGATGGAAAAATTCTGACTACATATCTGAATTCAGTATTAAAAAGTGCACTAGATTCACTAATCAGATTTCTTGTGAAGATAACGTTGTCAACCAGTGTTTTCAATAATTGACATTACAGTTTCAGTATTTTCATTTTCTTAACACTGTATGTGTGTTCATATTAGTATACTGACATTCTTAAAAACCTTGCATAATGTGGACACTTTAAGTAGTATTTGTTTAAAAACATTTTTTAATTTGTCTGCGTGCATTAACATACACCGGTCACTGGAACTTAGCGTCCTATTTGACCTTCATTTGACATACTGGCTCCGAGAATAAATCAATTCTCATGTATATGGAGATTTTAAAGTCTACTCACAACGGAAATCATATTTTACTTTATTCAAATTACATCATTTAAGACACATCACGGCAAAATGTATTTCTCACATACACCTGCAGAAACTTTCCTTCAAACCACTTGAACGTTTGGCGCATTATTTACGCTTGTCCCCAATGGCATTGGCAATACGTTTCCTCTTATAGGTAATCATGGAAAGTTTGATCCCATTACAGTCTAGCATTATATAACGTTAATTATTTTAAAATTGCATTTTTTATCTTAAGAATTCAGTCTTCAGATAATTTACAAATTCACAATGAGTTAAAGCAAGCAGATGCATTATCTTCTCTGCTATTCAGTTTTGTATTAGAACATGCTATCAAACCTTTAGAGGTTAAAGAAGTTCACTCTCTACCTGTTAATATGTGCTGCTAATGTAGTGTTATTGGGCGAGAGCAAGGAGATATTAAAGAACAACATCAATACAACTACATATATGGTCACATATTAAAATTCATTATAAGTTATAATGGAAAAAGGCAATATCAAATGAGTTAACTTTTTAAGAAGAAACAAATAGAATTATACATAGGGTTAATTCTTTAAATACATGTTATTTGCATATTACAGGGACTTCTTTATCCTAACTTCTAAAAAAAACAATAAACTGAAAATGTATACAACTAGCTAATACACGGCGTGCGCTGCTACGCCTAAATAAATGAAACTTAACGTGCTTTTATGATTAGTTGAATAAGTAAAAGGAAAAATAATTAAATTATAAATATATATTTTTAGATAGCCCGTGCTGATTATCCGGCGTTGCCCGGGAATCTACTTATCTCGAACTTCTTGACATAAATGAGCTAAAAGACAAAATCCATTATTGTGAGTTATCCGTAAAAGAATACCCGCCATGTGCTGCTAGGCTTGCAGAGGAATCTATGTAGGCTACTTGTCTCGATCTTTTTGGCATCAATGAAAGACATAACTGGTTATTGTGAGTTATCCGTAAGAGATAAACATATGCCGTCGCAGGCTTTTTTGTAGAGCTTTTTGAGATATTCAATTCTGTGTACATTAATTTTGTGTATTTGTTATGGTTTAGGCAGCGTAGCGATTTAAGCGGCCAAATAGCTACTTTTTTCACGTTTTCCAATACAAAGGGCGATTTTTAAGCGTGTAGGAGATGAGTATCCCAACTCTCTTATAGCCTATGTTCATCCAGGGAATCTACTAACATTTTACAAAAAGCCCCATCGCAATCGGATCAACGGTACGGCCGCGCATAAAGTACGAACGAACAAACAAACAAACATTTGTATATATTATATAGTTACTCTCCAGGTTATATTATATTATATGAATGCGAAACATAGACTCTTTCTTCAAGTCAGGAGAAAAGATAACGAGTATTTGGTAATAAAATCCTTAGAAAAAATGTTGGGCCAAATAGAGATGAACAGACCGGCGAATGGAGAAGACTACATACAGCGAGCGATATGATCTTTATGGGAAACCAGATATAATAAGAAATGTCAAGTCTCGTAGACTGCAATGGGTAGGACATGTGGCACAAATGGGGAATGGAAGAGGGACATGGAAACTCCTTGTACAAAAACCAGAGGGAAAGCGTGCAGTATGTAGACCAAGAATGAGGTGGGAGAATAATATTAATCATGATGAGGGAAGTAGATTATACAGGGGATGATTGAAAATAATTCTCACAGTATATAAATGTATGGAGAGCTTATGTCCGAACTGTCATGAACCTGCGGTGCGGATATAGTCAGTTAGTTTACATTTATCTTTTATATTGAATGATAACGGTGTGAAGGGAAATTCTAATGATTAAACAGTTTTCAAAAATAAATAATGCAGTATTTAAAAATGCATTAGAGATAAGAATAACGAACATCAGAGAACGCCGCAAATAAGCATTAATTAAAACTAACAAACATGTGGTTGAAAACTGTTGCATTCGTGGTGTCTAATTATTCTTGGAAAACAACACTTGATTCATACTTAAAAAACACTAGCAAATACCCGGCTGGTGTTGCTACGCCTAAATAAATGAAAATTAATGTGCTTTTATGTTTATTTGAATCAGTAGAAGGAAAATTAATTATACATTTATTTTTAGATACCCCGTGCTGATTATCCGGCGTTGCCCGGGAATCTACTTTTCCCGATTTTTTTGACATAAATGAGCTGAAATACAAAAATTAATGTTTTATGTTTAGTTAAATAAGTGATAGCAAACATTTATATTGTAATTATTTTTAGATACCCCGTGCTGTTTACCCGACGTTGTCCAGGAATCTACTCATCTTCTTGGCATAAATGAGCTGAAAGACATAAATTAATGTACTTCTTATGAATAGTTGAATAAGTAAAATAATTATAAATGTATATCGTAATTATTTTAAGATACCCAGTACTGATTACCGGGTGTTGCCCGTGAATCTACTCATCTCGATCTTCTTGGCATAAATGAGCTAAAAGACAAAATTCGTTATAGTGAGTTATCCGTAAAAGAATACCCGCCATGTCCTGCTATGCTTGCACAGGAATCTACGTACTTATCCCGATCTTCTTGGCATCAATGAAAGACAAACATGGTTATTGTGAGTTATCCGTAAGAGATAAACATATGCTGTCGAGAACTTTTTTGTAGAGCTTTTTGAGACATTCCATTCGGTGTACATTAATTTTGTGCATTTGTTGTGGTTTAGGCAGCGTAAGCCATTTAAGCGTCCAAAAAGCTACTTTTTTCACGTTTTCCACTACAAAGGGAGATTTTTAAGGGTGTAGGAGTTGAGTATCATAACTCTCTTATAGCCTATGTTCATCCCGGGAATCTCCTGAACATTTTTCAAAAAGTCCCATCACAATCGGATCAATGGTATGTCCGCGTACGTACAAACAAAGAAACAAACCAACAAACAAACATTCATTTTTATACGTATATATTAGATACGCTGAACATCGTAATATAACTGTAACTACAAGTTGCATATAAACGGTACACAATTTATAATAAAAGGAATAACTTCCTTTTCAGGGCTAGGATTTATCTAACACACAAAAATTAATGTTTGTTTGTTCGTATTTTATGCGCTGCCATACCGTTCATCCAAGTGTGATGGGGCTTTTTGCAAAATGTTTAGGAGTTTCCCGGGATGGTTATAGGCTATAAGAGAGTTGTGATACTGAACTCCTGCACCCTTAAAAATCGCCCTTTGTCGCTTTTGGATGCTTAAATGGCTTACGCTGCCTAAATAATAACAAATACACAAAACTAATGTACACAGAATTGAAAACCGCAAAAAACTCTACAAAAAGTCCGCGACAGCACATGTTTATCTTTTACGGATAACTCATAATAACCGTTTTTGTCTTTCATTGATGTCAAGAAGATCGGAATAAGTAGATTCTCGGGCAAGCGTAACTCGCACGGCGGGTAATTTTTTTTACGGATAACTCACAATAACGAATTTTGTCTTTCAGCTCATTTATCATTTATACCAAGAAGATCGGGATAAGTAGATTACCGGGTAACGCCGGGTAATAGGACGAGTTATCTTAAATAATTACGATATAAATTTATAATTATTTTTCCTATGACTCATTCAACTAAACATAAAAACACATTAATTTTCGTCTTTCAGCTCATTTATGCCAAGAAGATCAGGATAAGTAGATTACCGAGCATTATCGGGTAATCAGTACGGGGTATCTAAAAATAATTACGTAATACATTTTTCCTTTCACTTACAGTATTCAACTAAACACAAAAACACATTAATTATCGTCTTTCAGCTAATTTATGCCATGAAGATCAGGATAAGTACATTGCTGAGTAACGCCGGGTGATAAGCACGGGATATCTAAAAATAATTACGATATACATTTTTCCTTTCACTTACAGTATTCAACTATTCATAAAAACATATTAATTTTCGTCTTTCAGCTCATTTATGCCAAGAAGACCGGGTTAAGTAGATTCCTGGGCAACGATGGGTAATCAGCACGGGGTATCAAAAAATAATTACGATATAAATTTATAATTATTTTTCCTTTCGCTTAATGAACTAAACATAAGAACACATTAATTTTCATTTCTTTAGGCGTAGCAGCGGACGCCGGGAGTTAGCTAGTATGTAATAAAAATTACTAAATATGTACAGCTTCCGAGCTAAACAATCGTGGTCCAGTTTTGTTTAAACTCGATGTTTCGTCTACTATTGCGATAGACATCTTCAGGAGATTCTGCGAGGTCTGTGTGTCGAGTTTAAACGAAACTGGATCACAGTCATTTAGCCCGGAAGACCAACTTTACAAGAGTCAAGACACTGGCTGTAAAATACTACAATTCTACATACATTTGTACATTCATACGAAGTGAAGATTCTCAAAATATCAAGTAAAATTTGGACTATTTCTATAGAAGTGGTGCAAACTTTTTCTGGTGGATATCACAAAAAAAAAGTTTTCTAATTGTTGAGTCCTGACTGAATTCAAATATCTACTAACAATATTTACAAATGGGAATGAGGTGCACAAATAAATTAAACATAGGCTCAATTCTGGAAATACATATTGTTATGCGTTACAGGGACTCCTGCCGTCCCAATTCCTTCAAAAAAAAACGTTAAACTGAAAATACATAAAACTGTTATTCTCCCAGTTATATTATATGGATGCGAAACATGGACTCTTACTTCAAGGGAGGATATAAGATTACAAGTATCTGAGAATAAAGTTCTTAGAAATTTTTTTGCGCCAAAAAAAGAGATAAACAGGCAGGTGAATGAAGAAAACTACATAATAGTGAGCTACATGGTATGTATAGGAAGCCAGATATAATAACAACAGTTATGTCTCGTAGACTGCGATGGGCAGGACATGTGGCACAAATGGAGAATGAAAGAAGTGATTGGAAACTTCTTGTAGGAAAACCAGAAGAAAAAGGCCCAGTTGGTAGACCAAGAATGCGGTGTGTGAGAAGAACATTATCCATGATTTAAGGGAAATAGATTATACAGGAAATGATTGGAAAACATTAGCTCAGGATAGGGATGTATGGAAAGCTTATGTCCGCGCGGACATGAACCAATGGGTTCGATAGAGCTAGTTAGTTAGTTAATTGTTAAGTCCACCTCTGTGGTCTCAGAATAGCAGGTCAAGCAAGGTTCCTCTGTGTCGGATAGTAGCTGCTTGCCAGAGGTCCTCAAAATCTGTTTTTTTTCAATTTGTTTTTCTTAAGATGCACATTTTTGTGATTTCATTATGCATGCACTATACTCACAATGTTCTGTAGTTTTCTTCAACTTTTCGTTTCAAGTAACATCAATTTTGAGCTCACCTGAAAAAAAAACGCTACATTAAAATATAAATTCCATGTAGACTATACAGGTAACTTTTTTATTGGAAAATCCTTGCGGAAATTGTTGTTAGGATGGTTTAGGCGTAGGTTGGAGTATAATATTTGGATGCAACTTAGAGAACCGGAAACATCCCTTACCGAAGTTGGTTAAGTCGAAAGGCTGTGGGTTCAAGCCAGGATGTTTAAACTTCCCTAAACCCTCTGGCGGCACTATGACACTGGGGTCGACTCAGCCTCTATCGGGAATGAGTACCATCTCAAAGTCTCCTAAGTCGTGTAGTACGATTAGTTTACTTTATTTTTATCTATCTTAGAGAACTAATGAAGTTAACTAAGGACAAAGGTCACTGTAGAGTCTTATAAATGCTGCATTGAACCTGCGAATCTCCATATTTGTCTTTGAAATAAAAGTTGAAATTTCTCCAAGATAAGCATTGAGATGTACAAAGGCCGTGTCCCAAAAAAATATATCTTATCTGCAAGGCACAGAAATCTAAGCCAGAATCCAGCAATGCCAACTCAATTTAAGGAGCAGTAAGAGCAGAGTAAAGTGAGGCGCGGTCGACAGCGAAGTCGTTCATACATACGATATTCCACTTTTCAACGGCAGAGGAACTACAATTAATCTAAAGTAATTAAAAGTACATATACGATACCCTATAATCTAAGATTATAATAAGTAATGCCACAAGTGATTTCCAAATTATCGATAAATTCATGACTCACGAAGTGAGGAGTGAATTTATCTAGAGAATTTGGAAATCAAGAGTGGCATTTGTTAGGACTATTTAACGAATAAAATTAAGCTGTTTACTCACAAATCATTATTTAACTGTAGTTATTTTAAAATATTTATATATTTAATGTAAACCGCGATGTTTGAAAACAAATGAGAAACGATAGGTACGCTTCATCTGCTTCTTTTGTTTATCACTGCAACCAGATCATATTATTTGTTGCCAAAGGAACGCAATATTGTAAGAATGCTATCTAGTGGAGAAAAAATGAAACACATCAAACTGTATATTAATTCATTTCTGATGTCGTACGACGTAAATATGACAATTCTATTTTTCTGGATTATTACCTGGTAAAAAATACATTTAAGAAAGTGCAAACAGTGGTTTCTTTTTTTTTTTTTTTTTGGTGGTATAATAAATTGCTACAAACGTTTTTATATTAACTCCTGCAAGCGCTATGTGTTGACATCTATGCACTATACATACAATCTGGTAGCCGTATTTCTTACAGGCTCAGTCACTGCAAAATAATGGTCAGACCTGTTCAGAATATTAAAAAGGAGGAGCTTTCTTTAATATGGTAAATTTAACACTGATAAATATTTCGTGAAACACGACTCTGATTGATTGTAAAACAGAAATCATTGCTACGTGATTGGTCATTGATTCCCATTTGGGGCATGAGTTAAATAGTAAAAAAAAAAAAAAGTATTTTATAATGCAGAATTTTGTCTAATATGGAAAAAAAAAATTGGTCCCTTGCGATTTCGCTTTGAGCAAGTTTTACTGAATATATTTAATTATGTTTGACCTAAATTTTAACATACGTACTTTTTTTTACTAAGTTTGCTTCTAACGCATAACTAAACATTGAGATGTAGACACTAAACAATTGGCATTACAATTATCCTAACAGAAATAGACGACACTTAACAATAGAATAAACAAACATTTACGAAACAAAACAAAAAACGTACAGACTCGCAGAAATGCAATGTGGCAGTTTGACCTCGGGTTAGGGCAGATATAAAATCTTTGAAATGACTCAGACACATAAAACCCAGACCAAGACGAATGGTACTTAAGTTAGGATTTTAATGGCAGCCTTGGCTGTTTTAGTGCCTTTGAAAACAGGTGCAGCAACAATAAAGTACAACGTTATGTGAGTTGTGGTAGGTCAGTTATAGAACCTCGGTCCTCAAGTTAAACACGAATGTCTGCTCTTTCATTCAGTCATGTTCATATATCTACTAATTCCAAACTTCCCAAACCGTGGGAGCCTGTAAGTGAATAAGATAGAAAAATATAAAAATATCCTCAATTTACTTACTTACTTACTTACTCACTGGCACTATCGAACCCGTAGGTTCATGGCCGCGCGGACATAAGCTCTCCATACATCCCTTTCCTGAGCTAATGCTTTCCAATCATTCCCTGTATAATCTACTTCCCTCAAATCATAGTTAATGTTATTCTCCCACCTCATTCTTGGTCTACCAACCGGGCGTTTTCCCTCTGGCTTCCCTACAAGAAGCTTCCATGCAAGTCTTTCATTCCCCATACGTGCGACATGTCCTGCCCATCGCAGTCTACGAGACTTAACTGTTCTTATTATATCTGCCTTCCTATAAAGACCATGTAGTTCACAGTTATGAAGTCTTCTCCATTCACCTGTCTGTTCATCTCTCTTTGGTCCAAAAATTTTCCTAAGTACTTTATTCTCAAATACTTGTAATCTCCTTTCCTCCCTTAAAGTAATAGTCCATGTTTCGCATCCATATAATATAACTGGTAGAATAATAGTTTTATATATTTTCAGTTTAATATTTCTTGAAAGGAGTTGGGACATCAAGAGTCTCTGCAATGCATAATAAGATAAAAAATATATTAAAATATCCACAACTCGTATCCAATTCAGGGTCTGGTCGAGGGATGAGATGAGATGAAGCCTCTTATATAGAGATCTGTGCATGCAAAAGGGTGCCGGCCGACCACGCATGACGCAGCATCACGGGGGCAGATGAATGAAATGAAATGAAATGGATGAGATGAGTATGAAGAAATGGTGGAATGAAATTGTGGAAGGGGAAAAGTGGAGAAACCCCGAAAATGTATAAGATAATTTCATATTTTATTAGATACAACTTTCCTCATTAGAGGATTGCCTCAAGGACAAAGTGATAGAGACAATTTTTGGAATTGATGAAATAAATTTTGTAAATACATTTTAAAACATTCAAATTGTAGGCCTAATTGAAGTATACATACTATAAAGTAGAAATTCTGTAAATATGGTTTCTTAAAATTGAAATTGATCCTCTAATGACAGCGATAGAAATTCTAGAAAGATACACCCTGTCCAAATCTAAGAAATTCCAAAATTTGGCTGAGAAATCTGGTATAGTACCTCTTGCCCCGATCATCAGTCCTGTGACAGTTATACCATCTAGTTGGTATTTATCTTTGTAATAGTCAATTGTTGGCTCATATATTACTTTCTTTTCAGAATCAACTTCCTCAGGTTGGCCACTATGAGTCTCAAAACGAAATGTGGGATCTAATATCATACCAATTTTAGAAGATGGTGTAAATGCAATAATATCTATTCGCCTGTTACTCCCATTAGTGGCCACACCATGAACATCCTCATAAACTGTGTATCCAAAATCTCGCAAGGCTTCTGCCATCATATTTCGAATAGTGTGGTGCCGAATGTTTCTCAGTGATTCTCCAAACGGACAGGCCATTAGAGACATATTGCAGTAATGCAGTTTTCTGATAGGTGAGAAGAACAAAGAAATTAAAGAAAATTCAACTAAACATTACAAAATACAAAAAAGTCAGACAATTTTTTTACACACTCGAACCCATATTCTTTCTCGCTCTATTTAATTTAATCCTTTTAAAAATCGTGTTAAGACTTAGAAGTAAAGTTGAGATTCCTTAGGACGGGTTACTGGGCCAACGGTAAGTATTCCAGTGGTAGGGCTGCTACCTTTCAGTCTTTTGACATATATTATGATACTGCATTCACTCAGTACCCGATGAAACGGTTATACCCCGATATTTTCTGAAGAGGGAATTATTAACTATGATGTGGGAGAAGGCTGTCATCTCTCCCCTATACACTTTTTGCGATTTATATCAACGAAGTAATATGTTGCTGGAAGAAGAAGTATCCATTTAGAAGAAGAATATCAGAATAAATAACTTATTGTTTGCAGATGACCAAATAATAACTGCAAATTCAGAAGATAACCTACAGAAAAGTCTGTATGGACTTCACAAAATAACAGAAGAATATAGATTAAAGATATCTACAGAGAAAACAAAAAAATAATATGGCATTTAAAGGTGTAGAACCTATCAGAAGTAAAATAGTACTTGATAATAAAATGTTGGAGCAGGTGAATAATTTTACAATCTAAGATACAATATCTCATATGGAGAAGAAAATAATGTAAATGCAAAAATATCAAATGTTTAAAGGATTTTGGGGTTAATAAATTCTATCTTCAAACCACAGTCAGTCCAGAAACATTCAATACTAAAAAGTGTATAAAACACTGGTTCTTCCAACTCTTTTGTATGGTAGTGAAGTATGGACGTTGAAATAGAAGGATATAAGCCTACAGAGACTTAGATATGTTGAAATGAGATATCTTTGAAGGACTGCTAGATACACACTACTAGATCATAAAAAATGAAGATATCTTAGAAGAATTACACATGGAACCTTTAGAAAACAAAATTTCTGATTATAAGTCAAGATGGATGCAACCTGTTCATCGAATGGAAGATCACAGGATACTCAAGCAAATGTCAAGCTATCAACCTGCAGGAAAAGAAGACAAGGACGTCCACTCGAAAGACTTTTAGATGTTATTTCTATTGAGACCGAAACAGGGCAACAAATGGCCTAAATTCGTGAATGGCGATGATGAAAAATCGTGTATTTTCTAATATCAATTACACTGGTCAACATGATTTTTGTCTCATGAGTACCAATATTTGTACTTAATGCAGTTTTTTATCGAGTTTTAAAATATGTATTCGGAATTTCTCCATCACCTACAGGTTTTTTTATTTCAATTTCAATTAATGGATTTAAATAATTATTTTTTAATAGACGTTTTTTTCGTCCATTTGTCCTTTGTAAAATATAACCAAATGAGCTAACTCAAATGATTTCAGCCATGGAAAAGATATATCAAGGCAAATGGAATTCTAATATGCTGGCCAATTATTGTTGGACCATCAAGAGGGATGCTCGACAGGCGAAATATAGCACAAAATTGTCATTACTTACTTTCTAGATGAGTCCGAATGTTCGAATATTGTGTAGTTACGAATGTAGAAAATATTAAAGTGTTTGAAATTATAAATTCCTGTCTCTCGGAAACTTTGCGTGATGGAGAAAAACCGATATCATATTTGAATTCAGGAGAAAAAATACTCTCAGAATCACATATTTTTCTTTCTGAGATAAAAAAAAGTTTCTTTTTGTTGCTCAGTGTTTAATATATAAATTATTTTCCATCGATGTGGTCATGGGCTATGTATTTATTCTAATGGCGGGAACATACATTTCATCATTTTCCAAAGCGCTTGCAAGTTTTTAAAATGTTTTCATGTAATTAAAAAAAACGAAAAAAAACCGTACACAAATTGCATACATAATAGAGTATGTCCTATCATATTAGGTATAATGCTGAAGTCTATCATGGCACGAAAAACAGAATGTCACAAGAATTTTTTGGATTTTTCAGGAGTTAGTCTTTGTCGATGAGCAGAAATTATGTTTTTCTTTACACTGTGAAAACAAATGCTCGACATCACAGAGGTGAATAATAAGCAGATGAATGCGTGCGTTGAATTAAGAATTTGACATAATAAATATGTAAAAATATGTAGTATTGACCGGAATATGTAAAAATATGTAACATGAACATAAAATATAATGATCCTAATAGCCTAATTCATTAACATTTTAAGTTATCTGACAAATACCGTGGAAAAAATATGTAATTACATAGAAATCCAGATTATTATTATTATTATTATTACTATTATTATTATTATTATTATTATTATTATTATTATTATTATTATTATTATATAATTGCACAAGAATATGAAAACACGGAGTATATGTTCAGAAAATTATTGGACGAATACGATAATTGGGTTTGAAAATACATTTATAAAAAACATTTTATATGGGATGTTAAGCAGAAACCAGATATAATATTAATAGATCAGAAGGGGTATATCAGAGGGTATGAAGAATTTGGGGGTAAAAGTAGACAAAGAGGACAGACAAAAAAGTAGGATTAAGAACAGAATAAATAACGGCAGAGCAATAACAGCAATGCCAAATAGTGTCCTATAGAACAGACATACAACGAGGAAAAATAAATTACAAAATATATAATTAAATAGTGAGAAGTACTGTCACATATGGAGCTGAAGCGTGGATATTCAATAAAAACGTAAGTATATGGAAACTGATTTCTTCAAGAGAGCAGCGAGGTGTTCTAAATTGCAAAAGAATAAGAAATAAACGCATACGAGAGAAAAAAATGAATATTAAATATTCAATACCGATAGTAGATTAAATAAGATATAGACCGTTAAACTGTATGTGCGAGTACGAAAAAAAAATGCAATGGTGTCCACATGGAAGAAGAAAGAAACGAATACCTAGAAACTCATGGGTGCAACAAATAAGAATTGGAATGAGAACAAGAGGATTCGGAGGACATGCAGTGGATGGATAGGGTCGAGTGAAGAAGGAAAATAATTTAGGCACACAAAGATGTTATAAGTCAAGATGGATACAACATGTTCATCGAATGGAAGATCTCAGAATACCCAAACTAATGTTAAGATATCAACCTGCAGGAAGAAGAAGACCAGGACGTCCACTCAAAAGACTTCTGGATGGTGTTTCTCTTGAGGCCGAAACAGGTCAACAAATGGCCTAAATTCGTGAATGTACTATGATGATGATGAAGATGTGTAAACATTGAAAATCATTATATAAAATAAATAAATAAGAATTATTATTATTATTACTTCTATTAATATGATGATGATCATCATCATCATCAACAACAACAACGATTAAGCCCAATGGCCTGTTCCGATCTCATTATAGGTCGAATTGGTCCTTCCATCTCTTCAATTTTCTTCCCAACAATCTTCTCACTTTTTGTTTATAATTATACATTCTTCTTGGTATGCGCTGTTCATTCATTCGTAATAATATGATTATTATTATTATTAATGTTATTATTATTATTATCATTATTATTATTATTATTATTATTATTATTTTCAAACAAATAAAGGATTACGACATGGATGCTGCATATCTCCAACATTATATAAGATTTATGCTGAAAAAGCTATTGAAGAATGGAAAAAGAAATGTAAACCGATGGGAATACCACTAGATGATAATTCAACAATATATACAATTGATATTGGCTCAAGAATTTGAAGATATAGAATACCTCACTAGAAAATTAATACAAGAATATAGTTTATGGGGTTTAAAGATCAATATGGATAAATCTAGATATATGACAATAGGGGATCTTCCTCAAGATTTAATACTAGAAGAAAATTTAGGGACAATTAAATACACTGAAGAATATAAGTATTTGGGAATTAAAATTACTAAAGATGGAAAACAAGAAACAGAGATAAGAAACAGGATCAATATAGGAAAGTATGCTATATCTGCCCTAAATGGAATGGTATGGGACAAACATATCTTCAAAGAAACAAAAAAAAACTATTTTTAATACAATAATCAGAAGCATTATTACCTGTGGAGCTGATGTGTGGGCTTTAAATGCACAAATGAAAAAAAAAAAATTACTCGCCACTGAAATGGACTACTGGAGACGCGCTGCAAGAATATCCAGGAAGGATATAATAAGAAATTCATATATAAAAGAAAAAATGCAGGTACAATATTCAATATTAGATTTTATAAAGAAGAAACAATTAAATTGGTATGGACACATTAGAAGGATGGAAGAAGGAAGACTACCTAAGATAATCATGGATTGGGAACCACAGGGAAGGAAAAAGAAGGGTAGACCAAATATTACGTGGATTCAGGGAATCAATGAAACTAAGAGGGAATGGGAAAACAATGAAACTAAGAGAGAATGGGAATTAGAAGAAGATATATGGATGAACAGACAAGAATGGAAAAATGTGTTGAAACAAATGTGTAGTTAACTGTGAACATGGGTACCGGAAAAATGTATATTCATTGTAAAAGCCGGAATAATAAATCATAAAAAAGATTATTATTATTATTATTATCATTATTATTATTATTATTATTATTATTATTATTATTATCATTATTATTATTATTATTATTATTATTATTATTATTATTATTATTATTATTATTATTATTATTATTATTATTATTATTATTATTATTATTATTATTATTATTATTATTATTATTATTATTATTATTATTATTATTATTATTATTATTATTAAACGTGTGACAGTTGATAGTAAAAAACAAAAGACATAAAATGGAGAAGATATAAAAGCGACAGTCTGGAGATGGTGTAGTATTTCTTGTGTAGGAAAATAATGAAAGCTATCGCAGTCACGTTGTGTAAGAGCTATTAAAGTTATAATACACTGCAATAATGTTACACTTCTTTTTTTGTCTGCTAAAAAACAAAATGGAAGCTATTGTGCGAATGTGAATATCAACAAGGTAATAAGAGAATCAAATGATTGTTTCGTCTGTCCTAATTCAAGAGGATGTCCAGACAGACTAAAATTACTGGTAGATATTCTTCAATTGTAGCTTGCACCTCAGGGGTTTGCATCTACAAACTCAGGGATGTGAAATATCGTGACAATGACGTGCAATATAGTCCGAGATCCGGCTGCAAGATTACTACGTTCATCGAGTGTATGAACAAAATTTATTTTTTCATAAAATTGTGAATGACTGAATACATTTTTGCCGAGTTCCTATTAAAATTCGGCCGCCAGTATGTTTAATGAAAATATTATTTATTTATTTATTTATTCATTCGAAATAATTTGATTCACTTGTTATTAAAGTAAAATATAATCCAGTTCCCAGAAATCGATGTATAGAGCATTGAAACGTTTTGGTTGCCATTGCACACTTCGCCGTAAACCTCCTCGCGGCTACAGCAGGCTGTGACACCAATCAGTAATAAAATGGCGGTAAGTATGTATTTATTGTTTTATATTGTTCCCTCGCAGCGGGAAGTAAAATCACTGCCCTTTATGTATACTACGTACTATATACAAAAATATATCCAAAAGGTAGTGTTAATATACATTATACGAAACAAATCACAGCATTTGAAATGAAATGAACTTTATTTGAAACAATATAAAACAATAAATACGTACTTACCGCCTTTTTATTACTGATTGGTGTCACCGTCTGCAGCAGCCGCGAGGAGTTTACGGCCAATTGTGTGCAATGGCAACCGAAACTTTTCAAGCTCTATACATCAATTTTTGCGAACTGGATTATAATTTATGTTAATAACAAGTGACAATAAATAAAATATATTTTAATTAAACATACTGGCGGCCGAATTTTAATAGGCAACTGTCAGGTTATAAATTAATGGATAAGAAGATACGTGACGAAATAAGGAAAGAATTAAATATATTTATCTTATAAAAATATATGGTCACACGTAGAAATGCAATATAATGGAAATGGGCAGCTAATACAAATGGGGGAAATTTTGAGGAAGTGGCTGAATTCAAATACCTGGGAACAAAAATCACAAACAGGAATGAGATGCACAAAGAAATTAAACATAGGCTCAATTCTGGAAATGGGTGCTATTATGAATTACAGAGACACTAGACTTCCCAACTCCTTTCAAAAAACATTAAATTGAAAATATATAAAACTATTATTCTACCAGTTATATCATATGGATCCGAAACATGGACTCTTACTTTAAGGGAGGAAAGGAGATTACGAGTATTTGAGAATAAAGTTCTTAGGAGAATGTTTGGACCAAAAGAGAGATGAACAGACAGGTTACTGGAGAAGATCTCACAACGATGAAATACGCGGTCTTTATAGGAAGCCAGATATAATAAGAGCAGTTAAGTCTCGTAGACCGCGATGGGCAGGACATGTGCACGATTGAGGAATGAAAGACGTGCATGGAAGCTTCTTGTAGGAAAACCAGAGGGAAAACGTCCAGTTGGTAGACCAAGAATAACATTAACTATGATTTGGGGGAAGTAGATTATAAGGGAATGATTGGAAAACATTAGCTCAAGATAGGGATGTATGGAGAGCTTATGTCCGTACGGCCAAGAACCTACGGGTTCGATAATGCCAGTGAGTAAGTAAGTGAGTAAGTATCTTATAAATAAATCGTAGAATATAGGACAAAATGTACAGACGATTTAAACCGGCAATCAATAGATAACAAGCAAAACAAGCACTGTTATATAACTCAAAGAACGGAGAAGTCAAGGACGATCATTAAAAATATGGATGAATCAAAGCATATAGTATTTTGGAACCGGAACAGGCACACATGTCTAATCCATCGAGTAGCAGAAGTAGAAATATGCTTCAAACGTTCTAACTCAAGTTCGATAACCGGCATAGTAGCGGATTTTAAATTTACACCTTGGGTATGGGCGTGTATCCTCTGCTTGTGTCAAGAAAGGGGGGGGGGTAGGTAAAAAGAATACTAACAATATCCTCAACTCGTGTCCAACTCAGGGTTGGGTCCAGGGATGAGATGATATGAGGCAGCTTATATAGAGGTCTGTGAATGACAAGGGTGCCGGCCGATCACACTGACGCACTATCACAGGGGCAGATGAACGAAATGGATGAGATGAGTATGGAGAAAAGGTGGAATGGAATTGTGGCAGGGGAAAACGGGAGAAAATCCCGAGAAAAACCTGCCCAAGCTCCGTTTCGTCCACCACGAAACCCACATGGAGAGACCGAAAATCGATCTCGGGACCCCAGCGGTGAGAGGCGAGCGTCTAACCACTTGCGCCACGGAGCCGCTTGTAAAAATGCTGAACAGTGTGAAAAAAAACTATTATTATTGAATCTCCAAATATTTTGAAACCCTATTTCGCCGCTACATTTAACGAAGAAAAAAAACTATGTAAGAAAAACATTTAAAATAGGCAAAAAAAAAACTAACTCACTGGCACTATCGTACTCGTACTTCCATGGCAGCGCGAACATAAGCTCTCCACACATCCCTATCCTGAGCTAATGTTTTTAATCGTCCTATATATAATCTACTTCCTTCAAATCATGGTTAATGCTATTTCCTACCTCATTTTTGGTCTCCTTACTGGGTGTTTTCCCTCTGGTTTTTCTACAAGAAGTTTCGATGTCTCTCTTTCATTCCCCATTCGTGCCACATGTCCTGCCCATCGCAGTCTACGAGACATAACGGTTTCTTATAGAGAATACATTTAGAATAGATTTCTTTTATTTATTTTCCACTCACCAGACAAACATATGTTACATATAAATACAAAAAAATACAATAATAGTACATATAAAACAATTAATTATCTGTCACATTGAATAATAATGAAAATAATGTTTAATAATACAATAATATTAAATACAATAAAAAATTTAATTAATGATGGAATGTATACAGAAAGGAATAATAGCTCGAATATTATACATCATAAGAAAAGAATAATAAACTATAATGAATTAATCTATCGCTTATTATGCAAGGCATTACGTAACTATATTAACAAATCTTAAAATGGCATGTAGTCTTCTCCATTCGTATGTTTTTTCATCTCTCTTTGGTCCAAACATTTCTTTAAAAAATTTATTCTAAAATATTCGTAGTATTTTCTCCTTCTTTAATTTTGTTTTTTCTTTTGCAAATGCCCCAGGTTGTCTTTCGACATTCCTGGTGTTCCTCCTTTCTTAAAATAAGAGCCCATATTTATAAATCATAAATTTAAAAAACTGTATTAAGCCTAATCATGTTTTGAAAATTACTTCTCCAAAATTAATTTAACAAAGTATATTTTAAAAAATAAACCTGTCCACAATTTAACACAGGGGTTTAGTTATGAAGTGATTATTATTAGATTTGTATATAAAATTATTTTCAAAATTTATCAAATATATATGTTCCCAGAAAAAAAAAATAACTAAACCGAAGTAGTAGTTGTAGTAATCGTGGTCACTCTACCAGGAAGCATTAGGGCATTGATAAAATCTTGCCAACGAACTCTGTTGTTTGCCAATGCCTTAATTTCATTCCAACTCATCCCTGTCTGTTCAGCTTGATCTCTGATGGTATTACTCCTTGTTGCCCTAAGGTCTTCCTCTTCGCCTTCTCATTCCTTGGGGGTTCCAATCAAATGCAATTTTTGTAATGTCATTCTCTCTCCTCAACACATGACCAACCCATTTCCATTTTCTAAATTTAATTTCTTTACAAATTTCATTTTGATTCGTTCTTCTCCAAAGTAACGAAACCGAACGATAAAAAAATCCTATATTAAGTTATTTTTTATAAATTATCAACAGTAATCTAACAAGGGTTTGTGTTTGGTGTGACTATTTAGCGAATAATACAACACCAGAAGCTAAAAATAATTATAATGTTTAATATTTACCAAATGTGAGGTTATGTATTCCGATCTTACTTCCAGGTGGTTTCTAAGCCGCCTGTATAGTTATAAATAGCACATCTTTACTGTTAAATCTCTTTGGGCTTGGAAAAAATCAATAACAGATGATTGTATGAAAAATAACTATTAACAATAATGCAGATTCATCATCATCAACAACAAGAATCAAGCCCAATGGCCTGTCCGATCTCATTATAGGTCGAATTGGTCCTTCCATCTCTTCAATGGTCTTCCCAACATTCTTCTCCCTTTTTGGTTTATAATTATAATGCAGATTCATTATACAGCATTTAATACAATTTTTAGAGCATCCTTATTTTGGTAATTTTTTAAGTTGTTTTCTTTTGGCATTTCTTGCTGTACCACATCGATCGTACATTGTGCAATCGATATCCTTGTCAAATAAGTTAATTTGCGGAGATATCTCTCATTACGAACAGGAAGAAGCGAGATTACACTGAGCAACAAGAAATAAACTTTTTTTTTTCTCTCAGAAAGAAAAATATGTGATTCTGATAGTATTTTTTCTCCTGAATTTAAATATGATATCGGTTTTTCTCCATCACGCAAGGTTTCCGAGAGACAGGAATTTATAATTTCAAAAACTATAATATTTTCTACATTCGTAACTACACAATATTCGAACATTCGGGCTCATCTAGAAAGTAATAAATGACAATATTCTGCTATATTTCGCCTGTGGAGCATCCCTCTTGATGGTCCAACAATAATTGGCCAGCACATTAGGACTCGATTTGCCTTGATATCTCTTTTCCATAGCTGCAACCATTTGAGTTAGCTCATTTGATTTTATTTTACAATGGAAAAATGGACGAAAAAAGTTTATTAAAAATATAATTATTTCATCATCATCATCATCATCGTCCTTTCAAGTATTAGGCCCAGTGGCCCGTTACGGTCTCCCGCCATCTCCGAAAAGGTCGACCCACAGATCTTCTGCCTCGAGGAATGTAGTGAAGAATTTGTTTTGGTATTCTGTGACGATCCATGCGCTGAATATGGGCTAGCCAATTGTTTCTATATTCTTGGAGGTATTCAGATATAGGTACGATGTTTAACTCTCTGGCTATTGTTGAATTTCTTTGGTGGTCTAGAAGGCTATAACCTGCAGTTCGTCGCAGAAATTTCATCTCCCTGGCTGTAATATGACGATCATCCTGAGTTCTGATGGTCCAAGCTTCACTGCCATAACAGATTATGGGTCTAGCGAGAATTTTATAGATTTTCATTCTTGTGTGTCTCTGCACTTTTGATGGTTTAAAAAACTTGGTTGATAATTCTTAAAGCTTTACTATAGTTTTGTATTTTAAAGGATATATCACATTCCTCGTTATAAGTTAGATTATATCCAAAGTATTTAAATTAATTAACTTGCTCTAATATTGAATTCTGAATACAAATTTTACTTCTTACTGGGAATTTCCCTTGAAAGGCCATAACTTTAGATTTTGTTGTTGATATTTCCATGTTAAATATATTTATTTAAATCCATTAATTGAAATTCAAATAAAAAAACAGTGGTTGATGGAGAAATTCCGAATACATATTTGAAATCACGATAAAAACTGCAATAAGTGTTGGTACTCATGAGACAAAAATCATGTTGACCAATGTGATCATCAGGAAGAGGCACGAATATCGGTATGAATTAAATAGTCAGTAAAAGTTTCATACTATTACGAGCAGATTCTAGAGGGGGAAACACACACACACACACTTTATAGGCGATGTTTAATATTAGTAATACTTAAAGTCACATAAATTCGAATTTCATGAGATAAATTTAATAAAATGTTTTATAACGAGTTGCCTGAGGCGGTAACGTTTCACACTTGAATACTGGGTTAAAAGTGAAGACAGAATAAATAGTGCACATGTAATAACAGTGCTCATATGTCTATCGAAAATAAATATTCATAATTTCTGTATTAACATATAAAGATTATCTCTTCATTCGTTTAAACATTTCCAGATCAACAAATTAGTCTCAAATTACTGTTTAGATTATTTCGGAAAAATAAATATGCTGCTTTGTTGTTATTTAATTCTTTGTTAATTGTGATTAAATGATAAATGACGTAGCCCATTATTGAGCCATTTTGTCAGGAGTTTATAGACCTAGTTCATTTTAGTTACTTTATTTGCCAAATGATGTCATGAGTGGCATACGATCAACACGCTTATTCAATGAGACATCTAGCAGGCAACTAAGGTATTACTAGGATGTTTGAGATCGGTAAATTTTGCTTAGAGGCCTCTTTGTTCAGACTTAAGGATATTTTACGGGCCTAAAAATCTTCAGACTCGGGACCCACGGCTTAAAGTCCTCCCGGAGGACTTGCTCCTTGGATTTTTCCATCCAAAAAATCCATCAACCGCAGGCGGGTTTGAACTCGCGACCCTCGGAACCAGAGGCAAGGAGCATAACCACTAGTCCACCGCGGCCCATCTTTGTTAATTAGTTCCTTTAAAATGGTGAGATTAAAATTATTGTTTAATATATGTTGGCAGTCCAACGCTGTGGTCTCGAGGTAGCGTGCTGCCTTGTCACGCAGCGGGCCTGGAATGCCAGAATTATTCTTAAATAAAAAAAAATTCTAACTAACCCCCTGTTGATTCCATAAAAAAAGTTAAATTATTACTGTCATAAAGATACATAATCCCAACCAATAATGGTCGGGACAGGCTCCTGGGTGAGGTTTTTTTTCGGGATTTTTCCTCACCTGCAAGACAAATGTCAGGAAGCTTAGGGCCCAACGGTCCCCGAAAATCAACCGGTCATCACCATCATCCGTACCATTATCACCATCATTCTTCACCGGTGTGGAAAGCAACGGGAAGCTACCACACCTACAATTCCCTAGTAAAGCTGCAAAGCATAGCATGAAAATGCTTTGATTGCAGTGAAAGACTGCCCTCGGACAGAATTACTATGGATGTATGGATATGTTGGCAGAGGAATATGTTCTTGTTACAAATTTATGTGTATTTTATGTACATTTTAATGCCTAAGATTTCAATTACAAACATGAACGTGCTGGAATTTACTACTAGGAGAAAAAAGGTAAAGGCTATTAAATAACCCGTGCTGAGAAGACTGCGTACGTACTCAAAGCTGAGACTTCTACTGTAATGATATTTTGATTTTTAAGATTTTTTAGCTAAAAATGTAATCAGCTAAGTGCAATATTATGAATGTACTTGTCACAAAGAAAGTGTAAGGTGTTTGGCTACTGTAAGTGGGTGTAGCTGTTGTAGGCACCACTTCCTATTTGGCGAGGAACTCATGAGGTAATAAAAGTAGTGTATTGGCATTTATTTTCAAACAGGCGACATATTCGCAAGTCATTGACCCCAGCGGGACGCCTCATGACGTCAAGGACGCCAACATGCGAGACTTGCTTATTGACTTCAATCTATTCTCTATATTATTGCCAATTTTTTTTTCTTTCGTTTTGAATTTCACAATATTTCCAATTAGCCTACTTTCTAGAGGCACTGCACCCAGCTGAGCAAATATCCTAAACAAGTGTCCATATTGAATATAGGATGTAACAAAATAAGTGGACAAATTTAAAGACCGGATTCCCTTGACTATTCTCCTTGTTTTATAAAGAAATAAGGACAGAAAATTTCGAAAAAATCGATTTTTATGAAATAACTTTATATGTTTGGATAGTATCTAAAGCTAAAGCAGTAAATTGGTGTTTCCCGTATAATGTATCATATTTATATTATTATTATTATTATTATTATTATTATTATCTTATCATTATTGTTATTACCCTATAAAATGTTGTTTGTACATGACATTTACATTGCTGCATTTATTGTATCTTTAACTGTTTATAATTAGTATAGTGTATATCTATATTTGTCGAATATTTATTTGTATTTGTGCTGGTTGAGTGGAAGAGAGGGCCTTATGGCCTTAACTCTGCCAGAATAAATAAAGTATTATTATTATTATTATTATTATTATTATTATCATTATTATTATCATTATTATTATCATTATTATCATTATTATTATTATTATTATTATTATTATTATTATTATTATTATTATTATTATTATTATTATTATTATTATTATTATTATTAAGCAGTGATTATTCGTTTTATTCATTTCAATATCTAAAAATCATTGAAAATTGGATGATTTGAACGTTGGAATACGTTTTACAACTTTAACACAAAGGCCTGCTAACTGTTTGTATTTTATTTAACAATGCATTTTAACAGTTCAAAATGTTAGTGTCGCATTTCAAATATGGGCGTGGAAGGGTCGACAAATTTCGCTCAGAGATCATATTAAGAAAAAAAAACTCACTACATATTTCTGCTTCTTTTTCTTCGTCTTCTTCTCCTTCTTCTTCTTCTTCCTTTCCAGGATTAGGTCAATGCGACCTGTTCCGGTCTCAAGTCCATCGTTTCCTTGGCCGTCCCAAAGATCTTTTTCCATGTGGTTTGTAGGTGTTGATCGTTTTGGGTAATATTGTATTGTCCATTCTGTCTAAATGTTCTTTCCATTGGTATTTGTGCTCTTCTAGTTTATCGACTATTGAAAATATCTCCAGTTCATTTCTTATTGATTCATTGCGTAATCTATCCATGCGTGAACATCATTTTACGGACCTTAAAAGTTTAATTTCAGTGGCTTGAATGTGTGAGATATCTTTTTTTTGTAAATACCCAAGATTCAGATCCATATAAAACAACAGGATTACGAGTATTTGAGAATAAAGTTCTAAGGACAATTTTTGGACCAAAGAGAGATGGACAGACGGGTGAATGAGAAAACTACATAACAGTGAACTACATGGTCTTTATAGGAAGCCAGATATAATAAGAACAGTTAAGTCTCGTAGACTGCGATAGGCACGTCATGTGGCACGAATGGGAAATGAAAGACGTGCATGGAAGCTTCTTTGTAGGAAAACGAGAGGGAAAACGGCCACTTGGTAGACAAAGAATGAGATAGGAGAATAACATTAATTATGATTTGAGGGACGTAGATTATACAGGGAATGATTGGAAAACATTAGCTCAGTATAGGGATGTATGGAGAGATTATGTCCGCGCGGTCATGAACCCACGGGTTCGATAGTGTCAGTGAGTTAGTAAGTTAATTCTGCTAATTGAATCCGCGACTATCGAGGCGTTTCCAATATCCCAAAACCAGCAATACTGACACAATTGGGTCTTCATTGTATGTAAATCTGATTTGCTCATGAGATATTGAAACAGTGCGGCTCTTATGTTACACAAAGAATAATTTTTAATGTTTTACAATGTGTATTGCTTTTGTGAAGCGGTAGATTTGATAGATTTGACAATATCGGCGCGGAATACAGTACTGTTAAGGTTTAAATATTCGTAACACGAACTCTATTCATGTATTTCCTATTTATTATCAAGGCGTGAGTAACACCATCTTCAGGGCGTGCACTTTCCTGGAACTAACGTCTACAGTTATAGTCTGCTGTAGTCTAGGGGAAACTAGCTTCTCTCTCATGTAGCGAGTTCGGGTTCGATTCCTGGTAGGTTTATTTTATGGATTCAAGTTTTTTTCAGAATTTTCGTCAAATATAATTATTAAAAAATCCAACCTTCATAGTTGCATAACAATCATATAGGGCCTACTTTATATATAGGCCTATACAATACTGCAAATTCCTTAAAATTATAACAAAAAACTACTGCAACTCTAATGGTGCCAAATACATAATTTTATTCATATATTTTTATATCTATCTATCTGTCTATATCTGTCTATTATCTATCTATTATCTATATCTATCTATTATCTATCTATTATCTCTATCTATCTATCTATCATCTATCTATCTATCTATCTATCTATCTATCTATCTATCTATCTATCTATATATCTATCTATCTATCTATCTATCTATCTATCTATCTATCTATCTATCTATCTATCTATCTATCTATATCTATTTATAGATATTAATATCTATATATTTATATCTATCTATATCTATCTATCTATTTCTATCTATCTATATCTATCTATTATATCTATATCTATCTGTATCTATATCTATCTCTATCTATCTATATCTAACTATATATATATATATATCTTCGGGTTTTTACAGCTGCTGCCGTCTTCCCGTGCCAAACCTCCAAAGTCTACGATCTTAGGAATCTTCAATGCTTAGCCCTCTTGCATGCATTACTATCTTCATGTTTTCCTTTCATGTTAACTTTGGTCTCCCTCTTTTCTTCTTTCTGGTCAGTTGCCATTGATATAATTGCTTCAGACATCGCTCATGTTCCATTCTTAAAACATGTCCTAACCACTTTAATTCTTTCTCCTCAAATCTTTCAATTATGCTTTATTCTGCTTCCATTGTGTTTCTAATTTTCTTATATATGACATGTTCTAATTTTGACTTTCTGGCACTTCTGCGTAAATAATTCACTTCTAGAGCTATCAGTCTATTCTTGTATTGATTGTCCATATCTCACTTCCATACATTGCAACAGATTCCACCAATATTTTACCAGTATATTTTTGTTTGTGTCTTTCCAAATATGCTTATCCCACCACATGCAATTTAACGATGATATAATTTTGCTACTCAATTCAATTCTATGCTTTATGTTCTCTTTGCCTATACCTTCAATGTTATCCATAATTATTCCCAAATATTTAGTTTTGTTTCATTTGCTTTATTTGAATTCCTTCTTCCAATAATAAATTATATATTTCATTACTATTTATTGCCAAATATTCTGGTTTGTTGTAAATTTACTGTGAAACTATTTTATATCTATCTATAACATCGTAGCCCATTGTTGAGCCATAGTCTCTTCTTTGTAAGGAGTTACTAGACCAAGTTTTTTTTAGTTACCTTATTTGCTCACAGATGTCATGAATAGGATGCGGTCAACACACCGACCCAATGAGACATCTAGCAGACAACTAAGGTATTACTAGGACGTTGAGGTAGATACATTATGCTTAAAGGATTTTTTATTCAGGCTTAAGGATCTTTTACGAGCCTAAAAATCTTCAGACTCGAGACTCACGGCTTAAAGTCCGTCCCGGAGGACTAGCTCCTTAGATTTTTCCGTCCTAACAAAATCCATCGACCCCGGCCGGGTTTGAACCTGCGATCCTTGGAACTAGAGGCAAGGAGCATAACCACTAGTACACCGCGGCCGATTAATTTCTATTTAACACAATAATTTATAAAACTAATAAAACGCTTTAATTTTTACTTTGTTTCTTTTCTTCCTTTTATGTACTTTTGCTTCTTCTCTGCGAATTTCCTTTTACTCTCTCTAGTAACAGTAATATAATGTACGGTTAAAAACTATAATATAGTTACCTTGTAGGTCCGTCTCCTCAACTTAAGTTCTTTTAAAACTCTGTAGGCCTTTCGGGACTAGTCCCATTATCAGCAGAATGCATTAGGCCCGTTCTTGTTGACCCTTGTTGAAGCACTGATTTGGTTGTGAAAATTTTGTACAGAGGATTGTGTGGATTAGGTGTGTATTCATTGAGAATCAGGTTGTTGTTCATTTCTCTTAGGATTGCGATTTTCTCCAGTATATTTATTCTCGTTGGAATGTTTTCTCTATGTACTATTGTGAGGGTGTTATCGATGTTATGCATATGGTGTCCAGCTTGAATTACATGTTTTGCGTAACTTGATTTTCCCCCATTGTAAATTAAATCTCTGAAATGTTCCTTGATTTCATTTACAATGGAGGAAAATCAAGTTACGCAAAACATGTAATTCAAGCTAGACACCATATGCATAACATCGATAACACCCTCACAATGGTACATAGAGAAAACATTCCAACGAGAATAAATATACTGGAGGAAATCGCAATCCTAAGAGAAATCAACAACAACCTGATTCTCAATGAATACACACCTAATCCACACAATCCTCTGTACAAAATTCTCACAACCAAGTCAGTGCTTCAACAAGGGTCAACAAGAACGGACCTAATGCATTCTGCTGAAGATGGGACTAGTCCCGAAAGAGTTTTAAAAGAACTTAAGTTGAGGAGACGGACCTACAAGGTAACTATATTATAGTTTTTAACCGTGCATTATATTACTGTGAACTAATACCTCAACGGAAAATCACCATGAATTTTACTACTATCGACTCTCTAGTAAACTGGCCATGTATCACATTCTTCCATAGATTCTTTCTTTCTGTCTGCTATTTGCTTGCACTCTTCATCAAACCAATCACATTTGCTAATTCCCTTATAATTTGCATCCTCAAATAATGGTTAATCTTGTATTGACTTAGGCTTTCACGGCCGGAGTTGCTATGATGATCTTGAAGACGATTTCCGGGCTGTAGGCCGTGGTCTCGAGGCTTGAAGTTCCCCGACGTTTTGCCAAAGACTGCTTTGTCTTGAGACAACCTTTGAGGATACCAGACGCAGTCTCTGGCGAAACGTCGGGGAACGTCAAGCCTCGAGACCACGGCCTACAGCCCGGAAATCATCATCGAGATCATCAATGATTTATATTATTTTCACATCTAAATTTTTGGCCTAGCTATTTGACAGTTTCCCTCTGGTTTTACTACAATGAGTTTTTATGCCCCTCTTCCATTCTCCATTCATGTCACGTGTCTTCTTATCGCAGTCTAGGAAACTTAAAGAGAATTGTAAGCGTGGAAAAATATATATGGTGACATTTTGTCAGAAGTTATGAGATAAATAGGCCTAAATCCAGAGTGTAACAAAAATATACATAAAACATTTTGTAAAGACATCGCTCACATTTATAGAAACAAAATATGCTATATTGACATAAGTACTGAACTTTTTATTATCTATGTCCTAAACTATCTTACATTTCAGAATGTATTTCGCTCAAAGGGAACTACGAACCGTCGCACGTTGAAACCTACCTTGAAATTTCTCCCATAGTAGCGTTGTGATGTATCAGGCCGTGTTAAAAAATCTGCCGTTTTTAACTACAAGGCCCAGAAATCGAAGTCAGAATCCAGCAAAGGCACTGTACGGAGCAGGTGGACTCCCTATTTGAGTAAGAGATGAGTGAAATGCGGTGGGAAGTGAAATGCGGTGGGAAGCGGAAGCGAACGAGATATAGTGGGGGTTATCCAATCTACCAATTTGAGAGTTGTATTACTGTACTATGAAAGTTTTGGTGCCGCATTTTAGTGCCTTGCAGTTAATAAAGGCAGATACATGTTTTTGACAAGGCCATGGTACATCACAACGCTTCTCTCGAATAAATTTAAAGGTAGGTTTCGGAATGCAATAGTTGACAGTTCGCTTGTCAGTCCGGCGTTCAATATTCGGGTAAAGTATGTAATGATTAGGGCTAAGATTTTTATGTATTAAAAGTTACGATTGCAACATACTATAATGAGAAGTTAGAATCATGGCTGTCTTTTTTTTTTTTTTTGGTTTCACACACAAACAGTTGAATAATATAAACTATTTGCATTGCAATCTTACCTTTTGTTACATAAACATCCTAGCTCTAGTAATGATCAAGAAAGCTGTGATGGATTTAATAGTCCGTCGCCGTGGCGTGGTCGGTAGAGTCCCTACCTTCCACTCCGGCGACCCGGATTCGATTCCCGGCGGGGTAGGGTATTTTAAATCTCCACCTTGGGTCTGGGTGTGTGTCCTGTCCTTGTGTTTATGTGTGAGAAGAAAATAAAAGTTAACAAAAAAAACAAAATGTAAAACGAAAAGGTAAAACAAAAACGTGAAACGAAAAGGTAAAAACAAGAAGGAACAAAATATAAATAAAACAAACATTGCACACACAAATTATAAACAGGTTAGTAGGAAAATGTAATTTGTAAAAAATAATTATATTCGTCTTGTTTAACTGTAGATGTAAACTAATTTATATTTTCACGAATGAATCAAATTAACAACTAGAAAAATCACTAACTTTGACTTGGAAGTCAAGTAATGAATTTCTGAGGATGAAACCCTGACTACACGGGATACACACGTCAATTTTATAAAAGCAGCTTCTATAAATGAAATAAAAGAATTAAAATAGGATAAAATAAAACTAGGAGATTGAACATGTCAGCACGATCCAAATAATTATATTGAACGCTGACCTTGCCAATTTTGTATGCGGGGAGGACCTTGGATTTTTTTTCTTTTTTGTAGGCGAATGGCAACTTCATTATCCGGACACTTCTTCTTGGATTCCTTCCAAACTCTTCTTTATAAATGCAATTGACCGTCAATATCCAATTTAAATATCTTATATTAAAACATAAACACGTTTAATAAAATTAGATAGGAAACAGATATATCTAAGGAACAGAGATTAGTTTTGTAAAAATGTAAAATGGCAGCTTTTTTCATTTTATTTATTGATATTAAAGTTTTTTTAATTCAATCTAAAAGATAATATTGCTGAACTGTTACTAGTCATAATTAGGAGACACCATATTCGGAAAAAAATTTCCGCATGATTATTTCATCACAATGATATCAAATCTTGCAGGGATTCTGCAATGATCTCTAATCCTAGAGGAATTTTGTAATGATTTCTAATCATCATCATTATCATCATCATCATCATCAACAACAACAACAAGGATTAAGCCCAATGTCCTGTTCCGATCTCATTATAGGTCGAATTGGTCCTTCCATCTCTTCAATGGTCTTCCCAACAATCTTCTCCCTTTTGGTTTATAATTATACATTCTTCTTGGTATGCGCTATTCATTCATTCGTAATACGTGCTGAAGATAAGCATTTTGATAATATTTTATTCTTTCCACAGAGATTAAATATATTAAGTTCTGTTCTTATATCTTCGTTTTTCATTTTATCGGTCCTTTGGTATCCTGTTATTGCTCTCAACATCTTCATTTCAGCATCCACTATTTGTTTACTATCTGCCTTTGTTAATGTCCAGGTTTCACATCCATAGATAAAAGGTGGAACTGCCAATACTTTGTAAAACTTCAAAATAGTTTCTTTTCTAGTCTTATTCAATAAAGTGCGTTTAATTGTGCCACGTAGATAAAATAATAGTTCTGCAATGCTCTGGTATTTTAGTGCGATTTTGTACTTGTCTCGAACCCCGGAGGGATTCTGCAGTGGTCTCGAATTCTGTAGGATTTTTTAATAGTCTGGAGTCCAAGATTGATTCTGCAATGGTCTCGAATAGTACAAAATTTCGTAATGTTTTCGAATCCTAAAGGGATTACTGAATGATATCGAATCCAAGAGGGACTTCGTAATGATTTTGAGCCCTGGAGAGATTCCGCAATGGCCTCGAATCCTAAAGAGATTCTGCAGTGACCTGGAATTATAGAGGAATTTTGTAATAATCTCGAATACCCTGGTAGGATTCTGCAACGGCATCGAATTGTTGAGGAATTTCATAATTATCTAGAATCCTAGAGGAATTTCGTAATGGTCTCAAATACTAGGGAATTTCGTAATTATCTCAAATCCTAGAGAAATTGCATAATGGTTTCGAATCCTATAAAATTTGTTAATAGCTTCGGATACTGAAGGAATTTCGTAATGGTATCGAATCCTAAAGGGATTAATAATCGTCTCAAATCCTGGAGAGATTCTGCAACACTCTCGAGTCTTACAGGAATTTCTTAAAGGTCTCGAATCCTATAGAGATTCTGCAATCATCTCAAAGATGGATTTCGTAATGGCCTCAAACGTTGCAGATATTTCATAATGGTCTCAAATGTTAGAATTTCGTAATGGACTCGAATCTTAGAGGAATTTCATAACGGTTTCCATTCTTGGAGAAATTTGTTTATGATCTTGAAAATTGCAGGAATTTCATAATTCCTCGGATCCTGAAAGGCTTCTGCAATGGTATCGAATTACGAAAATATTCTACAATGTTCTCCAATTATAAAGATATTCTATAACAGTCACGATTCCAAGGAAGATTTTTAATGGTTTTGAACCCTGGAGGGATTCGAAAATAGTCTCGAAACCCCGGTGAAACTTTCTAATGATCTCGAACGTTGAAAAAATTCTGCGATGGTCTCCAAATTACACTGGTCAACATGATTTTTTGTCTCATGAGTACCAATAGTTGTAGGCCTACTTAATGCAGTTTTTTTATCGTGTTTTTAAATATGTATTCGGAATTTCTCCATGAGCCACAGTTTTTTATTTCAATTTCAATTAATGGATTTAAATAATTATTTTTTTAAATAAATCTAGATTTCTTCCCAGAAAATCTTGGCGCAGTGAGCGATGAGCACGGGGAACACTTTCATCAGGAGATTTCAGCTATGGAAAAGAGATATTGTCCCGCGCCGTAGCCGAGCGGTTAAGGTAGGAAGCCTTGGCGCAGAGCTACGGGATTTGCGCTGGTTCGAGTCTCCGTGGAGGAAGAAATTTTCTCATGGTATTTCGGCCAGTATGGGACCGGTGCCCACCCAGCATAGTGAGGCAATTGGGTAGCTACAATAAGTAGCGGCTCCAGGTTGAGGAACCAGCTATAACGGCTGGGGGACTCGACATGCTAACCACATGTCACCCCTACACTGGCTGTTGATCATCTACCTCTGTGATTGACACATGTGGATGTGAAGGGCCAGCAGCCGGCTGGTAAAAGGGCAACCGCTGAAAAGTGGAAAGACCCTCAATCGGAATCGGAAAAGAGATATTAAGGCAAATTGAATCCTAATATGCTGGCCGATTATTGTTGAACCATCAAGAGGGATACTCCACAGGCGAAATATAGCAGAAAATCGTAATTTCTTACTTTCTAGGTGAGTCCGATTGTTCGAATATTGTGTAGTTACGAATGTAGAAAATATTGAAGTGTTTGAAATTATAATAATGCCTGTCTCTCGTAAACCTTGCGCGATAGAGAAAAACCGATATCATACTCGTATTTGAATTCAGGAGAAAAAATACTATCAGAATCACAGTTTTTTCTTTCTGAGGCAAAAGACAATTGTTGCTCAGTGTTATGAGGAATCCTGTGTTATTCTCATGTGCTCTGTTATGTTTTGGAAATCAGAAGGAACCCTGCAACATTTGAATTCTTAAAAGAATTGTACAGTATAGCCTACATGAATAATGAAGGAACTAAGAAATTAACTCGAATATTGGAGGGATTCTACAATGAATATCAAATCACTGGGATTCTGCAAAGAAGCCGAATCTAGAATTTTCTTCAGTGGACTCTACAAAGAGTGTGAGTTTAAAACAATGAACCCTCAATATACTCTCGAAAGAATCATAAAAATATTTAAATATAACAAGGCTATACTCTGGAAATAGGCTGTTTAAAACTTAAAGTACTAGCCTAGCTCTGAAAAGAATTCTAACTCTACAAATAACACTGGTCAACATGATTTTTGTCTTATGAGTACCAATAGTTGTACTTAGTGCAGTGTTTTCGTGTTTTCAAATATGTATTCGTAATTTCTCCACCACCCACAGATTTTTTATTTTAATTTTAATTAATTGATTTAAATAATTATTTTTTTGATATACGTTTTTTCGTCCACTTGTCCATTGTAAAATAAAACCAAATGAGCTAACTCAGGAGATTTCAGCTATGGAAAAGAGATATGAAGGTAAATGGAATCCTAATATGCTGGCCGATTATTGTTGGACCATCAAGAGGGATGCTCCACAGGCGATAGCAGAAAATCGTCATTTCTTACTTTCTAGGTGTGTCCGAATGTTCGAAAATTGTGTAGTTACGAATGTAGAAAATATTAAAGTGTTTGAAATTATAAATTCCTGTCTCTCGAAAACCTTGCGTGATGGAGAAAAACCGATATCATACTTGAATTCAGGAGAAAAAATACTATCAGAATCACATATCGTTTCTTTCTGAGACAAAAAAGTTTTTTTTTGTTGCTCAGTGTTAATCGATTCTTAAGAGAGAATTCAGGAAAGAATTTAAACTTTCGATAAAAATTCTGAAATAAATCAGTAAACTCTGAATGGATTGTGAAAAAAAAAATCTCAACATTCGATGTGTACAAACAGTTCAGCATAACTAACTCACTGGAACTATCGAACCCGTAGGTCCATGGCCGCGCGGATATCATACATCCATACATCCAGGATATCCTACATCGCTCTCCATACATCCATATTCTGAGCTATTTTTTCCAATCATCTCCTTATAATCTACTTCTCTCAAATCACTGATATTATTCTCCCACCTCATTCTTAGTTTATCTACTGACCATTTCCCCTCTGGTTTTCCTACAAGAAACTTCCATGCACCTCTCTCATTTCCCACTTGTGCCACATGTCCTGTTCATCGCAGTCCTACAAATATCATGTATCTCACTGTTATTTAGCCTTCTCCATAAGCATGTCTGTTCATCTCTCTTTGATTCAAACATTTTCCTAAGAACTTTATATTCAAATACTCGTAATCCTTTCTCCTCTGTTAAAGTTGAACCGAAAGTGCGATTTTCGGTTCGCTACTGCAGTGCCGTTATCCTCCCTGAACAGAAAGATTCGTGAACTATGCCAATATCCTTTCTCTATGCATCTACCCCTACTCTCCTTTTTGCCTCTCCTGTTGCGCTGTTTGTGCTGCGCATCTCCCCTTTTAACTCGGAACGCTCAAATACGCAGTGCACATCAAGAACATTATCATTCGATCGGAACTTTGAGTTGAGACAACGTCGTCTGGAGCCGCGAGTGGCGTGGTTTAAGTTTTGGTCCTGAGGACCGAGGAAAGACTACCCTGGCTTGGACCATGGTATGAATGTTGTGTGAGGTATGATATAGTTTTGTGATGTTAAGGATTATTATTTATTTTCTTTTTGTTGAAGAATGATCAAGTATTTACATTTGTTATATTTTTCATCCACTTCAGACGTCTTGTTTATATTAAACATCATTTTTATATATATATATCCTGGTTAATGTTCAAGTTATTTATGTGCATGCTGCTGTTTGATATTCCTGTACTGAAACTTACTTATTTAGGAGATCATTTTAGCTTCCTTTATTTTCCGTCTAGCTTTCATGACTAATAACAATAATGATACATTCAGTTTAAAATCAGAATCATAAACTACTCTACTGTTTTGAGATCTATTGTTGATTCATGTTTAAGTGTTTAGGAAAGAAAGATGAATCAATCTTTGCCTCCTATGGGCCCGGGCAAAGGTTTTTGATTAATAACCTCGGATGTTATGAACTCTAGGCTAATATATACAACGTAAACAAAAGACGATCCAAAAAGAAAACTGCACAAATGGTAGCAGTCAGAGTGGTTATATATATATATATATATATATATATATATATATACCTTAAATAAAAATAAATACCTTAATCTATGAAAGAACTTTTTTGATACAGTACATAGAAGATACTTTTTTAGAGAGTTCCAATTTTAAAAGGAAACTGCAATATTAAAATAGAATAAGAAGCTCTGCAACTGTACTTCAACATTAATCCTAAAATTAGCAATGTATCCTAAAAATACAACGATGTCATATATTTAATATTGTTTATAGAACAACACAAAAACAAATGAGTGTAAATTACTTAAATCTGTGTCAAATTACACAATAACGTTCAATAATAACTTACACTTTTACATTATTTTGTTTTCATTGCGGTCCGAACTATTCAGGGGAAAGCATTTTTTTGATAGATACACAAAACAGAAATTAGAGACAAATGTCAAATTCAAGATATAGCCAGATTTACTAAGGATATGTGGCACAAATGGCGAATGAAAGACGTGCATGGAAGCTTCTTGTAGGAATACCAGAGGGAAAACGCCCAGTTGGTAGACAAAGAATGAGGTGGGAGAATAACATTAACTATGATTTGAGGGAAGCAGATTATACAGGGGATGATTGGAAAACATTGGCTCAGCATAGGGATGTATGGAGAACGTATGTCCGCGCGGCTATGAACCTACGGGTTCGATAGTGCTAGTGAGTTAGTTAGTTAGCCAGATTTACTATAGAGAGACGAAAATATTGGAAAGATCATATAGAAAAAATGGAACACAACAGACTTGTAAAAAGAGCTAAAGAAGATAGACCAATGGACGGGAGAAGAGCAAGAGGACGACCAGCCACGAGATGCATAGGCAGTAACTGCACATCCAATACGTCTTCCTCCAAAGAGTGATTTGAGAAATAAACAAGACAAAAATCCTACAAATAAAGAAGAAGAAGCGATCCGAAACATTTAAATAACTGCCAAGAAAAATAATTGCTTTGCCAATTTAAGGGCCAAGGACTTCGCAATGTTATTGAACCTGGAGATATCTTGTACTTTCTTACTCACTAACTGGCACTATCGAACCCATAGGTTCATGGCCGCGCGGACATAAGCTCTCCATACATCCTATCCTGAGCCAATGCTTTCCAATCATTCCCTGTATAATCAATCTACTTCCCTCAAATCATAGTTAATGTTATTCTCCCACCGCATTCTTGGTCTACCAACTGGGCGTTTTCCCTCTGGCTTTCCTACAAGAAGCTTCCATGCACGTCTTTCATTCCCCATACGTGCAACATGTCCTGCCCATCGCAGTCTACGAGACTTAACTGTTCTTATTATATCTGGTTTCCTATAAAGACCATGTAGTTCATTGCCGTGTAGTCTTCTCCATTCACCTGTCTGTTCATCTCTCTTTGGTCCAAAATTTTTCCTAAGAACTTTATTCTCAAAAACTCGTAATCTCATTTCCTCCCTTAAAGTAAGAGTCCATGTTTCGCACCCATATAATATAACTGGTAGAATAATAGTTTTATATATTTTCAGCTTAACGTTTTTTGAAAGGAGTTGGTACATCCTTTTCCGGAGATATCTTGTAATGAACTCTAATTTACAGATACCTGCAGTATCGGAGTGTGCTTCCGGAGAAACTCTGAAAAATACTATAGGCCTACTATTAGAAGATCTTTTTCTATCTGAACCAATTCTGGAACATCATCAAAACGCACAAGATAATTCAAAGGGTAACTGGGGGATATTTTGAATTAGGATGTTTCATCTTGAGGTACAATAGGCTGATATTATTGATATTGGCGCGATGGGGGCAGTGAAACAGGTGGATTTATCTAATGTTTTGCTTGGAAAAGTCTCGCTTGTAAATGTGGGTGTTAGATGTTGAACATAACCTTAACAGCAAATGACCTACAAAATGGCGTCGGATGCAAGTTATCTCGAGTAAACAAGTGAAAGTTGAGTGACCGCGATGTAGGCAACATGAGGGTAATATAAAACATTACAAAGGAATAAATAATTCCATGGCCGTAATGGAAGGAGAATATAGATGAATACATTCGTCCCATTTATCAGAAAGAGAACACAATTCTATACAACGAGTATATTTAAAAAATAGTTTTCGCACTTTAGCTATTGTATCTTCCTTAAGTGTATCATTCCCTTATAATCTACTTCCCTCAAATCATGGTTATTGTTATTCTTCCACCTCATTCTCGGTCTACCAACTGGACGTTTCCCCTCTGGTTTTCCTACAAGAATTTTCAATGCGCCTCTTTCATTTTCCATTCGTACCGCATGCTCTGCACATCGCAGGCTATGAGGCTTAACTGTTCTTATTATATTATGGCTTCCTATGAACACCATGTAGCTTACTATTACATAGTCTTCTCCATTCGCCTGTCTATTCATCTCTCTTTGGTCCAAAATAGTCATTAACAGACCGTTTCCATTATATAATATATTTCTATGTGTGAACATAATTACTCTACTGATGCTTATTTCTCTATCCATCTATTTTCGGGTTTTTACAGTTGATGCCATCTTCCCGTCCCAAACCTTCAAAGCCTACGGTCTTGGGCATCTCCAATGTTTAGCCCTCTTGCTTGCATTACTGTCTTCATGTTTTCCTTCCATGTTAACTTTGGTCACCCTCTTATCTTCTATTGGTCAGTTGCCATCGCTCATCTTCCATTGTTAAAATATGTCCTAACCACTTTAATTCCTTCTCCTCAATTCTTTCAATTATGCTTTCTTCTATGTCCACCGCTGTGGTCTCGAGGTGGCATGCTGCCTTGTCACGTAGCGGGCCCGGGTTCGATCCCCGGTCGGGACAGTTTTCTGAGTGAGGTTTTTATCGGGGATTTTCCTCACCTGTAAGACAAATGTCAGGAAAACTTCAAGGCCAAACGGTCCCCGAAATCATATGGCCATCATCATGACCCTTATCATTATCATCATTATTATTATCATCATCATCATCATCCTTCACCGGTGTGGAAAGCAACGGGAAGCTACCACACCTACAATTCCCTAGTAAAGCTGCAAGCATAGCATGAAAATGCTATGATTGCAGTGAAGAACCTGCCTTCGGGCAGAATTACTATGGATGGATGGATGCTTTCTTCTGCTTCCATTATGTTTCTAATTTCCTTATTTGTAACATGTTCTAATTTTGACTTCTTGGCACTTCTGCGTAAATAATGGTGTTCATCTGCAGCCCCAATTTCTTAGTGCTACTCAATAGAGTGTGCGTGATGGCCCTTAGTATACCTCAATGCTTCTAAAATGCACCGTTGAAATTGCCGTATGTAATAAAATATTAAAAATATAAAATTAGTACGTAATTAATCAGTCGTCCTCAACTAAAATAAAGTTCTATTAGAAAACTTCGCCAAGTAGTTAAAATATGAAGGCCTTTCAAAACAAAGCCTCATCTTCGACATTTGAACTGATATCAGTTAAAATCCCCTTGCTATCGACCAATAATAGCACATCATCAGCATAAATTAACACCTTATTAATACCATTGAGTTGTAGGCCTTCTTTATCTCTAAATATTTGATGGCATGCTCTAGTACTAAAATGGGGGCTTAGGGTTAAGGTACTACGCTACAATTCGGAAGGTCGAGGGTTCGAGTCCCGGTGGGGTCAGGATTTTTAAACTGACCCAAACCTTCGGGCGGCACAATGGCCCTGAGGTCAACTCAGCCTGTAACGGAAATGAGTACCAGACGCTTGATCTGGGGGTAAAGGCGGCCGTCCGCAGGGCTGACAACCCGGCTGACATTAAGTGTCGATTATCTAGAAAAAGTGGGAGCCTTAACCTCCTACTACCGCAAGGGCCTCCCAAGGCCTGTATGGGTTCACTTTACCTTTACCTAGTACAAAACTGAATAGTAAAGGAGACAGTGTATCTCCTTGCTTTAACCCACTGTGAATTACAAAAGTATAACGACAGCTGTTTGCCTTCATATTCGTATAAAAGTCAAGTAAATGTTTAAGACTATATTTTAAATAATATTTTTCGAACTAAACCTAACATTCTCTAGATGCAAATTTAAAAATTTATAAAACCATACTGAGATACCACGAGTGATTTCCAAATTATCGATAAATTCAAGACTCACGAAGTGAGGAGTGAATTTATCTAGAGAATTTGGAAATCAAGAGTGGCATTTGTTAGGACTACTTAACAAATATAATTAAGCTGTTTACTCACAAATCATTATTTAACTATATTTATTTTAAAATATTTATATATTTAATGTAAACGGCGATGATTGAAAACAAATCAGAAATGTGAGGTTATGTTCATTCACTGCTACTTGATCATATTATTCATTGCCAAATAAGATCGCAATATTGTAAGAGTGCACCCAAGTGGAGAAATAATGAAACACATCAAACTATATATCATAATCAACATTACGGGTTATTCATTTATTTTTTAGTAAACAACTCAGTAAAATCAAGAAATCTTTTCATTATTTGCTATATTCAATGTATTTGTTGCAGAAAAATAATGCGTTGACCTGTTCAGAACATTATAAAGGAGGAGCTTTCTTTATCACAAAAGCAGGAGCTGATAAAGAGAAATCGATAAAGAGCGAGGTGAAACACGACTGTCATTGGTTGTAAAACAACATTCATTGAAACGTGATTGGTCATTGACTCCCATTTGGGGCATGAGTTAAATAGTCTAGATAAATTCACTCCTCACTTTATGAGTCGTGAATTTATCGATAATTTGGAAATCAGTCGTGGCAATGCATAAGAAAATTAGTCACCTTTTCGACTAATGAACAAAGAAATTAAACGTGAAATCAATTCTGGGAATGCAATTCTGTTATGCATTCGCAGGAACTCTTGTTGTCCCAACTCCTTTCAAAACATGTTAAACTGATAATGTATAAAACTGTTATTCTTCCAGTTATATTATATGAATGCGAAACATGGACTCTTATTTTAAGGGAGGAAAGAAGATTACGAGTATTTGAGAATAAAGTTCTTAAGTAAAATTTTGGACCAAAGAGAGATGAACAGACAGATGAATGGAGAATACTTCATAACAATGAGCTACATGGTCTTTATAGGAAATCAGATATAATAAGAACAATTAAGTCTCGTATACTGCGATGGGCAGGACACGTGTCACGAATGGGGAATGAAATAGTGCATGGAAGCTTCTTGTAGGTAATCCAGAGGGGAAAACGCCCAGTTGGTGAACCAGGAATGAGATAGGGGAATTATATTAACCATGATTTGAGGGAAGTAGATTATACAGAGGATGTTTGGAAAACTTTAGCTCAGGACAGGGATGTATGGAGAGCTTATGTGCGCGCTGTTAAGAGCCTACGAGTTTGATAGAGCCAGTGAATCAGTTAGTTAGTGTGGTGTTAATGTATTATATAGTGTTTTGCTTGCATCATTCTCCTTTGCATTAATTCTTTGGTGTCAGAATGAGTTTCATATTTTGTAACTTTCTCCTAAATTTGTTTTGTTTTATATTGTTTTCTAGTGCCTTTAATTACCTTCTTCAGTCCGGTACTAATCTACTCTATATTGTTTTGCCTATTATATTTTCCCTTGTATTATTTCTTACACAAGGAAATTAAACATAGGCTCAATTCTGGAAATGCGTGCTATTATGCATTACAGCGACTCTTGATGTCCCAACTCCTTTCAATAAACGTTAAACTGAAAATATATAAAACTATTATTCTACCAGTTATATTATATGGATGCGAAACATGGCCTCTTACTTTAAGGGAGGAAAGGAGATTACGAGTATCTGAGAATAAAGTACTTAGGAAAAATTTTGGACCAAAGAGAAATGAACAGACAGGTGAATGAATAAGACTACTTAACAATGAGCTACATGGTCTTTATAGGAAGCCAGATATCATAAGAACAGTTTAGTCTTGTAGACATTGCGATGGGGAGGACATGTGGCACGAACGGGAAATAAAAGTCTTGCATGGAAGCTTCTTGTAGGAAAACCAGAGGGAAAACGCCCAGTTGGTAGACCAAGAATGAGGTGGGAGAATAGCATTAACTATGATTTGAGGGAAGTAGATTATATGGGGAATGATTGGAAGGCATTAGCTCAGGATATGGATGTATGGAGAGCTTATGTCCGCGCGGCCATGAACCTACAGGTTCGATAGTACCAGTGAGTAAGTAAGTAAGTATTATTTCTTAATTTGTATGTGCCAGAATGTATTTTATATATTGAAACTGGCTTCTAAAATCATACATTTTTGTTTTTCCTTTAAATTTAATACTTTGTAATGTATATATTTCTGTAAACGAACAGCACACGAGTACGAGCACTTGTTCATTCGGGTGTCAATACTGTGTACAACATTTATTTGTGAATAAAATACATTCTTATTCTACTAAATGTTTTCTTCTTTGTCTTCACGGTTTAGGCTTATTTACTAGCCTTTTCCGGCTCCAAATTGCTGCTCTTTCCATCTTTTCCTTGGTCTTCCCAAACTTCTTCTTCCTCGTGGTGAATAGTTGTATGCTGCTTTTGGTATTCTATTCTCAGTCATCCTTGCCAAGTGTTCTTTCCAGTTTGTTCTGTATTTCTCTATTGTTGAGTTTAATTCTTCTATTTTTTAGTTGTGTTATTTCTGTGTTATGTTTTTTGTCTGTTCTTTGATATCCTGCTATTCGTCTGAGGAATCTCATTTCAGCAGCTTGTATCCTGGCAGATTGTTGTGTTGTCACTGTCCATGTTTCGGATCCATAAGTAATAATAGGCACTGCCATTGTCTTGTATAATTTCATTATAGAGTCTTTCCTGGCTTTATTTTTCAAAGTTCCTTTTAGTGTACCTGTTATATAATTAAACTTATTTATTTTGTTATTTATATCTGTTCTGCTGTGTATGATATTTCGCAACCTAGGAAGTTATATGTTACTACTTTGTTCTATTGATTTATTTTCTAATATTATCTTTGTCCGAACTGGATGAGCACCCTTGAAGGCCATTGTTTTTTTTTTATTTTTGTGAGGGTATTAATGTATAATATTTATGCTTGTAAATGTATTATGAAATAGTTTGTGATATTGTTTGGAATTGGCAAGTATTTAAAACTTTGAGACGAGTTGCATGTATGACCTACTGCACTCTTGGTGGGCAGTTTGCCTTGGACACGAAATAAAGTTATTGGTATATAAAAATACAGAAAACATGTCTGCCAAACTTTTCGATATAAATCTCTTTATCAGTTTCCATTGCGTAAACTCTTGGATGGTTCCCAGCTGATAAACTTGATTTATTTTGTATCGTTATGTTTGCAAAAAAATTACTTATTAATGGACCGCCCATTTGGTGTAACAGTTAGCATGTCTGACTAGCTTCCAGTTAGATTCACAACTATACCACAGACATTTTTTTTTTAATCTAAGGTTCTGGAACGGAATTCACTAAACCTCTTGAAGATAAATGAGTAGATAAATTGTAACTGAGAGATAGTGGAGAAAATTTGGTATTAGAAGATTCCACTAATAATTTGTAACAGAATTAAATATTTGGGAGTTGATAAAAATGAAGATGGAAACAATGATTTGGAAATAACAAAAATAATAGTTGAAGGACAATCTGTAATAGCAATGTTGAATGGACATTTGTGGGACTATTTAACTCATGCCCCAAATGGAAGTCAATGACCAATCACGTTACAATGATTTTTTATTTACAACCAATCACAGTCGTGTTTCGCCTAGAATTTACCAACTAAAGTTTATCATAATAAGAAAGCACCTCCCTTTTAACATTCTGAATAGGTCATAGCATTATTTTGCAGTAGCTGACTCTCTAAGAAATACGGCTACCAGATTGTATATATAGTGCATGAATGTCAACACATATCGCATGCGGGAGTTAATATAAAACATTTGCAGCAATTAATTATACCACCAAAAAAAGAAACCACTGTTTGTACTTTCTTAAATGTATTTTTTCCCAGAAAAATATAATTGTCATATTTACACCATAGGACATCAGAAATGAATTAATATACAGTTTGATGTATTTCATTTTTTCTCCACCAGAGTACATTTTTTCAAAATTGCGTTCCTTTGGCAATAAATAATATGATCTGGTTGAAGTGACGAACAAAAGAAGCAAATGAAGCGTACCTATCGTTTCTCACTTGTTTTCAAACATCGCCGTTTACATTAAATACATAAATATTTTTAAATAACTATAGTTAAATAATGATTTGTGAGTAAACAGCTTAATTTTATTCGTTAAATAGTCCTAACAAATGCCACTCTTGATTTCCAAATTCTCTAGATAAATTCACTCCTCACTTGGTAATTCGTGAATTTATCGATCATTTGGAAATCACTCGTGGCATTACTTATGATAAACAGATATTCAAAGAAACTAAAATGCATATTTATAAATCAATAATAAGAAGTTTAATGACCTATGGAGCAGAAGCACGGACAATCAATATCAAATTAAAGTAAAAATTGCAATCTACAGAAATGTATTTTTAAGATCTGCACGATGCTCTAAATTAGACAGCAACGGAAATGGTATCATCCTAGAAAATAGTATATTACGATGCGAGGTTGGGAAGAGGTTTTTACAGATTCGAGGGAAATTTTTAATAAATAATAGTTTTAAAAAACTGAAACAACACGCTTTATTAGAAAACCGAACTAAAAAATTAAAAATTATTTTAATTTCCAACACGCTTGGGATAAAATTAAAGTGGTCAACAAAAAATCATTTCCAACACATCTAGAATAAAACTAGAGTTATCTACAAAAAAGTAATGTTACCACCAAAAGCGTGGGGTACTCTTTATCAATTAATATATTTTATAATAAACAGATATTGGTAAAAGTAAAGTGTCTTAAGAAGAAAGTGTAAAAAACCATAAAAAGCACCCCACGCTTCTGATGGTAAAATTATTTTTTTTTTTGTAGATAACTCTAGTTTTATTCTAGATGTGTTGGAGATGATTTTTTTGTTGGCCACTTTAATTTTATACCAAGCGTATTGGAAATTAATTTTTTTTTCAATTTTCTAATAAAGCGTTTGTTTTAGTTTTTTTAAACTATTATTTATTTTTTATTTTTTAGTTTGGTTTTCTAATAAAGCGTGTTGTTTTAGTTTTTTAAACTATTATTTATTTTTTTATTTTTTGGTTTGGTTATCTAATAAAGCGTGTTGTTTTAGTTTTTTAAACTATTATTTTTTTAATTTTTAGTTTAATTGATTGTCATAAACAGAAATCCCATGAAAATTTAATTGCTTACGATATGTTTAGTGTCTACGCACGAATATAATTACATTTTTAAAAATGATCTTTAACTAACATTATTAAAATATTTTTGAATATTTTAATATAGATAAATAGTTACAGTTAATCGTATCCATCTCATATTTCTTTGATAAATTACAATGTGGTAAGTTTACAAAATTGTCATTAATATTTTACAGAATAAGATAAAAGTGTAAATATCTTTAAATTCGATATTATTGTGGTATGAGCTAAAAGTAATACTCTTCTAAAAAAATCCTCCAGGCCGGATTTGAACCAGAGATCTATGGATTACTGAAATTATATACCACTACTGTCCACCACCCTACCAACTGAGGTACCAGAGGATATAATATTAATTTCTTACAACGATGGACTAAAAAGTCGATAAGTCCGCAACCTATTATATATTATATATATGAAATTATTGTATTGTCATTGGTCCTTTACAAGTATACAAAGTTTCAAGTCGATCCAATGTTTTAAATGGGTGAAAATCGTGTTGAAAGATTCCTTACATATACAGATATAGGACAAGCTAATATAGAGCATGTAAAAACCAAGCGATAGCGAGATTCTGTAACACACTTCACAAACGTGCGTTGTACATTACTTTTTGCGCGATGGTGTTTTCAAAATAATAAATAATAATAAAATAATAACATCTTTGTTGGAAATATTTGCGTTCATGACTAACATTTGGCTAACGTTAACAGTGTGGGCAATGTTTATTAGTTGAAACAACAGGAGGCCGTGAGACCAATTAGTCATAAAATAACGGGAGGCCGTATGGCCAATTAGTGATAAAATGACGGCAAATACTTATTTATTATTTTATATTATTTCAAATAAAGTTCAGTTCATTTAAAATGCAGTGATTTGTTTCGTATAATGTGTATTAACACTACCTTTTGGATATATTTTGTATATACATTGTATGTAGTACACATAGACGGCAGGGTTTTACTTCCCACACGCGTTTTGTAATATGTAATATTACGGTATAGTTAATTTATTACAGTATAGTTATTTAGGTTAGCAACCCTAAAATGTAGGAAGTTGAACTTTCAATCATGGTCGCCATTGCTGTAAGTACGACAAAACGCACTATCACGCAAAAAATGAACTTAACGAAACAATTATACAATTTGTGGAAAATAAACAATTAGAAATGTTTGGACACGTGAAGAGGGTGAATGAAGCAGATAGATTGCCAGTTAGGAGTTTGGAGCGGATTACAAATCGGAGGAAAAGAATAATAATATATCCATCCATAGTAATTCTGCCCGAGGGCAGGTCTTTCAGTGCAATCATAGCATTTTCATGCTATGCTTTGCAGCTTTACTAGGGAATTGTAGGTGTGGTAGTTTCCCATTGCTTTCCACACCGGTGAAGGGTGATAATGATAAGTATGATGATAATGTTAAGGATGATGATGATGGCCATATGATTTCGGGGACCGTTTGGGCCTTAATGTTTTCCTGACATTTGTCTTACAGGTGAGGAAAAACCCCGATAAAAACCTCACCCAGAAAAACTGCCCCGACCGGGGATCGAACCCGGGCCCGCTGCGTGACAAGGCAGCACGCTACCTCGAGACCACAGCGGTGGACTTAAATAATATATAATAATAATAATGTTTTATTTATTCTGGCAGAGTTAAGGCTATACGGCCTTCTCTTCCACTCAACCAGCACAAATACAAATTAATATTTGACAAAAAAGGAGAGAGACCCCCAAGAAGACATAGATAAAGCGACTTACTAATTTGATGAAGGACAGGGGACTGCAGGATGGTGACTAGAATAATAGAGATGAATGCAGGAATAGAACCGAAACTTAATATTTGGCACAGGAACATGTTGTATACATTTAAAACCTATTAAATAAATATTGTAACAGAGTACTTCAATTGTGAAAATCGAAATCAAATTAAGAAAAGTGGGACTAAGGTTAAAGGATTACTTCACACTAATCACATGGCTCCATGTCAATGTTGTAACAACCATCACAGTCGTCTTGGATCTTCGAATCTGAAGTGGTACTGATTTAGTTCTACTTATTTAGGTTAACTAACTCACTGGCACTATCGAACCCGTAGGTTCATGGCCGCGCGGACATAAGATCTTCATGCATCCCTATCCTGAGCTAATGTTTTCAAATCATTCCCTGTATAATCTACTTCCCCATCATAGTTAATGTTATTCTCGCACCTCATTCTTCGTCTACCAATTGGGCGTTCTTCCTAGGTTTTCCTACAAGAAGCTTCCATGCACGTCTTTTCATTCCCCATTCGTGCCACATGTCCCGCCTGTCGCAGTCTACGAGACTTAACTATTCTTATTATATCTGGCTTCCTATAAAGACCATGTAGTTCACTGTTATGAAAGTCTTCTCCATTCACCTGTCTGTTCATCTCTCTTTGGTCCAAACATTTTCCTAAGAACTTTATTCTCAAATACTCGTTATCTCCTTTCCTCCCTTAGAGTAAGAGTCCATGTTTCGCACCCATATAATAATAACTGGTAGAAAAATAGTTTTATGTATTTTCAGTTTAGACTTATCTAGGTTACAAATTATAATTAATTGTAAATTTAAATCTGGCAAAGAAAAATTTGAAGATTTATATATATATATATATATATATATATACTTATCAGTTTTAAAACCGGCATTTGAAAAATAAATTAACCTATGCCCATTTATATAAAATAATGGACTATTCTTTGCTATGAAAATGAAACGCGAACTCTTCGAAATAAATGCATCTATAAGTAAGATGAAATAAAAAATAAACATGTAGGGAATTCGATACTGTAACACAGCAATGACAGATCTGAAATCAGGATTCAAAATAATTGTGAGCTCATTGATTATACCCATAGTTGGCAATATCAATTTAATTGCCGATTCTTCAAAAAGCTCAACTGTATAAAGTCTATATCCATCCATAGTAATTCTGCCAGAGGGCAGCTCCTCACTGCAATCATAGCATTTTCATGCTATGCTTTGCAGCTTTACTAGGGAATTATAGGTGTGGTAGCTTCCCGTTGCTTTCCACACCGGTGAAGGATGATGATAATGATGGCCGGATGATTTTCGGGGACCGTTGGGCCCTAAGCTTCCTGACATTTGTCTTACAGGTGAGGAAAAAGCCCGAAAAAACCTCACCCAGGAGCCTGTCCCGACCGGGAATCGAACCCGGGCCCACTGCGTGACAAGGCAGCACGCTACCTCGGTGGACAAAGTCTATATAGTAGCCTATTATTTGGAGCATGCATTTCATGCTGAAATTGATGGGCTCTTATTGATATATATCTGGCACACGATTCAACAACACGTCCTAGTAATACCTTAGTTGCCTCATTGAGTATGTATGTTGATCGTATGCCATTCATGACATCTATGGCCAAATAAGATAATTAAATTAACCTGGTCTAGTGGCTCCTGACAAAGGAGAGGTTATGGCTCAACATTCGGCTACGCCATTATAGATAGATTAGATTTTTTTTTCCAATGCCCCAGCTTGTCATTTCGACATTTCTGATGTACTCTCCTGGCATTGGCTTAATTGTAACCCACTTCTGAAGTTGGGGCGCCTAGAAGGCAGAGTTACGTTACCCCGATGATATGATGGATGATAAATGATAATGAAGCGCCAGGAGAGTTCTTAATCTAAACTTAACCTAAATTCCAGACCATGGGAAACCACAGGAATGATTCCCTTTAACCCTTAAATTAAAAATGTATCCTATTGGATACATTGATTCCATATATTTACTATTGTTTTTGGATCAATAGGAAAACAAACTAGTAAAAATTACTTAAATTTATGTCAAATTACGCAATAATGTATAACAATAAATTACAGTTTTACATGAATTTATTTTCCTTGCAGTCCGGAATATTTAAATAACTGGCCGACAAAAATATTGTATTGACGATTTTAGGGTTAAGGAAAAATTCCTATGGTTTGACCGGGAATCGAACCCGGGACTTTATGAACTGTAGTCAGAAACGCTGACCACCACCCCATGAGGCTGGTCTGAGAGAGACAGATTAGATTATATGTGTAATTTAACCCTGGTGAACTATACGAGAAGACCTTTACGGTCTTAACTCCATCACGTAAAATAGATAAATAAAAAAAGAAATAAAGAAAAAACTGAGGAATCTCCCGAATTTGATTTTTAAACAATGACATATGAACAATCTACCTTGTTATTATCTTGTTAGATATTTTAAGATGTGCGTACGTGTATTAACAATTTAGTGGAAGGAACAAATGCGTGCGGATGAACGCGTGACTTGTTCTAGAGACTAAGGAAATGTGAACGGGTCAGCCAGACACTTTATAGAGTCTAGACCAGTAGTGCACAACCTTTCTCAACAAGCGTCACAGTTGGGCGAGTTGGCAACTAATAGCTTCAACAGTGTGTCCTTCCCAAACCCCAAGGTTATAAAGAACCTACCATTCCTCATTCATAATATTTTTGTTTCTAGTTAATTAGTCGCTTCGATTGTTACATTGTACTCAGACATTAAACTATGAGAAGTTGATAATTTTAGAAGGTATTTCAATTAGAAGTAAATATCAATAAAACTATATATATATATATATATATATGTTCACACAAATAAATACATTATATAATGAAAATGGACATTTAATGACAAATGATGAAAATTTTGAAGAATTGGCTGAATTCAAATATCTTACTTACTTACTCACTGGCACTATCGAACCCGTAGGTTCATGGCCGCGCAGACATAAGATATCCATACATCCCTATCCTGAGCTAATGTTTTCCAATCATTCCCTGTATAATCTACTTCCCTTAAATCATAGTTAATGTTATTCTCCCACCTCATTCTCGCTCCCAACTGGGCGTTTTCCCTCTGGCTTTCCTACAAGAAGCTTCCATGCAAGTCTTTCATTCCCCATACGTGCAACATGTCCTGCCCAAAGCAGTCTACGAGACTTAACTGTTCTTATTATATCTGGCTTCCTATAAACACCATGTAGTTCACTGTTATGTAGTCTTCTCCATTCACCTGTCTGTTCATCTCTCTATGGTCCAAAAATTTTCCTAAGTACTTTATTGTCAAATACTTGTAATCTCCTTTCCTCCCTTAAAGTAAGAGTCCATGTTTCGCACCCATATAGTATAACTGGTAGAATAATAGTTTTATATATTTTCAGTTTAACGTTTTTGAAAGGAGTTGGGACATCAAGAGTCTCTGCAATGCATAATAGCACGCATTTCCGGAATTGAACCTATGTTTAATTTCTTTGTACATCTCATTCCTATATGTGATTATTCTTCCTAGGTATTTGAATTAATCCACTTCCTCAAAATTTCCCTCATTTGTCATTAGCTGTCCATTTCCATTATATAATGTACTTCTACATGTAACCATATATTTAGTTTTATTGATATTTACTTCCAGTCCTAAGTTCTTAGTGTTACTCAATAGGAATTCAAATATCTAGGAACAATAATTACAAATAGGAACGAGATGCGCACAAGAAATTAAACAATGGCTCAATTATGGAAATACATGCTATTATGTATTACAGGGACTCTTGTTTCCCCAACTTCTCTCAGAAAACAAACTGAAAATATACAAAAGCGTTATTCTTCCCGGTTCTATTATATCTATGCGAAACGTGGCCTCTTACTTTAAGGGAGGAAAAAAATTAGAATATTTGTGAATAAAGTTCTTAGGAAAAATTTTGGACACAAGAGAGATAAACAGACAGGTGAATGGAGAAGTCTACATAAAAGTGAGCTAAATTATCTTTACAGGCAACCAGATATAAGAACAGTTAAGTTTCATAGGCTGCAATAGGCAGGACATGTGGCACGAATGAGGAATAAAAGAGGGACATGGAAGCTTCTTGAAGAAAAACCAGGAGGGAAAACGACCAGTTGGTAGATCAAGAATGAGGTAGGAGAATAACATTAACCATAATCTGATAAAAGTATAGGCTATTATACAAGGGGATGATTGGAAAACATGAGCTCAGGATAGGGATATGTGGAGAGATTATATACGCGTGGCCACGAACCTTCGGGTTCGATAGTGCCAATCAGTGAGTCAGTTATTGTAATTTAGAAATTTTAGATTCACTGGCCTAGTCTGGATTTGAACCCAGGGAAACTTCGATTCCAAACGTTAATAATGACAAATTACTTCATAATTATAAAATGCTCTTTCTAGATTAATAAGTTATTATATATATATATATATATATATATATATATATATATATGTTTAACATTTAGCAATGCAAGCTTAATATGGCATGATAAGAAAAATAAATGCCTGGACGGGATTCGAACCCGGAACTCTGAGTCTGTACCTCAGCGTGTTATCCATTACACCACCAGGCGAATCCAATTCAAACAGTAATTTTTTTATAATATAATTTTTTATATAATACATATATAAGAAAAATAAGTGTTTGAATTGGATTCGTCTGGTGCTGTAATGGATAACACGCTGAGGTACAGACTCAGAGTTTTGGGTTCGAATCCCGTCCAGGCATTTATTTTTCTTATCATGCCATATATATATATATATATATATATATATAACTTATTGTACTTGCACAAAATTTTAGATTTTTTAAGCCATTTTTCGAAAATGTTGTGTGCATTTTTTTCGAATTTTCGAGTACATCAGAAAAAATAATTGGGGTACCATAATTTAAAATATGTATGAATGTTGTACTATCAAATCGTAAAACACGCATGCGCTTAAGTATTATCACATTTTAAAATAAGTATACATTCAGATATAAAATCGTAAGACAACCTTGCATTCAGGCACAATCTAATAATAAAATGTAACTGCATGTATGTGCTGTTAAAATTATAAACTATGCACGTATTCTTATATCGCAAAGTATGTAAATAACTGACTCACTGGCACGATCGAACCCGTAAGTTCATAGTCGTGCGGACATAAACGCTCCATACATCCCTATCCTGAGCTAATGTTTTTCAATCATCTCCTGTATAATCTACTTCCCTCGAATCATTGTCAATTTTATTCTGCAACCTCATTCTTGGTCTGCCTATTGGCCACTTCCTTCTGGTTTTTCTACAGAGCTTCCATTCACCTCTTTCATTCCCCATTTGCGCCACATGCCCTGTCCATCACAGTCTACGAGACTTAACGCATATTATTATATCTGGCCCATAAAGATCATGTAGTTCACTGTTAAGTAATCTCCTCCATTCACCTGTCTGTTCATCTCTCTTTGGTTCAAAAAATTTCCTAAGAACTTTATTCCCAAATACTCGTAATCTCTTCTCCTCCCCCTTAATATGCGAACACTTATAAGTATGCTATAAAATATTTAAATATATACGAATTCATGTACTTCTGAATCTTAAAATATGCGTATATTTTCAAACGGTATAATATATAGCCTATACACTATTATAAAATCAACAAATGCAGAAAATATGCATTGATAAAGATCACAAATTACAATTTTAATGAATGTTTGCACTATTATACAGGACTATTCAGAAAGAAGGAACATACTTCAAATATTTATTTTTTCCAAACTACAAAAAAAAAAATAGAAAAACAATTCTAACGTTCCTGGAAAGAGAAAAGTTCAAATTTCAGTATTTTATGCATTCAATACGAAAAATAAATAAAAAGTAAAAAATCTAATTCTTCTGAAAGTACAAACCAATAATAATAATAATAAAATAATAATTATAGATGTAAAAAGATTACCAAAATAATTCATACGAAATACTGATTCTTAATAAAATCAAACTAACAACAAATATTATAAATAATTCCAATACTATTTGTGTTACATGACAAATATCAAAACGGTGGCTCATTTCTTGCCACACATGAATCAGCTGGTCTCCAGTTATCGAATTTACAGCTTCAACAATTCGTAGTTGCAGATTTTGAAGAATGTCATGCATAGGAGGGATAAAAACACGGCCTTTTACGTATCCCCACAGATAAAAATCACAGGGGTTTTAGAACTGGTGACCTGGGAGGCCACCGGCGATGAAGTTGATCTTCTGCTCCTCCTCTTCCAATCCAACGTCCTGTTGTGTCGCCATTTTAATACAATCAACGTAACAAGCAACGGCACCAATGCGACCGTGATCAGAACTTCAAACTTTTCTCTTTCCAGGAACGTTGGAATTATGTTTCTATTTTTCGTAGTTTGGAAGAAATAAATGTTTGAAATCTGTTCCTTCTTTTTTGAATAGCCCTATATTTAAAAATAAACATAGATTACTGCACTATCAAATGACAAAAAGTGAATTTAGACTTTATCAATACTAAAATATGCTTCCACGCAGGGATTATCACTTGTTAAAACATGCATATAAAACTCACACGCACTATCGAATACAGAGGTTCATGGTCGCGTGAATATAAGCATTCCTACATTATATTTTCCAATCATTTCCTATAGGCCTATATTTCACCTCCATCAAGTCATGGTTATGTTACTCTTTCCACCCCATTCTTTGCCTACCTATTAGACGATTTCCCTCTAGTTTTCCCAAAATAAGCTTTCGTGCTCCTTTTTCATTCATCATTTGTGTCACAGTCTATGAGATTTAACTATTTTATTAAAATTAATTTTTCATTAAAAAAAACTGGAACTCACAGTTATGTAGTTGTTTTTGTGCCCCTTTTTCATTCATCATTCCTGTCGCAGTCTACAAGATTTAATTATTGCTATTAGAAATTGTTTTCCATAAAAAACATGGAACTAACTGTTATGTAGTTTCCTCCATTTACCTGTCAGTCTATCTCAACTTAATAAAAAAAATCCTAAGCACTTTATTATCAAGTACTCGTAAACAATTCTTCTCTCTTTAAGTAAAGTAAGATATAATTTCTCGAATTCAAAAAACGTAACTGGAAGAATTTCAAATTTTACACTATAAAATCTTAAAATGTTTCATTCTTTTATTTTCATCATCATCATGAACAAATTCGTTTTAGGCCATGTGGCCTGTACGGTAAACCTAGCGAAGATGGTCTTGATCTTTCCATCGATGTTTTGGTCTTCCTTGGTCCCTATGTCCAGTTGGGGTATATTGGAATGCCAATTTTGGAAATCTATTTCTTGCCATTCTTCTCAGATGATTTTTCCATTCTTGTTGGTATCTTTGGATATCTTCATTTAAACTTGCTACTCCAAGTTTTCCTCTGATAGTAGTGTTCCTTTGGTGATCCAGTCTATTAACTCCTAACAATGATCGTAAGAAGCGCATTTGGCTTACTTGAAGTTTATGAGAGTTTCTTTTATTTAAAATCCAAATTTCACTTCCGTATTTTAGAGCAGCTTTTGATGTGACGTTATGTAATCTTAGTTTTGTCTCTGTCCTCATCTGTTTACCAATTCTTTTATTTTAAAAGCTTAAAATAAGCATGCATTTTTTTTTCTTAAGCTAATGAAGCATACAATATCGTGTACTCAAACCTTGTCAAGTAGCCTACTAAAATATGGATGCATTATTGAACTGTGTGTGTGTGTGTGTTCCAATACTAGACATTATACTTCCCGAGCTTCGGGTTCCGCGCTAGGCAGAGAGATGGCATCAATGTCGACTATTTTATTTACTCATCAAATAGATATATCATTTTATGTACAGTAAAAGCTCCTTCCTTATTCGCGGTTCCGTTATTCGCAGGTTAAAATATTGCGACACAGTTCCTGTATTCGCGGCTAAAATTTTCTTTATCTGCGGACCCAGTCGGTATATTTGAAGGATTAATATCCTTTATTAACGCATCGGCAACATTTTTTTTTTTTTACTGCAGGCACGTGTCAAGGTGGCTTTTACAAAGAGCGATTCAAATCAAATTGACAAATTGATATAAAAGTAAAACAAACCTTATTGTCACTGAGCCTAAAGTTCGTTGTTAAAAGCTATCGCCGCTGCATTTCACGTGCCGCTATGACCGTTGATAAATACCGCCCTAGCCACGATCGGTGTTTTATCGTTTCAACTTGTCATTCGTTGCAATAATTTTGATTGAATAACACGCGTCTCTTCTGCTTTCTTACCAATTTATAATGTCGAGTAAGATGAAAATTGTTCAAAATCTCTCATGAATTGATTATTTTGATGATTTTTATTTTATATCAGCACCTTGGAACGTATCCCCTGTATACCCATACAAATTACCATTCCATATTCGCGGTTACTGTATTCGCGGCATATTTGCGGAACATATCCCCCCCAAATAAGGAGCTTTTACTGTATAAGACGTAATACTTGTATTGTATATAGAGAATAGAGTAAGATAAGTGCATTTTTAAGTGTTTGTGTAGTGCAATTGTGCGGTATGATAATGAAATTTACCTTTTTTTTTTTCAGAAGAAAGAAAATACATATGCATTTACATTGCGCACGGGCCTGCTTGGCCGTACGTGAATTATTTTTCCATGAATAAAAATAAAATAAATAAATAAAAATAATCATAATATAAACAAATGCCTACAAATACACTTGTATCAAAAACAATAACAGGCTACATATATGTAAAATCTATGTCTACACTACATCACAATAATACATATCTACACTCATCCATGAAACGACCATGTGTATAACTAAATAAAAAAATAAAAATTCTCATTCTGTATATTAATATTTTAAAAAATTGCTAGAAAACAAATTAGAAAAAAAACACACACACACATATACACACGCGCAAGATGATGTGGAGAAGAGAAAAAATAAACCATATATCGCATGTAGCCTATTCTGTCAAAAAGACCAAGGGGGCCTGCAGGCTTAACATCTCCATCTGACGGACACTACCAAAAATATCGTACACATCCCTTCGCAATATATAATATTTGGGAGATGTTTGGAATATAATCCAGGCATCTGGCGCACAATTTAGTAAAAAAAAAGTACACCTCTTACAAAGGAGGTTCCAACCATTGCAAGCCGATACCTAGCTTGAAATTTCTTCCTGAGAAGCGTTGTGAGGTACCAAGACCGAGTCCAAAAAAATATCTACCGCTTTTAACTACAAGGCACAGACATTGAAACCAGAATCCAGCAATGGAAACTTACTCTACGAAGCATGTGGATGTTCCTGTTTGAGTAGAGCAGAGTGGAGTGAAGCGGGGCGCGGGGCAGACGGAAGGTTATGACGGTTATCCAATCCACCAAGTCAGGAGTTGTATTACTTCCCTATAGTTTAAATGAGAGATTTGGCGCTGGATTTTAATTTTGGATACGGCCTTGGTACATCACAATGCTTGTCTGGAAGAAATTTCAAGGTAGGTTTCTGCATGCAATGATTGGAAGTTCCCGTATTAGCTCCGATATTGACAATTTCGTCTTCTTCACTTCACGGGCTAGGCAAATTGCCTGTTCCGCCTCGCAGTTGTTCTATCCATCTTTTCACTGGCCTTCCTACATTCCTTGAACCTCTTGCCTTGTAGTTAAAGGCTGCTTTTGGTAACCTTGTTACATTCTTTCTTTCTACATGTCTAAACCATTTATATCTTCCAATCAATGCATGCCGAAACTACTTTTGATTCCATCAATATTTACAATTTTAGACTAGTGGTTAAGCTCCTTGCCTCTGGTCCCGAGGGTCGCGGGTTCAAACCCGGTCGGGGTCGATCGATTTTTTAGGATGGAAAAACCCAAGGAGCAAGTCCTCCGGGAGTGACTTTAAGCCGTGAATTCCGAGTCTGAAGATTTTCAGGCTCGTAAAAAATCCTTACGCCTGAATGAAAAGGCCTCTAAGCAAAATTTACCGAATTTTCCCGTCCTAGTACTACCTTGGTTTCCTAGATGTCAGTATGAGGCCGAACGCTGACCACGGACCACTAAAAAATGATATCTATACTAAAACAAGTGTAACTAAATTAGTATATTATTGATATCGTACATCTCAATGATGGATAAATCATATTTGAAGAGAAAAATTATACGCTCAGACCGGGACTTGAACCCGGGGCCCTTGGTTCTCTAGACCAAGTGCTCTACCAACTGAGCTACCTGAGCAAGTACCGATCTAAACGCAAATCTTTCTCTATATACATTGTAATTCCATCCACCAAATGCCGGGTTCAAGTCCCGGTCTGAGCGTATAATTTTTCTCTTCAAATATAAATTAGTATAGTTCAAATTCTTCCCTACAGAGGAAGAGCGCCTAAATCTCTGTTAAGGAAAACGTGGGCTTACAAGAAGAAGAGAAGAAGAAGAATACATAAAATTCTAACCACATTGGATATAGAATCCGGACCCATTAGTCAGGAAACAGGCATATCACCTGTGATATCAAATCACAATATATGTATGCGTTTAGGCGATGTCAAACGTTTGACCTAATTCCCACGCTGATTATTGTTAATTCATATAATACAATACTTTCACTTCTAATATTGTTACACTTATTATAATATAAAGGACAGCTGATAACAAAAAGTTCCGGGCTGGATAAACAGCAGATATACTGTTAACGTTATAGAAACAGCTGCGCAGAAAACAAACTGTTCTGAGAATTACTCAATATAACCTATAATTATCCTTTAAAAGTCCTGATTCCTGTGTCTTGGTGTAGATATACAGTAGTTTAGGAAATAAGCAAGGACTTTTATAGACATATTCTCACATGATGTTGCAACCAAATAAACTGTGATTACACGATTTAATAACGGGTATATTGAGGGACCTACATACAAAAATAAAATTAAGTTATTAAGATATGTAATATCAATAAAACTAAATATATGGTCACACGTAGAAATACATACTATAATGGAAATGGACAGCTAATGACAAATGAGGGAAATTTTGAGGAAGTGGCTCAATTCAAATACCAAGGAACAATAATCACAAATAGGAATGAGATACATAAAGAAATTAAACATAGGCTCAATTCTGGAAATGCGTGCTAGTATGCATTGCAGAGACTCTTGATGTCCCAACTCCTTTCAAAAATCGTTAAACTGAAAATATATAAAACTATTATTCTACCAGTTATATTATATGGGTGTGAAATATGGGCTCTTACTTTAAGGGAGGAAAGGAGATTGCAAGAATTTGAGAATAAAGTACTTAGGAAAATGTTTGGACCAAAGAGAGATGAACAAACAGGTGAATGGAGAAGACTACATAACAATGAACTACATGGTCTTTATAGGAAGCCAGATATAATAAGAACAGTTAAGTCTCGTAGACTGCGATGGGCAAGACATGTTGCCCGTATGGGGAATGAAAGACGTGCATGGAAGCTTCTTGTAGGAAAGCCAGAGGGAAAACGCCCAGTTGGTAGACCAACAATGAGGTGGGAGAATAACATTAACTATGATTTGAGGGAAGTAGATTATACAGGGAATAATTGGAAAGCATTAGCACAGGATAGGGATGTATGGAGAACTTATGTCCGCGCGGCCATGAACCTACGGGTTCGATAGTGCCAGTGAGTAAGTAAGTAATCGGTTCCCACACACGAAGGAATTGTGACTCAAATATTAGTATAGACATTCTTCGCTTTGTAACTAGAAATGCATAATTGGATCACAAAAGAAGTACTGATATCAGAAGGGAATTGAACCCAGAACCAATGAGAATATTAATAGAAAATATAGAATAAATTGGAAATACAATGTGCTACGGATGCCAAACACCAGGATGGCAAGAAGTGTTTTATATTATAATCCGAGGGGGCAAGAAATATAGGTCGACCTTTAAAGATATGGTGTAAGCAGTTTGAGTCGGAACAAGCCAACAGGTGTAATCCTTGAAGACGATGATGATGCTATTAGTATAGATGCTGTATCATCCATCAATCCATAGTAATTCTGCCCGAAGACAGGTCCTTCACTGCAATCATAGCAGTTTCATGCTATACTTACAGCTTTACTAGGGAATTGTGTAGGTGTGGTAGCTTCCCGTTGCTTTCCACACCGGTGAAGGTTGATGATGATGATGATGATGATGATAATGGTAAGGATGATAATGATAAGGATGATGGCCATATGATTTCGGGGACCGTTTGGGCCTTAAAGTTTTCCTGACATTTGTCTTACAGGTGAGGAAAAACCCCGATAAAAACCTCACCCAGAAAACTGCCCCCGGGCCCGCTGCGTGACAAGGCAGCACGCTACCTCGAGACCACAGCGGTGGACTTGCTGTATCATACGTAATGTATTTTTTTAACCAAAGTTTTATCCGAAATATTTTTTGACAAGAAATTAGAGGGAAAACGCCCAGTTGGTAGACCAAGAATGAGGTGGGAGAATAACATTAACTATGATTTGAGGGAAGTAGATTATACAGGGAATGATTGGAAAGCATTAGCTCAGGATAGGGATGTATGGAAAGCTTATGTCCGCGCGGGCATGAACCTATGGGTTCGATAGTGCCAGTGAGTAAATAAGTAAGTAATTAAACTACTCTTCAAAGTAGATATCAGATTCAATTTTTTTGCACCTTTTTTTATTATCTCGCGAGCAGTATCTGATTTTTTATGCGAACAATTCATTGAGACTCATTCCCATAGCTTCAATGTATTCGAAATCTCATACATTAAATTGATCTGGATGGAAACAGATAGTAATCTGAGGGCACAGGATCAGGGCTATATGTTAGGAGTAGTAACAGTTCGATTCCTCCCAATTCCTGAATTTTTGTCATGGTTGTTCGTCTAGTATGCGTTCCAATTGAGTTCGAACCCAAGACCCTCAAATATCGTGAACTCGTTTCAGTTGTCGAGAATAGAGATCCACATCCACTGCACGCACGTATGGAACAAACTCTGGCTATTTAAATGCCAGGATACCACCTGTAAATATTCGATCGGAGAACAAGCGACTGCTAGTAATGTTAGCCAATGTGATAACACATGTTCCCGCTGGAGCCAATTGCCAACACATATAAGGGGATTCTATCCCAGCAGTCCTCCTACAGTAGTGGACAAGTTAGGTTGTAAAAATGGGCAAGTTAGTGTCAGATGAGCAAGTTAGAGTTAGTTTGAGCAAGTTAGAGTGAGAAAATGGACGAATTAGTACACGAGATTAGTTTAGCTTTCACTTGTTTGTTATTTTTGTGATACGCTGGCTACACCACTGTCTGAGCAATGAATAATACATATTTACATTGGAAATATGCTGATTTTAGGTTACTTTAAGCTCAACTTCTCATTTCATTTTAAGGCATTTCCACTTTTTTGCCAAAAAATATATATATTTCACTCAGGTAATTATTCACAGACTGCAACAATAAATTGTGTGTTTGTGTGTTTTTCCGTTTTATTTGAATTTATGTAAATGTATGGTGGCACAGAATCTCCCAAAACTTCCTGTGAATCACACCTTCAAAATTCCACCAGATTACATTAGAGCCGACATTTTTTATGAAGCAAACTAGTAAATTATATTGTAATTAATATATAATATATAATAATTATGTGTGTATATGTGTGTGTGTATGTGTGTGTGTGTGTGCGTGAGAGAGAGAGAGAGAGAGGGAGAGAAAGAGAGAGGGAGAGAGGTAAATTTATATGCCATTTCACGCCCATAAGAATTTCAGTGATAATGATCTGAGATGTCAAAGAGCATGTTAAATAAAATACTAAATCAACTTTAAAATAACCGAATGCTCTATAAATAGTTTTACAACTCTTTTTTTTACATAAACTGTACAGAAATTACACTAGTCAGCATAATTTTTGTCTCATGAGTACCAATAGTTGTATAATATGCAGTTTTTTTATCGTGTTTTCAAATATGTATTCGGAATTTCTCCATCACCCAGTTTTTTATTTCAATTAATGGATTTAAATAATTATGTTTTTAATAAACGTTTTTCGTCCATGTATCCATCTTGGCGCAGTGAGCGATGGGCACGGGGGAGACTTTCATCAGGAGATTTCAGCTATGGAAAAGATATATCAAGGCAAATCGAGTCCTAATATGATGGCCGATTATTGTTGGACCATCAAGAGGGATGCTCCACAGGCGAAATATAGCTGAAAATCGTCATTTCTTACTTTCTAGGTGAGTCCGAATGTTCGAATATTGTATAGTTACGAATGTAGAAAATATTAAAGTGTTTGAAATTATAAATGCCTGTCTCTAGGAAACCTTGCGTGATGGAGAAAACACGATACCACATTTGAATTCAGGAGAAAAAGTACTATCAGAATCACATATTTTCTTTCTGAGACAAAAAAAGTTTATTTTTTGTTGCTCAGTGTTATCGTTCTTAGACACACTTAAAAGTTGCCCTTTGCCTAGCAACATCGCGCCCGTCTCTCATTCCGAGTTCCATCCCGACTTTAGTCTATAAATTTTCCTTCAAATAAATTATAGTCACTAACACCCGGCGTGCATTCCTACTCCTAAATAAATGAAATGTGTTTTTATGTTTAGTTGAATAATTAAAAAGAAAAATAATTATAATTTATGTCGTAATTATGTTTAAGATACCTCCTGATGAATACCTGGTGTTGCTGGGGAATCTACTTATCCCGATCTTCTTCTCATCAATGAGCTGAAAGACAAAGATGGTTGTGTCATCCGTAAAAGATAGACATATGCTATCGCGGACTGTTTTCTAGATTTCTTTGAGATATTCAATTCTGTGTAGGCCTACATTAGTTAGGTGTATTTTTTATCATTTAGGCAGCGTAAGTCATTTAAGCTACCAAAAACCTACTTTTTTAGTGCACCGATGGGTTTTTTTCCCTTAGAGTACGTAGGATAATAGGCCTATGTTAAATACGTTAATTGTCCAAGAAAATTTCTCTAAATGAGGAGGAAAAAAACTTTCAAATCAATCAACTAGTTTTTGAGTCCATAAAGGACAAGCAGACAGACAGATTCACACTCATTATCATCATCATTATCATCATCATCAACAATCACGGATTAAGCCATGTGGTTTGTTCCGGTCTCATAGATTCTCATTCAAAAGTTGGATCCATCTTCGGTCTACCTGCGTCCTTTTGGTTTGTATTTAAGTATAATTTGGGAATGCGATCATCTTCCATTCTTTGAACATGTTCTTTCCATTTTTTCTAGATTCTTTTATTCTATCTAAGAGTTTAACACTCATTATTACATATCTATATTTGTGCTTTGTCATAAATTGTGACAAAGATTGTAACTCTCGGATTTGTAAGGCAAAATTCCCTAAATCCTCAAAACAACAAACCGAAACAACAATTTGTGATAGGAGCAAATTCAAGATGGACCATACAGTACATACAGGAAGGTAAATCGGCAGCGACCTCTGTTAACAATTCCAGACAATAATAACAACACTAAGTGAAATATTGTTATTGTCTGTGTCAGTGTGCTCTGTGAAATTGACTTTCTCCAAGTTCAAGGGCAAACAAATGTCGTCCGATCCATTTAAAGTAGAGGAAGCCATACGGCATTCTTCGAGACAAGGCGACTATATGCGTCATTATATTCAGCAACTCTTTTCCAGAGATCAAATGTGAAAAAAAAATCGTTTTATGACATACAGCAGTTGTTTATGCTACAACCCTCCCTGCATGTTTCACCATTACACGAGTTTCTACTTCTAGTATGTCATTCCACCTTAACGAACTCGATGCTTTTCTTGAAATGTTTCATCGTTTACGCTTCATATTAATTTTTTGATTTAAAACACTTATTTTTCCCATATAAATGAGCATAAATATCTTGAAATCTAAAATTTCTTATCTTATCTCAACTGTTGTATACTGTAGGTATATATATATATAAAGGAAGAGCTCGAAACTCGTGGATGCAAGAAATAAGAACTACAATGACAACAAGAGGACTGGGGGCATGGAGCGGATGTATAGGGACGAAAGGAGAAGGAAAATAAAACTTTAGGCACAGAAAGATATGTAAACATTAATATAGGCCTAAGTCCAGCGATGTGGTCTCGAGGTAGCGTGCTGCCATGTCACGCAGCGGGCCTGTCGATTCCCGGTCGGGACAGGCTCCAGGGTGAGGTTTTACTGATGTTTTTCCTCACCTGTAAGACAACTGTCAGGGAGCTTAGGGCCCAACGGTCCCCGAAACTCATCCGGCCATCATCATCATCATCCTTATCATTATCACCATCATCCTTCACCGGTGTGGAAAGCAACGGGAAGCTACCACACCTATAATTCCCTAGTAAAGCTGCAAAGCATAGCATTAAAATGCTATGATTGCAGTGAAAGACCTGTCCTTGGGCAAAATTACTATGGAGATTATTTATAATGAAAAGGATAAATTAAAACATTGAAATATCCGGGGAAAATTATTTGATTTCGAGATTCTTCAGTCTACCAACAGAGGGAGAAGAAAGAGGGACTTGAAGACAACATAACAATGATCACGAAAATACTGAGGATGGAACCGAATAAGGTCCCTAAACCGGTCTAAGAAGAACAGGAATATGAGGTGAGGTGATACAATTTTACTTAATTAAAAAAAACTTTTGTTAAAATTTTAAAATTCGTTACCTGATAAAATAATGGTCCTTAACTATATTAACTTCTGGTGTGTAATGTTATCACATTATTAAAATCTAGGCCTTATGCATCATCTTCAAGATTGAAGCATGCTCTTTGAAAGGTCTACATTTTAATAATAATGTGACGACATTTTATAACAGAGGTTAATAAAGTCGAGTAAGACTGTTTTATCAGATACGAATTTTAAAATTTGAACACAATTTTAACCTCAACGGTTTTCTAGATGAATTTTAAAAGCATAAAAACTTTACAATATATTTAGATACCAAAACTGATGCATTAAAGCTATTAAGAGAACTCTGGGGCTCAATTCTGGAAATGCGTGCTATTATACATTACAGAGACTATTGACGTCCCAACTTCTTTCAAACAACGTTAAACTGAAAATATATAAAACTATTATTCTACCAGTTATATTATATGGATGCGAAGCATGGATTCTTACTTTAAGGGAGGAAAGGAGATTACGAGTATTTGAGAATAAAGTTCTTAGGAACATTTTTGGACCAAAGGGAGATGAATGGAGAAAACGACATAACAGTGAACTACATGGTCTTTATAGGAAGCCAGATATAATAAGAACAGTTAAGTCTCGTAGACTGCGATGGGCAAAGCATGTGGCACGAATGGGGAATGAAAAACGTGCATGGAAGCTTCTTGTAGGAAAGCCAGAGGGAAAACGCCCAGTTGTTAGACCAAGAATGAGGTGGGAATACAGGGAATGATTGGAAAACATTAGGTCAGAATAGGGATGTATGGAGAGCTTATGTCTGCGCGGCCATGAACCTACGGGTTCGATAGTGCCAGTGAGTTAGTTAGTTAGTTAGTTATCACACGATTTGTAATAATAGGTTACGAAAAAGAAGTCAGTTTAGCAGGACCTCGAGATTGTTGTTACGGAAACGATTTAGAAATCAATATATGATCTAAAAGGTTAGAAAAAGCGTATAGGACAAAGGCTTTAAGGTAGGGACTTGCAGTCTGTGCGGAGCGAATAAGAAAGAATGCGAAGTTGTGAGTTGGACATAAAACGGCAGTAAAAGTGCAGCAAGTTGTGAAACTGACCTTTGTTAACTCGCATTGCAAGTGAATGAAACTGAGACCAGACGTTATGTTGCAACAAGCCTGACCTTCCTGCCTGGCCAGACGTAACTCTCAATCATTCCACAAAACCTCGCAAATACACATTTCAAGTACATCTACATACACCATTTTAATACAGCGGTTTAATTAACAAACCAATCAATAAGTTTTTTTATCCTTCCTTTTCTTTTGAAGACTTACATCCTCTGTGTGACGAAGAAACTTATCACTCGCCCGAGTTAAAACTTCGCGTGGAAAATATGCTAGGAATGTGCTGTCAATTCTCTTTCTTCTATGTCGCCACTTCCTGTCCCCTGTATTGTTTATTTGATTTGAAAGAGAGGGGCACTGGCATTAATACTATTCTTTTTAAGGGGACTGGGTACTCCCTATCTTACCAATGTAAAAATTTGAAATTTTCTGGTACGCTCACCTCTCAAACTACTCAAGGTAGGTTAATAACATTTTTACTGCTTTCAGAAACAGCCTTTATTTAGCTATTAAAACAATTTGAAAAAAATTGACCCACACATCGAGATAAGTAGATTTCCGGGCAACACCGGATAATCAGCACCGGAAATCTTAAAAAAATTACGATATACATTTATAGTTATTTTTCATTTTACTTATTCAACTAATCATAAGAAGTACATTAATTTTCCTCTTTCAGCTCATTTATGCCAAGAAGATAGAGATAAGTAGATTCCCGGACAATGCCGTGTAATCAGCACGGGGTATCTAAGAAAAATATAAATTTATGATTATTTTTTCCTTTCACTTATTGAATTAAACATAAAAGCACATTAATTTTCATTTATTTAGGCGTAGCAGCGCATGCCGGGTATTAGCTAGTAATGGACGAGAGGGAATGATTTGCACTTTTTTTTTGTAATGAGTGTAAATGTGTGTCAACATATGTATGTTTTTGAATGTGAGATAATTTTTTATATCTATACACATGATCTTTTTATGTATGAGTGTATATGTGTTACTGTGTAATGTACTGTAGAGATGGACTTAAATATAATCTTTGTTTTTTATGCATTTTTATGTATGAATGTAAGTATTTGTTTATATGTTCATATCATGGGAGAGTGGCGTGTTTGGATATTTTAGGACGGGTCGAGAGCGAAGTCAAAACATGCAAATTTTTGGCCACGGTAAGGAAACAGAGAGATAGCAAAATTGGAGATCAATGAATGTTTTTTTTTGTTCAATTCCATCATGTTGTCATTCCGACATTATGATATTCTCTTCTGGCATGGCGTTATAGTAACCCACTTCTGAGGTTGGGCGCCTGATAGGTGAAGTTACGCTGCCCCGATTTTATATAATAGCTGATGATGATGGTAATGATGCGACAGGAGGGGCCTTAATCCTAAACTTAATGAATATGTTAATGATGATGATGGCCAGATGATGTTCGGGGACCGTTTGGGCCTTAAAGTTTCCTGACATTTGTCTTACAGGTGAGGAAACCTCCCCCCCCCCAAAAAAATCACATAAGAAACTTGTCCCGATCGGGAATCGAACGCGGACCCGCCGTGTGACAAGGCAGCACACTTCCTCGAGACCATAGCGGTGGACAAGGAAGAAATACTTATTAACTTTAATATGTTATTCAATTTCGATCTTCAATTCTATTATATAATAAGTAGTCTTAGTTCAATAGACTGCTAGTGCATTTGATATCTGTGGGGGTGGGGGTGGTATGCGCAGATGTGTTTTTAATCTGGTCTGTAGTTTTCGTATAACATGTGAGATTTTTAAAAATACTTTTATATCTGTACACATGTTACTTTTATGTATGAGTATAGATGAGTCTTATTGTGCATGTATTGTAGACGCAGACTATATATATATATATGAAAAGAAAAATGAATCCTTGAATCGGGATTTGAACCCGAGTCTCTAAACTCTGTATGTTTAGCGCTCTAACCAACTGAACTACTCAAGTATTCCAACACAAACTTATATATGTAGTATTCTCAATTCACAGAAGAGGTAGCGGGAAGTCGTTCCAACTGACATCTAGTGGCCACCATAACAGGTAAGCAAATTTATATATATATCCATTTTTCATGCCTTTTTATGTATGAGTGTAGGTATATATGAGCCATGTATGTATTTGTTTATGTCCCGCGCCGTAGCCGAGTGGTTAAGGCAGGAAGCCTTGGCGCAGAGCTAAGGGTCTTGCGCTGGTTCGGGTCTCCATGGGGGAAGAAATTTTCTCATGGTATTTCGGCCAGTATGGGACCGGTGCCCACCCAGCATCGTGAGGCATTTGGGTAGCTACAATAAGTAGCGGCTCCAGGTTGAGGAAACCAGCTATAACGGCTGGGGGACTCGACATGCTGACCACATGTCACCCAAATACTGGCTGATGATCATCTACCTCTGTGATTGACACATGTGGATGTGAGGCCAGCAGCCGGCTGGTAGGCTAAGGGTCCTCTAGGCCTGTCGCGCCAGGAGGAGTTTGTGTATTTGTTTATATCGTATGTTTTTCTTTATTCATGGAAAATACTATACACAGGCCCTCGCAATGTAAATGAAATGCATTCCCTTTCTTTCGAAAATATTTCAATAAAGTCTATTTACTTTAATGTTTTCGAAAATATATATAAGCTGTCCTTTTCAGGTTGCATATAGCCATGGGCAGGAATCATATATTAGACAGGTATATTTATAGATGATGTAGCTTTGATGCTGGAAGTAGAGGGGATCGATGCTCCAACGGTGGGTGGGCGAAGTATTCCTGTTCTAATGTATGCAGACGACTTATGCCTCTTTTCCACAAAAATAGATGGCATGCAGAAGGGATTAGATTTACTATCGACATACTGTACGACTTGGGGACTTACTGTTAACGTTAACAAAACTAAAGCCATGACTTTTAAAAACGGGTCGGTATACAGCGGGAGGGAAAGGTGGACATACCGTGGTGAGAATTTAGAAAATGTTAAAAACTTTGTCTACTTGGGGATGACTTTGACAATGAATGGAAAATGGACGAGACACATCGAAAATGCAACAATGAGAGCTAGGAGCCGGACAAGCGAAATGCTTACTAATATGTCAAAATTGCGAAACATGCCGATGCGTACACTAGAACAGGTTTATTCTTCGACTGTGAGAGCGACCATGCTGTATGGCTCAGAATTATGGGGTTGGGAACGAACGGGGACACTAGATAAAATTCAACCTATGTTTCTTAAGAAATCGATGAGATTAGCAACGGGGACTTCAAATTGTGGCATACTGAAAGAATTCGGTACATTTTCGGACACAATAAGGGGCAAAATTATGGCTATTAAGTATTGGTTGGACATAATAAACGGGAATCAGGACTCGCTTAGAGCAGAGTGTTACAATGAACAGAAAAGGTAGTGTGTTTTTCTGGAGATTGGGTAATCGGTGTAGAAAGGGGATTGAAGGGCATAGGGATGGGTTGGGTATGGGAGAGGAGTACGCGGAATAATAGAAATGTTTGGAGGACAGTTAAGAAGAGACTAATCGATATAGACAGACAGTATATAGAAGCAGAGTGTAACCAGAAAATATCGCTCACCCTGCAGACGGAACTGAAACTTTCGTGGGGAAGGGAGAAATATATGGACTCTTTGGATGGGGATGATAGAAGTGCTATTGCATGGTTTCATTTGGGGGGATGGATGGCCCATAATTTAACAAATGATGAAGGCATTAAACTATGCCCACTATGCGATGACCATGAAAACTGGCAGCATATTATAGCATTCTGTAGAGAGACAGAACAACTTAGATTACAGATGCTGCCGGAGAGATTTCTCAGGTCGGATCGAGGGAGAGTGGCGTGTTGGGATCTTTTAGGACGGATCGAGAGTGAATAAAAAACATGCAAATTTTTGGGTACAGTAAGAAAATTGAGATATAACAAAATTGTAGATTAAGGATATATGTATTAACAATAAAAAGAATCTCAATATGGTCTTTGTTTTCGATCTTTAATCATGTTATATAATAAGTAGGTCTGATAAGTTGAATAGTCTGATAGTGCATTTAATGTCTGCAGGGACGGGGGAGGGGGGTATGAGCGTGCGGTATGTATATGTGTGGGGGCGTGTGGGTGTATGTGTGTGTGTTTTTTTTTCTAATTTGTTTTCTAGCATTTTTTTTAATATTAATGTACGGAATGTGGATGCATGTAGATATGTATTATTGTGATTTAGTGTAGACATAGATTTTACATATATGTAGCCTGCTATTGTTTTTGATACAGGTGTATTTGTAGGTATTTGTTTATATTATTAGTTTTATTTTTTTATTCATGGAAAAATAATGCACGTACGGCCAAGCAGGCCCGTGCGCAATGTAAATGCATATGTATTTTCTTTATTCTGAAAAAAGGCAATAAATTCCATTATCTATTAGACAGGTATACTGTGGCGGGTATATCTGAATCTGCGATTACCAGTATGACAGAATACAAAACAGAACTACGAAAGAAAAGAAACACACACCAAGAACCAAATGGATATTTGTAATTCTCTACCTCTCCAGCAATCAAACCCTGGTAGCCCGAATGGAAGAAAATGACTCTACCTACCATGTGGCAAGAAGCAATAAGTTAATAAATCAAACAGAAAGACAAATCACTCAGTGAATTATCATCATAAGTAATGCCACGAGTGATTTCCAAATTATCGATAAATTCACGACTCACGAAGTGAGGAGTGAATTTATCTAGAGAATTTGGAAATCAAGAGTGGCATTTGTTAGGACTATTTAACGAATAAAATTAAGCTGTTTACTCACAAATCATTATTTAACTATAGTTATTTTAAAATATTTATATATTTAATGTCAACGGCGATGTTTGAAAACAATGAAACACATCAAACTGTATATTAATTCATTTCTGATGTCGTATGATGTAAATATGACAATTATATTTTTATGGATTATTACCTGGAAAAAATACATTTAAGAAAGTGCAAACAGTGGTTTCTTTTTTTGGTGGTATAATAAATTCCTACAAATGTTTTTATATTAACTCCTGCATGCGGGATGTGTTGACCTCTATGCACTATATATACAATCTGGTAGCCGTATTCTTATGGGATCAGTCATTGCAAAATAATGTTCAGACCTGTTCATAATATTAAAAAGGACGAGCTTTCTTTGATATGGTAAATATAACACTGATAAATATTTCGTGAAACACGACTCGGATTGGTTGTAAAACAGAAATCATTGAAACATGATTGGTCATTGACTCCCATTTGGGGAATGAGTTAAATAGTCTCAGTTAATCAATCTACCAAACATACAATACCATGTTAATTAGTCTATCAACTACTTAGTCAATCAGTAAATTATTAAGTCAAACACTCAATAAAATCGTAATTAAAACAGAGTATTAGCCGAGTCAATTTTTTTGTCTAATGCCACCAGGTTGTCTTTTATGACATTTCTGGGTTTTCTCCCCTGACATTGACGGAATTGTAATCCATTTCCTATATTGGGACACCTGGAAGGCGGAGTTACATTACCCCGATGATATGATGGGTGCTAAATGAAAATGAAGCATCAGGGGAGTTCCTAATCTATACTTAACCTAAATTCCAGACCATGGGCAACATTTAAGAAAAAATTCCTGTGGTTTGTTAAACAACAATTCAAACTGTCCATAATTTGATTACTAAATTAATATAATTTGATTTGTCGATCAAACATTAACCATCTTTCAATAAATCACCTCAATATATGGATGATTTTGATGGCCAGCTGACGTTAGGGGACTATTTGGGCTTTACAGTGTGTTGACATATGTCTTACAGTGAGGGAGAAAAAATCGAAGTAATATTTTCACTCAGAGATGAACAGACAGGCAAATGGAGAAGACTACATAACAGTGAGTTGCATAATCTGTATAGGAAACCAGATATAATAAAACTAGGGGCAGAACATGTGGCACAAATGGGGAATGGAAGAGAGGCATGCAAGTTTTTTATAGGGAAATCAGAGGGAAAACGCCCAATTGGTAGACCAAAAATGAAGTGGGAGAATAACATTAAACATATTTGAGGAAGTGGATTATACAGGGGATGATTGGAAAACATTAGCTCAAGATAGAGATCTATGGACAGTTTATATACACAAGGCCATGAACCTATGGTTCGATAGTGCCAGTTAGTTAGTTCTTATTTCATTGCTGGAAAACAAAACAAGAAAATAGAATTGCCAGTTTAATGGTATATTCTGATGTAATTTTACATAGTAAAAGAGCTATAACAATGTCTAAAATGCTGTAAACAATTATGACAGTTTAAACATGCTCCAAATTAAATGGATGACATAATATCAGTTCCATATCCAACTCATTTTACTGAAAACATGTGCATTGACATACAGTACCGCCTGACAATTAGATGACTTCTTGTACACTCACGCTAGGTGGGGTATATACCTCGCTCACAGCAGGCGTAAAGCATCATAAAAATCTAATCATGTAATAATAATAATAATAATAATAATAATAATAATAATAATAATAATAATAATAATAATAATAATAATATTAATAATAATTCATTTTAGCTGGCAGAGTTAAGGCCATAAGGCCTTCTCTTCCACTCAACCAGCGAATAGTAGAATTGTACAAAAATTACATACTTATTACAATTTTATATTATTAAAATACAGACTAAATAAAATAATCATGTGATCTAATACTAGCTAATACTGACAAAAAGATGGAATATAATAAAATTAAAATGATATAAAATATAGTAAGTAGCTTCCTAGATGATTATTTATAGAATGCTGTATATAGTTGTTTTGCAGTTAATGTTTTCATTGTGTTCAACTTAAGACATCAGTTAATTTGTTTTTAAATAATGCCTAGCTAATCGAGTCGACGATCAAAATTATAAAAAAGTCAACGGTCAATCGGTTTCAACTAGCGGTTTCTTTTGAGATAAACTTTTAACAATGCCACAAATATTATTAACAGAATAAAAAGCATGCAGCCCGTCAACCCGATTAGAGAGGATTAATAAGGGAGTGACACTATGAGTTTTATTTTGACTATTTAACTCATGCCCCAAATGGGAGACAATGACCAACCACATTTCAATGATTTTTTATTCACAACCAATCACAGTCGTGTTTCGCCTAATATTTATCAACTAAAGTTTATCATAATAAATAAAGCATCTCCTTTTTAACATTCTGAATAGTTCATAGCATTATTTTGCAGTGACTGACTCTGTAAGAAATACGGCTACCAGATTGTAAATATAGTGCATGGATGTCAACACATAGCGCAAGCGGGAGTTAATATAAAAATATTTGTAGCAATTGATTATACCACCAAAAAAAGAAACCACTGTTTGCACTTTCTTACATGTACTTTTTCCCAGGTAATAACATTCCAGAAAAATATAATTGACATTTACATCATAGGGCCAGAAATGAATTAATATACAGTTTGATGCGATTCATTTTTTCTCCACTAGAGTGCATTATTACAATATTGCGTTCCTTTGGCAATAAATAATATGATCTGGTTGCAGTGATGAACAAAAGAAGCAAATGAAGCGTACCAATCGTTTCTCATTTGTTTTCAAACATCACCGTTTACATTAAATATATACATATTTTAAAATAACTATAGTTAAATAATTATTTGTGAGTAAACAGCTTAATTTTATTCGTTAAATAGTCCTAACAAATGCCACTCTTGATTTCCAAATTCTCTAGATAAATTGGAAATCACTCGTGGCATTACTTATGATTAATATATTAAGTAATAGGTGGAATTGATAATGATACTTAGCGTATCGAAACTATAGTCTTCAAGAAATATGCAGTTATGAGCTGAGTCGTAAAAATCTAACTATTCATTATTTAATTAATTAATTTATGCTCTCTCTCTCTCTCTCTCTCTCTCTCTCTCTCTCTCTCTCTCTCTTTTCTTTAATCTGGCCTCTTCGTTTCTAAGCACGCATAAAAGTTTTATATATAAAAATTCAGCTTGCCTTTGTTTGTACTTTGTAAACTTCTAAACCGCTCAACCGATTCTGATAAAAATTTGTACATACGGATTTTCATGCACGACCACTGTTTAGCCACTATGTATTATGTTCTAAAACCATTAGGTGTAGAAATTCACCTGAAACGAAAATTTAAAAATCGCTCTAGCGGTAGCAATTTTCGATATTTCACACTGAAACTCAGTATATCGTATTAAAATAATACGAAGTACGTACTAATAAAAATTTCAGAAATCCGGCTGTTAGAAGTGGAGGTTTATCTATAATCCAATATATAAAGTTAATGTTTGTTTGTTTGCGCGGCCATACCGTTGATCCGATTGTGATTTTTGCAAAATGTTCAGGAGATTCCCGGGATAAACATAGGCAATAAGAGAGTTGTGATACTCAACTCCTACACCCTTAAAAATCGCCCTTTATAGTGGAAAACGTGAAAAAGTAGCTCATTGGACGCTTAAATGGCTTACGCTACCTAAACCATAACAAATACACAAAATTAATGTACACAGAATTGAATATCTCAAAAAGCTCTACAAAAAAGTCCGTGACAGCATATGTTTAACTCTTACGGTCAATAACCATTTTTGTCTTTCACTGATGCCAAGAAGATCGAGACAACTACGTAGATTCCTGTGCAAGCATAGCAGAACATGACGGGTATTCTTTTACGGATAACTCACAATAACGAATTTTGTCTTTTAGCTCATTTATGCCAAGAAGTTCGAGATAAGCAGATTCCCGGGCAACACCGGGTAATCAGCACGGGGAATCTCAAAATAATTTACCTATACATTTATAATTATTTTTCATACTACTTATTCAACTAATCATAAGAATTACATTAATTTTCGTCATTCAGCTCATTTATGCAAAGAAGTTCGGGATGAGTAGATTCCCGGACAACGCCGGGTAAATAGCACGGATATCTAAAAATAACTACGATATAAACTTTTCTCCATACTTATTTAACTAAATATAAAACATATTGATTTTCGTATTTCAGCTCATTTATGTCAAGAAGATCGGGATAAGTAGATTCGCGGGCAACGCAGAGTAATCAGCACGGGGTATCCAAAAATATATATTTATAATTATTAATTAAATAAAAATAAAACGTAGTTTTATTTGATTTTCATATTTATTATATAATTCAGTGACAGATGTTTCGGTACACTGTACCTTCTTCAGACATGTTAAATTATGAATTGTGTTCCAAGCGATCTAAGCAACAATACAACAATATTTATTTGTTGCTTAGATCAGTTGGAACACAATTCATAATTTGTTAACATGTCTGAAGAAGGTACAGTGTACCGAAACAGCTGTCACTGAATTATATAATAAATAAGAAAATCAAATAAAACTACGTTTTATTTTTATTTAATTAATAAATATGGATTTTCATCAAGTAAACACCAACTCAATTGATTATATTTATAATTATTTTTCCTTTTACTTATTCAACTAAACATAAAATCACATTCATTTTCATTTATTTAGGCGTAGCAGCGCACGCCGGGTATTAACTAGTTCGAAATAAAAATTGACTCTAGCAATTGCTATGTTTTGTTCGTCGCAATGTATACCTTTGCATATAGAGGATTTCAGATACGCCAAGTGTTTAGCCGCTGTCTATTATACCCTAAATACATTAGGTGTAGGAGTTCGCCTGAAACGAAAACTTAAAAATCATATTTCATTTATTCGCAAGCCGCGAATTAACTAGTAGTTTACATTTAATACACAAGTGATCTTCTTGGTGATAAAATATATATATACAATCAATATGCCCAATTCACCAATTAATGTTTTAAAATGGTCAACACGTTTCCACAGCCAAGCTGTCATCCTCAAGACCAGATATTGACGTGTTGACCATTTTAAAACATTAATTGCTGAATCGGGCATATTGACTGTATATATATATATATATATATATATATATATATATATATATATATATATATATTTTAGTAGTTTACAATTTGTAACATACAAGGACATTAAGGGCTTCCTGGAAGAGCTATCAGTTCAATGTCAAGGTCACGTCCGAGATAACGTGAACATTTAAGGCAAGATACGACTCACTTGTATATTTTTTATTTCGAACAAAACGAACATGATATGGATGATTATCATGGGTACGTGGTGTTCAGGTACTATTTGGACCTTGCAGTTTCCTGACATTTGTTTTACAATTAAGGAAAAACCTTGGAGAAACCTCATCCAGGAAAGTTTTCCCGACCGAGGATAGAACCCAGGACCTCTACGGGCGTCCTGTAAACCACAGTGGAGAATGATTCATTTATTCACGACAGTCGCTCATATCCTGGACATGTTTGATATCCCTATCAAACATATTTTCCAAAGTTGATTTTAAAGAATATCTTGGATATTATCTCTCTATCTGGGATGAAAAGTTTGTAAAAGTTTGATTTTCAAAATCAATATTGTATTTTAATTTTTTATAGAAAATGTCTAAATTATATAAATCTAAAACACGAATCCCTATACTGAAAAAAAAAGTAGCTCTTTGGACGCTTAAATGGCTTACGCTGCCTAAACATAACAAATACACAAAATTAATGTACACAGAATTGAATATCTCAAAAAGCTCTACAAAAAAGTCCGTGACAGCATATGTTTATCTCTTACGAATAACTCACAATAATAATTTTTGTCTTTCATTGATGCCAAGAAGATCGAGACAAGTACGTAGATTCCTGTGCAAGCACACACAGCATATGGCGGGTATTCTTTTACGGATAACTCACAATACGAATTTTGTCTTTTAGCTCATTTATGCCAAGAAGTTCGAGATAAGTAGATTCCCGGGCAAAGTCGGATAATCAGCACGGGGTATCTAAAAATAATTGCGATGTAAATGTATAATTATTTTTCTTTTTAGGTTATTCATTTAAACATAAAAACACATTTCACTTATTTAGGCATAGGTGCGCACCCCATATACAAGCTAGTGTTCCATAAAATCTACATTTTTAAAATATGGCTGATTAGTTTTAATAGTTCTTTTTTTTTCAGCTGTAGTTACGTTCAAAGCCATCATATCTCATACTCCTATCTCATTTTTATTCTGGATTACGAGTGTTAAATTAATAACTCAAGTTAGTTTTTTTACAAGATCCTGGGATAAATTGGTTGTTTGCAACTTCTTCATTTTCTTCACTTCCTGGTTTAGGCATTAGTTGCCTCTTCCGTCGTCACTAATAGATCTAAGACCATCTCCTCCAAGGACGTCCGACATATCTTCTTCCTCCCGAAAAATAATGTAAGATTTTATTTTGTAATCTAATTTCTTCCATTATTTCTACATGTTCTATCCACTGATTCTTATTGTTGAATATATTTTCTTTTATGGAGTAGATCTGCAGTTCTTCACGGACATCCTCGTTTCTTACCTGGTCCATTCTAGTGTATCCTTTTACTCTTCTTAAAAATTTCATCTGGGTTGCTTGGATTTTACTTTCTTGTTTGGTAGTGATAATCCAAGATTCACTCCCATACAAAAGGACAGTGACTGCCATGGTTTTATAAAATTTTAATTTTATTTGTTTATGGGCTTTATTATTCAATGGATTGAAGATATCTACAGAAAAAAAATTATGACATTTCAAGGTGTAGTTCCTGTCAGAAGTAAAATTGTACTGGACAATAACATTTTGGAGCAGGTGAATAATTTACTTATCTAGGATGCAATATCTCATATGAAGAAGAAAATGATGTAAATGCAAAAATATCTAAATTTTTAAGAATTTTAGGGTTAATAAATTCTATCTGCAAGCCACAGTTAGTTCAAAAGCATTCAAGACTAAAAGTGTATAAAACACTGGCTCCTCCAACTCTTTTGTATGATAGCGAAGTAAGGACGTTGAAACAGAAGGATATACAGAGACTTAGATCTGCTGAAATGATATACCTTCGGAGGACTTCAGGATACACACTACTAGCTCACAAAAAAAATGAAGACATCTTAGAAGAATTACACATGGAACCTTTAGAAAACAAAATTTCTGATTATAAGTCAAGATGGATGCAACATGTTCATCGAATGGAAGATTACAGAATACCCAAACAAATGTTAAGATATCAACCTGCAGGAAGAAGAAGAAGACCAGGACATCCACTCAAAAGACTTTTGGATGGTGATTTGGATGGTGTTTCTCTTGAGGCCGAAACAGTTCAACAAATGGCCTAAATTCGTGAATGTACTATGATGATGATTATTATTATTCAATGTTCTATTTATTGTGCCACAAATAGCTTGAAACTGATGAGTTTTATGTTCAATATCTTTGTCACATCCATTGCTGATATCACATCCTAAATATTTTAGAATGGGGTACTTGTTCAATAATTTCGTCTGTAATTATTATTTTTGCACGTAGAGTGTTTCTTCCACAAAATGCCATTACTTGCAACTTCTTTATAACCATATTTTTCTGGTTTTAATTGATACATATCCTTTTTTTTTCAGTCGCCACGAGGTCTTGAAGACGCATAGAGGACTACTATTCCACAATGAATTTCAATGCATGAACGAAGTAAGTAACAAATGAACACATGCAGACGCAGAGTGGTGTAATAATAGAGACGCGACGGGTGGTAAACCGTATTATTGATTCACTCGTTTTGTTTTGACTCAAGAAACGACGGCTGCCGCACAGGAAACGCGGCAGACTGAAGGTCAAGGGGCACTTGGGACAATATGCAAAATAGTGCATCATTTCCGCTGCAACTGCATTCTCTGGAGCGTGCATTTAAAAACATTTGGTAAATAAATAGTATTTTTCTACTTATAGTAAAAGGCTTCTAGCGATGTTTGACCGCCTCTATAGTATAAAGGTTCGCGTGCTTGAAAATCATCCAAGGGTTCACGGATTTCAATTGTCTACTATAAATTGAATTTGTTTATTTGAGTATTGGATCTGGAAAGGTATATACTCACTTATTGAAAACAAATGAATGAGAAGTTGCGAACTCCGTTTATGATTTTTCTTTTTCGTTTTATACTGGGTTTCCTTCTTGTTTTACCTTTTTATTTTTTGTTTTACCTGTTTGTTAACTTTCTTTAGTTCTCACATAGACACAAGGACAAGACATACACACCCAGACCCAAGGTGGAGATTTAAAATTCCCTACCCCGCCAGGAATCGAACCCGGGTCGCCGGAGTGGAAGGTAAGGACTCTACCGACTACGCCACGGCGACGGACTGATGAAACATTTAAATGAGTATCGTATAATATGCTAGACAAGGCACCAATCACTTCAGCCGGTCTTAGTTTTTCAGTGCTTTTGTGAAGTTAGTTTTATTTATTTATGTATTAACTTTTTATATAACAGTTTTTTATAATAACTTTATAGCAATGGTCATATTACAAATGTTAAACAATATAAAAGTTCACCGCTGTGGTCTCGTAGTAGCGTGCTGCCTTGTCACGCAGCGGGCCCGGGTTCGATTCCCGGTCGGAACAGGCTCCTGTATGAGTTTTTTTTTTCGGGGTTTTTCCTCATCTGTAAGACAAATGTCACGAAGCTTAGGGCCAACGGCAGAATTACTATAGATGGATATATATATATATATATATATATATATATATCCTCTAACTTTCGAAGCGTTTCTGCCATAAAGTTATTCTATTTAAAAATGCTTACTTGTTATAGAAGTTACCACATGGCAGTGCAACCGATGTCCTGCTGCCTCTCATGATAGAAAATCATATCCATCCATAGTAATTCTGCCCTAAGGCAGGTCCTTCACTGCAATCATAACATTTTCATGCTATGCTTGCAGTAATATAATGTACCTTGTAGGTCCGTCTCCTCAACCTAAGTTCTTTTAAAGCTTTACTAGGGAATTGTAGGTGTGGTAGCTTCCCGTTGCTTTCCACACCGGTGAAGGATGTTGATGATAATGATAAGGATGATGATAATAATGATAAGGATGATGATGATAATGATGGCCATATGATTTCGGGGACCGTTTGGGCCTTAAAGTTCTCCTGACATTTGTCTTACAGGTGAGGAAAAACCCCGATAAAAACCTCACCCAGAAAAACTGCCCCAACCGGGGATCGAACCCGGGCCCGCTGCGTGACAAGCCAGCACGCTACCTCGACACCACAGCGGTGGACTAGAAAATCATATATAAGGTAGAAAAAAAAATTTAGTGAAGGGAACCTGAATGGTGGAGTTGTTAGCGCACTACATAAAAAGTTAGAGGTCTCGGGTTCAAATCCTGGTACAGACTTTTATTTTTCCTTTCATGTTATATATATGTTCTTATATAGAGAAGTCGGCCGCGGTGGACTAGTGGTTATGCTCCTTGCCTCTGGTCCCGAGGGTCGCAAGTTCAAACTCGGCCGGGGTCCATGCATTTTTTAGGACGGAAAATCCAAGGAGCAAATCCTCCGGGAGGGACTTTAAGCCGTGGGTCCACAGTCTGAAGATTTTCAGGCTCGTAAAAAATCCTTAAGCCTGAATGAAAAGGCCTCTAAGCAAAATTTACCTAATTTTCCCGTCCTAGTACTACCTTGGTTTCCTAGATGTCAGTATGAGGCGGTGCGCTGACCACGGACCACTCAAAATGACATCATCATCTGCATTCATGGATTAGGTCTGTTGACCCGTTCCGACTTCAGCCCATCTCTTTCTAGGTCTGCCCACATCTCGGGTGCCTTTAGGTTTATATTTTGTTATTTGTTTTGGATATCTATCTTCATTCATTCTGTCTAAGTGTTGCTTCCATTTTTTGTCTATATGTATCTATTTTATCAGTTATTGCAAATATTTCAAGTTTCTGTGTTATTTCTGTGTTCTTGATTCTGTCTTCCTTAGTGCACCCTTTAACAGATCTCAAAAATTTCATTTCTGCCGCCGTTATCCTACTTAGATCTTGTTTTTTATGTATCCAGGCTTCTGAACCATAGAGCAGTACCGGTACTGCCAACGTTTTATAAAATTTCAATTGGGTCTCTCTTGTTGTTTTCTTATTTAGTGATCGTTTTATCGTACCACATATTCCCTGGAATTTTGCTATTTTATTGGTTATATCATTATCATAATTAAATTAAATGTCACATCCTAGATAACTGAGATGGTTCACCTGTTCTATGATTTTGTTTCCTATTACATCCATACGAAAACAAGTGTAACTAAATTAGTATGGTTCAAATTCTTCCCTGTAGGGGGAGAGCGCCTAAATCTCTGTAAAGGGAAAAACAAGGACTTACAATACAATATAGAGAAGTGTTAGGCACAGTAATTCCATTTATTCGCTGAACATTAAAATAACTATAGGTTATACCTGACAAATTAATGCATTTAAAGTCTAACACATTAGCTAAAGAGAGCACAGTAAAGTCAGTACCTCTGAAAAATCTCAGGAAGTTTGTCGATAGAGTTCGTTTCCTTTCTACAAATTAGGGAATTAAAAGATAGTTTTATCAAGGAGTGAGAAACGTCAATCAGAAAATGTACTTAATATTTTATTCTCCTATGCACCGGGTGGCATGTGACACATAAAAGTATCTATAAGGCGAGAGATTAAACGGTGTTAATGGATGGAATTCACCTATCCATGTTTTAATTGCATACATTCAGCGTGAAATAATTACGGCCCTCATGACAAAAGTATAGGCCTAAGAGATCACACGAAGCGAATACCAGGAGTCAGATGAGCGACGGAGAATTTTAAATAAAGTGAAAACGCTATAAAATGACGGTAAAAGTAAAGTGATCCCACAATAGGCCTCAGGAGACCCTTGGGGTAGTAGGAGGTTAAGCCTCCCACTTTTTCTAGACAATCGGCACTTGATGTCAGCCGGGTTGTCAGCCCTGCGTGACGGCCGCCTTTACTCCAGAACAGGCTTCTGGTACTCATTTCCGTTAGAGGCTGAGTCGACCCCAGGGCCATAGTGCCGCCAGAGGGTTTGGGTCAGTTTAAAAATCCCGACCCCAACGGGACTAGAACCCTCGACCCTCCGGCTTGTAGCTCAGTGCCTTAACCACTACGCTACGGCGTGCCCCCACTTATTATTATCCCAATTCCCTTGGAAATAAATCACATATACAGGAAACGAAACCACAAAACTGGCCAAAACAATCAGAAAACAAGATAAAATCGTTAAAAATAGGATATACAAGTAATAACAAATGAAGCAACGTTACATCGAAAAAAAAAACAGAAGGCAACAATAAATACAACAGCAAGGGAGTAAATAAACTTAAATGCATAGTTATAAAAAATTCTATATAGGGCGAACCACCAGAAATGATAACACAATATACGAGCATTTAAGAGATTTTAGAATTAACGGAGGAAAATCAAAGAATCAATACTAATAAAATCCATATCAAATTCCGTTGAGGTGAATAGTCATAAGATAAAAGTTAAAAATTAAATTGTACCTGTTGGCAGGTGCCGTCCTCCTCAACTTTGTTAAAATTATGTATATAAAATATTAACTGCAGGCCTTTCGGAAGTTAAATTCCATCATCAGCAGTATGAGCTTCTGCTACTCGTCGTAAACAACAACGGCGAGTAGCAGAAGCTCATCCTGCTGATGATGGAAGTTAACTTCCGAAACGCATCCAGTTAATATTTTATATACATAATTTTAACAAAGTTGAGGAGGACGGCACCTGCCAACAGGTGCATTTTAATTTTAACTTTTATCTTATGGAAATCAAAGAAATTTTAGAACAATTAGAAGTAGGATCAGTAGAAGAAAAATTCAATATATATAAATTAAAGTGGCTAAACCATGTAAAAAGAATGAATAATTCAAGAATCCCAAAAATGATACAAAGGACATCGTCGACCAGGAAGACCTCTTAAAGACTGCTAGATGGGGCCGAAATAGGTCTACCAAGACCTAATTTGTGATGGACGATGATGAAAATCAAGTTTCGCCAAAGACGTTGCAAACATAGATCATCAATTTAACACAATCTGCAACGCCCTTTCAACAATACACAGAGAAAATGATAACCGGAAGATAAACATCCTAGAGGAAATACAATTATCATCATCTTCACGGTATACGCTCCATGGCCTGTTCCGGCTCAATACTCCATCGCTTTCTTGGTCTGCCAGGATCTCTTCTCCCTCGTGGTTTGTACATCGGAAATCTGTTCTTATCCATTCGTTGAAGGTGTTCAGTCCATCGCTTCTTGTAATTACAGATTTGATGTGTAATTGGCATTACTCCTAACTCTTCTCATATACTTTCATTCCGTATATGATCTCGTCTTGTACATCCCTTAACTGCTCGTAAAAATTTAATTTCTGTCGATTAGATATTCTTAATTTATTTCTGCCTCAGGACCCAGTTCTCACTGCCGTACAATGGAGTAGGGACTGCCATAATCTTGTAAAATATAATTATTGAAAGAAACAAAAAATGATAACACGTTGAACAAAAAAAAAACACCCTACCAGATCAACCCATTATACAACGTGCTCGTAAAACAATCAGTGCCCAAGAGAACTAGTTCTGAAAGGCCTAGCTCAATATTTTAAACAATATTTTATTTGTTGAAGACGACTGCCATCACATGTATTATTCTTATTATATAAATAAATATATCCTCAACTCGTGTCCAACTCAGAGTCGGATCGAGGGATGAGATGAGATGAAGTCCCATATATAGATGTCTGTGAATGACAAGGGTGCCGGCCGACCACTCCTGATGCACCATCACAGGGGCAGATGAACGAAATGGATGAGATGATTTTGGAGAAATGTTGGAATGATATTGTGGCAGGGGAAAACGGGAGAAACCCCGAGAAAAACCTGCCCAACCTCTGTTTCGTCCACCACGAAACCCACATGGAATGACCAAGACTCGACCTCGGGACCCCAGCGGTGCGGTGAGACGCAAGCGTCTAACCGCTTGCGCCACGGAGCCGCCTGTATTATCTTTATTGTTTTAAATAATCTCCACTCTGTACCACAGCATGCCTACTCTTTCATTAGCCAATTTGTAACACTTGTTTATAATCAAGTTGTGAATTTAGCATAATTTCCTGCGATGTATTAGACATTTTATAATCCATTGATTTGCTTTAAGTAACGAAAGATTGTGCAGTATTAACCACGCTCTGCCAAACCATTTTGTGCAGTCGTATTATTTTAATCACGTTCTACTATCTTTTTGCACCCACGCAGGGTTATATTGTTGATCACTATTTTGATCGGAAAGCATAGATTGTTCAAATTTGTGACATCTTTGCCCGGGCCCATAGAGGCAAAGAGGAATTCAACTTTCTTTACTAAATTCTCCCAATATGTAATGTTTACTGACTTATAAAATACAATCGTGGAAGCTTTGGGATAAAGGAACTAACACACGCCTGAGCAAGCTTTTGGAATTTGACTTTGATATCTGACTTATGCTAACTACTGAATGAATAGGCATAAGTAAAAATGCACAACTAAAGCTTTTAATGCGAGTCAAAATATAGTCAGATATAATATAAAGATAAATAAATAAATATTCCATTTACAAAGAAAAGAAATCATAGTAGATCATCTATACGAAAAGAAAATATGATACAAATCAACATACATACATACATTATCACTCACTCTAGTCCAGCCTCGGGTTGGGGGAAATACTGTCCTAGCGTCCCCACCCTGGCTTACTGGACTAAACAAACAAAACCAGCTCTCCTGAGCTGCTCTGACCAGACTCCAATGGTCACTAAGTAGATGATCCTTCGATGCTTAGGAGTAGAATTGAAAGCGCAGAAAATAAATCTGTCACTTTCAGACTGTTTTAGGGTCTTATATTGCCCTCTTCAGCCCAAGTAATTTTAAGTCGAGGATATTGAAAAATGTCGGTAGGATGTTTAATGCATTCTAGGCCCCATGGCAAGTATGTCATCCGCCCGACTGACTGAACGTAGTGGTGGGAGTGTCTAGGATAAAGCTGCTTGTAGCTACTCTGTTCCTTCTGCTGCTGGTCGCTGGTGATGTAGATGTTGGCATGCCAAGAGGAAACCCGCGACAGACCGCGGATGTCGATCTCGATCCGCGAGACAAGGCCCACCCGACCACGCCCCCAGAGCTCCCATCCTCCAATCAGAAACGACCATTTTCGGGCTAAGCTGATCATTGGTTAGCGTTGATTTAGAATTTGGAAAATGAATTTATTTTATAGAATATTTTAATATATTTATATTTTTTAGGTGTATAAATGATGTGGGAATAAATTTTACTTTTACTTTTACTGGTGGAGTCTAGGGATCCACTCCGGCATTTGCCTTTACGCTAAGGGAAACCACCAAAAACCTTAGCAGAGTGGTGTGAATTTAATAAAATATATAAGTTAATTTGGAAAATAAATTTTGAAATATTATCAATTATTTAAATTAAATGGTCGAAAAGTATCAGCTTCTTCGGTTCTTTGGTGTATAGCCGGCGAAATCACCTTTTAGTAGTCCTTGATGGGTGTTAATGTTGAAAGTATCTTGATATTCTTTCAGATTGGGCGTCAGTAAAGACTTTATTGCTTATTGAGCATCCATTTTCTAGGATTTCTATGGATTTATTCTCATAGTTTACTGTGAATTTAATTGAGATGTAAGGACATTCAGCCATTAGGTACTTCATGATTCCATCAATTACTTGCCCAGTTATTTGAGTGTGAGCGGTTTGAGCTCTTTTCACTTTTTTCGTCGGTGGCGCAGCCGTCTGAGTGCTGGCGTTGACTTCTTCGATCGCTTGCGCAGCAGTCTGAGTGCTGGCGTCTTCGATCGGTTGTGTAGCAGTCTGTGTGCTGATGTCTTCGATCGCTTGCACAGCAGTCTGAGTGCTGGCGTTGGCGTATTGCTTTTTGTGCTGGGGTTTGAACCCGCACTGGTCCTCGAATTGCGAGGCCTTGTCTAGTCGTGCCCTTCGTGGCGCGGATTTTTTCTTTTTGTTTGTCCTTTTACTGGTATTTATCACAGGCTGAGGTGCCATTGATGGCTCAACTCCAGCTGTATTATATGTCTCAGTCAGGTTTGGATTTGGTACTTCAGCTTGAGGAGCGTCTGGCTCGACTCTATCTGAAGTGTTTTGTCTCAATTCGGCAGGAGCGGGCTCTACTGGGACCGAATGAGACTTAGTTTAGTTAGCTTTCGCTGCGCGTCTGTATAGCTCAGCCTTTACTTTGTAAAAGCAGAGTCTATTCAGTTTCAGGACCTCGCAGGCTGTGGGTCCATCTACCAGGACTGCCAAGAACATTGGCAGCGGGCCCTTGGTCCTTCCTGAGGTCATATTGACGACCGAAAGTGCCTCGAACCCGAGACCTAAAAGGTCTTCCTGGATCTCTGATGGATCCACTGAGGGGTCTATGCCTTTGATGACAATTTTTAATATGTCTCTTTGGCTTTTATTTGCCACTTCGCGATGTGGTATTTTGCGCTGCAGCAGCAGCTGTTTGTATTTATTATAGGCCTCCATTGAAGTAGGTCTAACCCTGGTACCGAGTCTAGTGAGTTCGCAAGTGAATGCGTTAGGCTCGTATTTGAATTCACCATTCACAGCTGCCATTTGCGACGAAAATTCCCGTCGAATTAGCAGGGAGGGGATTTTACGCATGCGCGCGGTTTCTCCGTCTCTGAGTCCCCGGAGGGCCCTCCACTATAGCGTGGTGAGTCCTCCGGAGGCAGAGTGACGGTCAGGCCGGAACCTGTTTTATCGGCAGCCGTTACTGCCGTGTTGGAAGCTGAGCATTTAGTGCTTTGTCGCGTTCTGGCCGCGATTGGGGGCGTCGCTGTGGGATCGCCTGCTTTTTTGCTGCCTTTTGGCATGCTGGAGGGTCCTTAATGGTAGGGAGTATTGGTCCACCGGTAAGGAGTCGCCCTGACAGACGCCGTGGGAGCTCGGCCTAGCTAGGGGCTGAGGGGATAGGCGGCCTACTGCCTGGGGTATGGGAACTACCAGGATAGCGGGCAGGTTAGGACCCTCGGCCGTCTGACCGGTTTTGCTCTTTGCCGCGCAAAGCGCGGGCTTTGGAAGCGGGAGTCACTTCTCCAGCCGGTGCTGATGAGGCGACGATCGCTGCGAGGAACGCTGCTGCCGTAGAGCCCCTTCTTCACCGCTGCCAGGAGAGCCTTCTTCTTCCGCTGCTGTCTCCTGCCTCTGCCTCCTTCGATGTTACAAAACACAGCTATTTATGAGAGTTCACAGGGAGAGGGGGAATGCGCGATAGCACAGGGTGCGCACTAGGAAAGGAAGGGGTAGATAGGAAAGCATTTGGCACTGTTCATAAAGATGACACTCGAGATGGAGACGCGATGACGTATAGTTTGCGCAGTAAGACGTAATTCCTGTACAAGATAAACATTGAATCCATGAAATGTAAGTGCTTAAAAAAAATGTTTACTCCATAAAGCTTTTATTTCAATTTAGGAATTTAAATTACGGTTTGTTAATTCTTACTACTATTTTTAATAAAATATTAATATTATTTAAGTTTTTTTGGCAATAAACAGATTTAGGAACAGAATTAATATTTGTCACACCCTGTAGGAATAACAGTGTTAATTAAATTTCATTTTCTGGGAAATCGAGGCTAAAAAATAGCGGCAGCACAAAGGAGATGTTACGAAATTATGTAATGTTTAACAGCCATTTCAACAGATTGTATTCTAAGAAACTTTAAATATTGTAATGTTAGTTTTTACTGAGGTCTAGTGGTTATGAGCATCAAATTGATGTACATTTTGCTCGATCTTATATCGTTAATTAATTAATGCAGTACGTGAATATTTCACTAATTTATATCTAATCAATTTCCCAAGAGCCTCACTACCGAGCGAGTTGGTAGCATTTCAGGCTCGTTCTGATTTAAATCCCGGGTCCGTCCTATTTCACTGAGGCCTACCCCTAATTTCCCTCAGTCGTCAAAACAAATACTGCGCTGAAAATTCATCCACAAGTAGACATTTCATTATAATAAAAACAATTATAACACCTTCAAAATTTAAATAATGATCTACAGAAAACATAATAAATTAAACCGATATCAAATGATGTGTGCAAAAAGAACCCTCCGAAAGACTCGAAGAGAAACTCAGCTCAGGTTTTATAAAATTATGGCTGTCCCTGTTCTTTTATATGAATCTGAATCTAGGGTACTTACAAAAAAAGATATCTCACACATTCAAGCCACTGAAATGATTTTTTTTTCAAATGCCCCAGGTTTGTCTTTCGACATTCCTGGTTTCTCTCCTGGCATGGCGTACTTGTAACCCACTTCTGAGGTAGGGACGCCTGGAAGGCGGGGTTACGTTGCCCCGATGATATGATGGGTGATGATGATGACTATTTAACTCATGCCCCAAATGGGAGTCAATGACCAATCACGTTTCAATGATTTCTGTATTACAACCAATCAGAGACGTGTTTCACGAAATAATTATCAACGTTAGGATTATCATATATTAAGCAAAGCTCCTCCTTTTTAATATTCTGAACAGGTCTGACCGTTATTTTGCAGTGACTGAGCCTATAACAAATACGGCTACCAGATTGTATATAATAGTGCTTACATGTCAACATTTGTAGCAATTGATTATACCACCAAAAAAAGAAACCACTGTTTGCACTTTCTTAAATGTATACGACATCAAAAATGAATTAATATACAGATTGATGTGTTTCATTTTTTCTCCACTAGAGAGCATTCTTACAATATTGCGTTCCTTTGGCAATAAATAGTATGATCTGGTTGCAGTGATAAACAAAAGAAGCAGTAGAAGCGTAGGCTACCTATCGTTTCTCATTAGTTTTCAAACATCACCGTTTACTTTAAATATAAAAATATTTTTAAATAACTGTAGTTAAATAATGATTTGTGAGTAAACAGCTTTATTTTATTCGTTAAATAGTCCTAACAAATGCCACTCTTGATTTCCAAATTCTCTAGATAAATTCACTCCTCACTTCGTGAGTCGTGAATTTATCGATAATTTGGAAATCACTCGTGGCATTACTTATGATAATGGTGCGCCAGGAGAGTCCCTAATCCTAAGCTTAACCTAAGATGAATATGAATGATGATGATTGCGATGGCCATATGATTTCGGGGACCGTTTGGGCCTTAAAGTTTTCCTGACATTTGTCTGTAGGTGAGGAAAAACCCCGATAAAAACCTCACCCAGAAAAACTGTCCCGACCGGGGATCGAACAAGGGGCCCGCTGCGTGACAAGGCAGCACGCTACCCCGAGACCACAGCGGTGGACTGAAATGAAATTTTTAAGATCCGTAAAAGGATGTACACGCATGGATAGATTACACAATGAGTCAATAAGAAATGAACTGGAGATATTTTCAATCGTTGATAAACTAGAAGAGCACAAATACCAATGGAAAGAACATTTAGACAGAATGGAGAATACAAGATTACCAAAAAAGATCAACACCTACAAACCACATGGAAAAAGATCTTTGGGACGGCCAAGGAAACGATGGACTTGAGACCGGAACAGGTCGCATTGACCTAATCCTGGAAAGGAAGAAGAAGAAGAAGATCTACAGAAAACGAATGACCAATATAGAGGAATGCAGGCTTTCGCGGCCGGTAATCATAATATTAAAAGATTCCGGGCCATGTGGCCGTGGTCTATAACTGGTGTTTCTTTCAGACGTTTTGCGGAGGACATCTTCAGTGGCGAGTGCTTCTAGGTGCTGTTAGCTTGTCGCAGACTCGACTCCCTTGTCCAGATGCCCTCCATCTACATATGTTAATCACAGAGATAGACGATCATCCTGCCAGTTTAGGGATGCATGTCGTCAGCATGTCGGATCCTCTAGTCGTTATAGCTGGTTTTCTCAACCTGGAGCCTCTACTTGTTGTAGCTATCCAAATTTCTCATGATGCTGGGTGGGCACCCGACCCATACTGGCCGAAATTTCATAAGAAAATTTCTTCCCCCCATGGAGACCCAAACTAGTACAAGTCCCGTAATTCTGCGCCAATAGCACATTTTAATCTAGCCTATATTGAAAAAAAAAAGTTTTTTTGCATGACGCATACTTTAGACGATATTGACCAAAAACCAAAACAAGTTAGAAAGGATTTTTTTTTTTGGCATTGCGCAGCTCTCATGGACCTTTGAAATATGAAAATTCGATTTCATACGACTAGCACATAACCTAAAAACATATTTCAAAATTAAAACCGCATGACGTTACGCAAAGTTTTTTTTTATAATGCCACAGGTTGTCCTTTTTGGACATTTCTGGTGTTCTCTCCTGGCATTGGCGTAATTACAACCCAATTCCGAGATTAGGGCACCTGGAAGGCGGGGTTACATTGCCCTGATGATATTATGGGTGATAATGATGATAGTGGTGCGCCAGGAGAGGCCTTAATCCTAAGCTTAATCTAGGATGAATATGAATGACGAATGTTCGGGGACCGTTTGGGCCTTAACGTTTCCTGAAATTTGTTTTACAGGTGAAGAAAACCCCGATAAAAACCTCACCCAGGAAACTGTCCCGACCGGGGATCGAACCCGGACCCCCTGCATGACAAGGCAGCACGCTACCTCGAGACCACAGCGGTGGACACCTTATGCAAAGTTGAGTCATTTTTTTATGCGCAATGTGTTTGGTATATAGCGGATTTGTACATCTATATTGTTAAAAGCTACTACCAATTTCCATATGAGTTCTAACTAACTAACTGGCACTATCGAACCCATAGGTTAATGGTCGCACGGACATAAGCTCTCCATACATCCCATCCTGAACTAATGTTTTCCAATCATTCCCTCAAATCATAGTTAATGTTATTCTCCCGCCTCATTCTTGGTCTACATCTCTACCTCTCGTTTTCCTGCAAGAAGCTTCCATGCACGTCTTTCATTCCCCATTTGTGCCACACGTCCTGCCCATCGCAGTCTACGAGACTTAACTGTTCTCATTATATCTGGCTTCCTATAAGGACCATGTAATTCACTGTTATTCAGTCTTCTCCATTCACCTGTCTGTTCATCTCTCTTTGGTCCAAACATTTTCCTAAGAACTTTATTCTCAAATACTCGTAATCTCCTTTCCTCCCTTAAAGTAAGAGTCCATGTTCCTCATCCATATAATACTGGTAGAATAATAGTTTTATATATTTTCAGTTCATCTTTTTTGAAAGGAGCTGGGACATCAAGAGTCTCTGCAATGCATAATAGCACGCATTTCCAGAATTGAGCCTATATTTAATTTCCTTGTGCATCTCATTCCCGTTTGTGATTATTGTTCCTAGGCATTTGAATTCAGCCACTTCCTCAAAATTCCCCTCATTTGTAATTAGCTGTCCATTTCCATTATATAATGTATTTTTGTGTGTGACCATATATTTAGTTTTATTGATTTCCATATGAGTCGACATTCAATAATCATAGTAGGCTGTTGAATTGCCTCTAACGTAAGCATCTGATATTTCAAATAATTTGAGTTATAAATGTCTGCTTGCCTGCAACAAATATATTTCTTTGGTTTAATTTTCATCCTATATAACATTTTATCGTAAAGGGAATATGTTGTTAAAACCTGCGTGTATGCTTTAAGGACAGTACAAAATATTTTGGATCGATCTATAATTACACAAAGTACAGTCACTTAACCTTTAAGGGATCTTCCAATCATGATTGTGCTCATGCGTCATGAACCAATCACAGTGATAATTCGTCGCGCCATGGTCCAGACGACAAATGCAACAAGGTCAATATGATGTACAGTCAGGGCAATCTGAAAATAGCACATCTAGTCTATTTCTTTACTAACATTTACTCTTTCAATTTACCACACTTATAACTAGAGTCAGGATGTTAGGCACTTAAAAAATTCAAAATAGGCAGGCAAAAAGGCATTAAAATCATTAATATAGGCATTAAAAAAACAAAATAGGCTCTTACAAAAATGGACTACAACATACATTTTTACAGCCTTATGTACATAATATAAACATATGCTATCAATACCATACGAATATATTAGAGATGATTTTTGGAACTTGTTTTGCCTTTTTACAAAGAGCATATTTATGTTTTGCAGTGTGTCAGATTCTACCAGTTATATTGTATGGGTGCGAAACATGGACTCTTACTTTAAGAGAGGAAAGGAGATTACGAGTAGAAACATGGACTCTTACTTTAAGGGAGGAAAGGAGATTACGAGTATTTGAGAATAAAGTTCTTAGGAAAATGTTTGGACCAAAGACAGATGAACAGACAGGTGAATGGAGAAGACTGTATAACAATGAACTATATGGGCTATATAGGAAGCCAGATATCATACTAACAGTTAAGTCTCATAGACTTTCGATTGACAGGACATGTTGCAACGTACATGGGACTTAAAGACGTGCATGGACCTCTTCTTGTAGGAAAGCCAGAAGGAAAACGCCCAGTTGGTAGACCAAGAATGAGGTGGGAGAACAACATTAACTATAATTTGAGGGAAGTAGGTTATACAGGGAATGATTGGAAAGCATTAGCTCAGAATAGGGATGTATGGAGAGCTTATGTCCGTGGGGCCATGAACCTACGGGTTCGATAGTGCCAGTGAGTAAGTAAGTAAGTGTGTAACAATGAACTACATGGTCTTTATAGGAAGCCAGATATAATGAAAACAGTTAAGTCTCGTAGACTGCGATGGGCAGGACATGTTGCGCGTATGGGGAATGAAAGACGTGCTTGGAAGCTTCTTGTAGGAAAACTAGAGGGAAAACGCCCAGTTGGTAGACCAAGAATGAGGTGGGAGAATAATATTGACTATGATTTGAGGGAAATAGATTATACAGGGAATGATTGGAAAACATTAGCTCAGGATAGGGATGTATGGTGAGCTTATGTCCGCGCGGCCATAAACCTACGGGTTCGATATTACCAGTGAGTAAGTTATTAAGTAAGTGTGTACGTGCTGCGAAACATGACACTTCTTCGCACAATTCACTGACATTTTACACACTTTGCAAAACAATATTGAACCGTCACTTGAGAATATTTCCGCACCAAATTCTTTCACGAAATTGGTCAGTTTGTCTTACTGTTTACTATTGCCCGTTCTTCAGGCATCGTAAAAAACTGTTCTAAAGGGGGGAAAAAAAGCCACATACACTTGTCGCACCACTATGTCTTTGAAGCATCCGTCTGCGAACGAGGACTACAGACTGAATTCAGTGTTACCGACATCATCATCATCCGGTATGATGGCAGCTGCCGCCGTCTTCCGGAAACCAAACGCCATTCCTCTCTGTCCATCCATTCATCTACCTCGATTCCTCTGATATTCGTAGCTGCTTGTACCCCTTCTATCCAAGTTTTCTTCAGTCGTCCTATCTTCCTCCTTTCCATTGGGATCCATTCCATAACAATTTTTGGCAATCATTGCTCTGGCATTCTTTTGACATGGCCATACCACTGTAATCTTTTCTTTTCTATAATGTCTGTGATGTCCGGCTGCTCTTGTACACCCATAATTTCCCTTATTTCTTTATTTCGCATTCTATCCATTCTAGATTATCCAGCTGATCTTCTTAAAACGTCCATTTCTGTACTTAAAATTCTTTTCATTTCCCTGGTAGGAATTTGCCAGACTTCAGCACCACATGTTAAAATGCTCTGAATTATGGTTTGATATATTTGTAATTTTCTATTTTTTTGTAATATTTTTGCTCCACCAAACAGAGTTTAAAACATTTATTGCTTGTTTAAAAAATAATATTGCCAGTCACTTAAAGGTTTGTATGCAATTATATGTGTCTTGAAGTTTGTCCATTTCAATTAATTTCATTGAAATACTAAGTTAATACTTACTTACTTACTTACTCACTGGCACTATCGAACCCGTAGGTTCATGGCCGCACGGACATAAGCTCTCCATACATCCCTATCCTGAGCTAATGCTTTCCTATCATTCCCTGTATAATCTACTTCCCTCAAATCATAGTTAATGTTATTCTCCCACCTCATTCTTGTCTACCAACTGGGCGTTTTCCCTCTGGCTTTCCTACAAGGAGCTTCCATGCAAGTCTCCCATTCCCCATACGTGCAACATGTCCTGCCCATTGCAATCTACGAGACTTAACTGTTCTTATTATATCTGGCTTCCTATAAAGACGATGTAGTTCATTGTTATTTAGTATTCTCCATTCAACTGTCTGTTCATCTCTCTTTGGTCCAAAAAATTTTCCTAAGTACTTTATTCTCAAATACTTGTAATCTTCTTTCCTCTCTTAAAGTAAGAGTCCATGTTTCGCACCCATATAACATAACTGGTAGAATAATAGTTTTATATATTTTCAGTTTAACGTTTTTTGAAAGGAGTTGGGACATCAAGAGTCTCTGCAATGCATACTAGCACGCATTTCCAGAATTGAGCCTATGTTTAATTTCTTTGTGCATCTCATTCCTATTTGTGATTATTGTTCCTAGGTAGGCCTATTTGAATTCAGCCACCTCCTCAAAATTTCCCTCCTTTGTCATTAGCTGTCCATTTCCATTATATAATGAATTTCTACGTGTGACCATATATTTAGTTTTTATTGATATTTACTTCCAGTCCTAATTTCTTAGTGTTACTCAATAGCGTGTGCGTGTTGTCCAATACTAAGTTAATTTCGAGAAAAATGGCAAATTGGCATTCATAGGCATTGTATGCTGAAGTAGGCATTTATAGGCAAAATTAACTTAATGGAAAACAAGTCTACGGTCATCGGTATGCACTTATATGAAGTCACATTTACAATATCTATAATGAATAACTGTAGGCATTTTCCCTAACATCCGGTCTCTAGTTATAACCTACTTAAATGGGTCAGGCTGAAAGGCGTCTGTAAGATTCGGGCAACGGAGAGGCGGAGAATGCTCTTTAATGTATAGACTAGCCCTGAGGCGAACTCAGGGAAATTTCTTGACGTTCCCAAGACGGCTGGAGCTTTGTTTAACCACCCTTTCTCATTTTCGTGCTGTTGATTATGAACTGTAGTATCTTGGGTCACGCTCCATGGGCCTTCATTACTGTCTCAACTGTCCCTATCGCCCTGAAATGAGTCCGTGAATTTATTGACTAGTTAATTTTGTACTAGAGCATGCCATTAAATCTTTTCAGAATGAGGAAGGCTTACAACTGAATGGTATTAATAAACTGTTAGTTTATGTTGATGATGTAGTATTGTTGGCCGATAGTGAGGAGATACTAAAGGACAATACGCACACACTATTGAGTAACACTAAGAAATTATGACTGGAAGTAAATATCAATAAAACTAAATATATGGTAACACGTAGAAATACATTATATATTGGAAATGGACAGCTAATGACAAATGAGGGAAATTTTGAGGAGGTGGCTGAATTCAAATACCTAGAACAATAATCACAAATAAGAATGAGATGCACAAAGAAATTAAACATAGGCTCAATTCTGGAAATGCGTGCTATTATGCATTGCAGAGACTTTTGATCTCCCAACTCCTTTCAAAAAACGTTAAACTGTAAATATATAGAACTATTATTCTACCAGTTATATTATATGGGTGCGAAACATGGACTCTTACTTTAAGGGAGGAAAGGAGATTACAGGTATTTGAGAATAAAGTTCTTAGGAAAATGTTTGGACCAAAGAGAGATGAACAGACAGGTGAATGGAGAAGACTACATATCAATGAACTACATGGTCTTTATAGGAAGCCAGATATAATAAGAACAGTCAAGTCTCGTAGACTGCGATGGGCAGGACATGTTGCACGTATGGGAATGAAAGACTTGCATGGAAGCTTCTTGTAGGAAAGCCAGAGGGAAAACGCCCAGTTGGTAGACCAAGAATGAGGTGGGAGAATAACATTAACTATGATTTGAGGGAAGTAGATTATACAGGGAATGATTGGAAAACATTAGTTCAGGACACGTATGTATGGAGAGCTTATGTCCGCGCGGCCATGAACCTACGGGTTCGATAGTGCCAGTGAGTAAGTAAGTAAGTAATTATTATCCTGACAAGATGGTTACCCGATCTCTAGAAGCTGGAGAAAAAATGTGATTAGGGGTAGTTCTAAAGGCTACATGAAGGGATGTTTTGCAGTACATCAATTTTCAATTGAGGCAGTTGTGATTTTTTCGCAAAAAAAAAGCTAATTTGTGCGTAATTACGTTCTTGAAAATAATTTTATTTGGTGGTAATGGGATATCTAATATATAAAAATGAATATTTGTTTGTTTGTTTGTTCGTTCGTACTTCATGCGCGGCCGTTGATCCGATTGTGATGGGGCTTTTTGCAAAATGTTCAGGAGATTCCCGGGATGAACATAGGCTATAAGAGAGTTGTGATACTCAACTTCTACACCCTTAAAAACAGACTTTTGTAGTGGAAAACGTGAAAAAAGTAACTCTTTGGACGCTTAAATGGCTTACGCTGCCTAAACCATAATAAGTACACAAAATTAATGTACCGGTACACAGAATTGAATATCTGAAAAAGCTCTATAAGAAAGTCCGCGAGAGCATATGTTTGTCTCTTACGGATAACTCACAATAATCATTTTTGGCTTTAATTGATGCCTAGAAGATCGAGACGTAGATTCCTGTGCAAGCATAGCAGCACATGGCGGGTAATTCTTTTATGGATAACTCACAATAACGAATTTTGTCTTTTAGCTCATTTATGCCAAGAAGATCGAAATAACTAGATTCCCGGGCAGCACTTAGTAATCAGCACGGGGAATCTTAAAATAATTATGATATACATTTACATTTATGTTTCATTTTACTTATTCAACTAATCATAAGAAGCAGACCTATATTAATGTTTGTCTTTCAGCTCATTTATACCAAGAAGATCGGGATGAGTAGATTCCTGGACAACGCCGGGTAAACAGCACGGGGTATCTAAAAATAATTACGATATAATTTTTTCCTTCCACTTATTTAACCAAACATAAAACATTAATTTTCGTATTTAAGCTCATTTATGTCGAGAAGATGGGGATAAGTTGATTCCCGAGCAACGCCCGGGGTATCTAAAAAATATAAATTTATAATTATTTTTCTTTTCACTTATTCAACTAAACATAAAAACACATTAATTTGTATTTATTTAGACGTATCAGCGCACGTCGGGTATTAGCTAATAAGTGTATAAATTAGGAGTAGATAAAGAATGGTGGTTATAATTTTCAATTACCTATGATATTCATAAACAGCTTCAACTTTAAGCCTGTTTGTCTCAATACTGCAAAACTTGCATTTACACCCCTTTGCTTCTAAACACCTAAATTCTGGTTACCATAGCAACGAGATGTCAAACTACATTATTCTCCCTTTCGTTAATACTACTGATTTATATGCTAAGTAATTTTTTTACATTTTTACATTGCTTCAGAAAGGATTTTTTTTTGTCTAATGCCACCAGGTCTTTTATGACATTTCTGATTTTTTCCCCTAGCACTGGCGGAATTGTAATCCATTTCTTAGGTTGAGGCACCTGGAAAGCGGAGTTACGTTACCCAGATGATGTGATGGGTGATAAATAATAATGAAGCACTAGGAGAGTTCTTAATCTAAACGTAACCTAAATTCAAGACCATGGGCAACCACAGAAAAAATCCCAAGGTTTGACCGAGAATTGAACTGTATCAGAAACGCTGACCACTAGCCCATGAGACTGTCTTTAGCAAGGATATAAAACCAATATTTTTATTAAACTGTATGTGGTTTCAATCAGTTATCATTATTGTGTATATCTATCGCGTTCTGTTATAGGCCAATATATTATTAATCATAACAGACGGCGAAGGCCTATCTTTGTATATGTTCCAGTTATCCATGTCTTTAGTATTTTTAGTGGAACTATACAGATTACACTGAGCAACAAAAAATAAACTTTTTTTTTGTCTCAGAAAGAAAAATATGTGATTCTGATAGTATTTGTTCTCCTGAATTCAAATATGATATCGGTTTTTATCCATCACGCAAGGTTTCCGAGAGACAGGAATTTATGATTTCAAACACTTTAATATTTTCTACATTCGTAACTGCATAATATTAAATAATGTAATTATAATTTTAATTTGAAAATTTCACCTAGCAAACAAAAGTTTTAGCATTTAGAAGATGAGACACAATTAGAGCTAAAATTATCTTGGAAGGAATAATAATTGAACAGATTGTTTCAATTACCTCGGCTGCAATATTTCTTATATGAGGAATGAAAATATTCAAATTAAAATCAAAGTCAATAAATTCAGTTATGTATGCGGCGTTTTTAATAGATCCCTAAAACACCAGAAAGGAAACGAAAATGGTATTTTATAAAGTAGTGGCAGTACCAATGTTGCTCTATTCATGAGTTTTGTGTACTGACAAGAAAAGAGGAAAGGAGAATTGGAACAACAGAAATAAGATTTTTGAGATCTGTTATCAGGATATTTACGAGATGTTATATGGAAAAACAAATATTTAAAACAGAAAGTAAAGTAAAAGTTTATAAAACATGTGTACGACCAATAATAACATATGGTGTGGATACAATAGCAGATACTAGCCAAACGAAGACAACTCATGAGAATAACAGAAATGAATATATTAAGAGCTATAGTAAACAAAACAAGACTTGACAGAATCAGGAACCAGGATGCGAGGGAGGAATGCAACATCATAGATGTTGGGACATCTAATACAAGGAAAAGAGAATGGAATGCACGCGTGGACAGATCTGATGATACGAGGCTTATTAAAGCAGAGAAGAACCTACGTCCTAGAGGAAAAAGAGAAGTGGGCAGTCCCCTCACGAGATGGAATTAGATGTAATCACCATTGACATAGTGTATGTAATTAAACAGGCACATGCCTATAGAAAAGAAGAAGAAATCTGTTGCGGGATATATCTTACTTAATTAAAAAAAAAAAGCTAAGATACAAAGAGGAAATCAAACATCTTTAAATAAATAGACAGAATAAACGAAGGTTTAAAAGTTTGTAAAAAATAATTAGTTTTGGTATCGATCACTTTTCAATACCAAAACTAATTATGAATTACAACCCAAAGGGTAGAAGAAATGTTGGAAGTGTGAAGACAATATGGACTCAACAATGTTAAAGAATGAGATCAGAACAAGCCACATGAGGCTTAATCCATGAATCTGATACTGCTGCTGATGATATTTCGTCTTATTTATGTCCTGTTTTTCTACAGCTCTTCTTTCTAGCATACGTCAGATTGGTCAAAGTAAACCCATACTCACAATTTTTATTGAAAAATTCTTGACCCAGGCTACGTTTGAATCCACAAACAACGAATCCAGAGACGTAAAAAAGGTAATAAAAGAAAAAAGTTTAAGGAGTGGTACATCTTCTCGTAGTAAAATATATTATTAATCATAATAAAATAACTAACCTGGCCTATACTGGTTTAAATTAAGTAAGAATTTAAAAAGGGGCAGATCTATTTTCTAAACTTAAACATTTCAGTATTGTCATAAAAATCATCATCATCAATGGCTCGACAGCCCCATGTGGTTCTTGGCCGCCTTCACAAGCTTATGCCAGACTTCCCTGCTCTGAGCTTCATTCTTCCAGTTTTTTTATTTTTAAAATCTTAATCTCTTCAATTAGACTATACTCTCATCTTAATTTAGGGCTTTCAACATTTCTGACCAATAGAGGTTGCTCATTGTAAATTCTTTTTTAAATCCTTTTGCTGTCCATACGAATAATGTGTCCAGCCCAGGCCAATCTATTCATTTTAATAAAATTCAGAATAACCGGCTGATTAAACAGTTTATACAATTTATAATTGTATCTCTTTCTCCATTAGACGGGAAACCACCAAGTTACTAAAGAGTAAAAAGAGGGAATATTTGAGAGAGAAGATTAATGATCTTGAAATGAATGCAAAAAATAGGAACATTAGAGAATTATATCAGGGAATTAGTATAGAGAAGAAAGGGTTTCAGGCTAGAACAAACATAATTCGGAATGAAAATGGGGATATGATTGCAGATTCCAAGAGTATATTAAATAGATGGAAAAGTTATTTTAATCAGCTATTAAATGTACATACAGAACAGGACATTGAGGAGGATAAGTTACAAACAGCAGAAATGCTAGTCGCAGAGCCAAGTGCATTAGAGGTTGAAATGGCAATTGAAAAATTGAAGATGTATAAAGCATCAGGTTCAGATGAGATCCCAGCAGAACTGATAAAATCAGGGGAGAAAAATTGATGGACAAGAACGCTGTTTGCTTAGTATGATTTGGGAAAAAGAAGCTCTTCCAGATGAATGGAAGGAATCAATTATCGTACCAATTTATAAGAAAGGAGATAAAACTGATTGCAACAACTATAGGGGCATCTCATTACTTTCAACTTCGTACAAAATTCTAACAAATATATTAGTAAGCAGACTTACTCCCTATATTGATGACATTCTAGGAGATCATCAATGTGCATTTAGAAGAAACAGGTCTACAACAGATCAGATTTTTAGTATAAGACAGATTTTAGAAAAGAAATGGGAATATAATGGTACTGTACATCAACTATACGTAGACTTCCAAAAAGCATATGATTCAATTAAGAGGGAGAAGTTATATAGTATCCTGCTGGAGTTCGGAATTCCTAAAAAGTTAGTTAGACTTATACGAATGTGTCTAAATGGCTCAACGAGTAGGGTGCGTGTAGGCAAACAGTTTTCAGACACTTTTGAAATCCAGAATGGGTTGAAGCAAGGAGATGCACTATCTCCTCTACTATTTAATTTTGTACTAGAGCATGCCATTAAATCTTTAGAGAATGAGGAAGGCTTACAACTGAATGGTATTAATAAGCTGTTAGTTTATGCTGATGATGTAGTACTACTGGCCGATAGCGAGGAGATACTAAAGGCCAACACGCACACACTATTGAGTAACACTAAGAAATTAGGACTGGAAGTAAATATCAGTAAAACTAAATATATGGTCACACGTAGAAATACATTATATAATGGAAATGGACAGCTAATGACAAATGAAGGAAATTTTGAGGAATTGGCTGAATTCAAATACCTAGGAACAATAATCACAAATAGGAATGAGATGCACAAAGAAATTAAACATAGGCTCAATTCTGGAAATGCATGCTATTATGCATTGCAGAGACTTTTGATGTCCCAACTCCTTTCAAAAAACGTTAAGCTGAAAATATATAAAACTATTATTCTACCAGTTATATTATATGGGTGCGAAACATGGACTCTTACTTTAAGGGAGGAAAGGAGATTACGAGTATTCGAGAATAAAGTTCTTAGGAAAATTTTTGGACCAAAGAGAGATGAACAGACAGGTGAATGGAGAAGACTACATAACAATGAACTACACGGTCTTTATAGGAAGCCAGACATAATAAGAACAGTTAAGTCCCGTAGACTGCGATGGGCAGGACATGTTGCGCGTATGGGGAATGAAAGACGTGCATGGAAACTTCTTGTAGGAAAGCCAGAAGGAAAACGCCCAGTTGGTAGACCAAGAATGAGGTGGGAGAACAACATTAACTATGATTTGAGGGAAGTAGATTATACAGGGAATGATTGGACAGCATTAGCTCAGGATAGGGATGTATGGAGAGCTTATGTCCGTGCGGCCATGAACTTACGGGTTCGATAGTGCCAGTGAGTGAGTGAGTGAGTGAATCTCTTTCTCCATATATTGTTTTCTTTTACGGCACCAAACATGGATCTTAGTATTTTCCTTTCAAAACGCCCTAATAATTCCTAAACAGATTTCAGCATGGTTCAAGTTTCTGGTCTAAGGAGAACTTTATACATGTTTATTTTTGTCTTTCTAGATATAAACTGAGATCTAAACATTTTCCTGAGCCCAAGAAAGCATTTGTTTGCAGCCATGATCCATAGATGAATTTTAGCCGAATTGTCATTTTACTTCAGATCCTAGATGAATAAAGCTATGAACCAGTTTAAATTTATATGCGCCAACTTCCAAACTAGATGGGCAAGCTTCACATTTACCTTTAATCACCGGCATATATTTTGTCTTGGCCTGGTTAATTTTATGCTTTCATATAAAATGTTATCATAGGCAATGTCACGAGTGATTTCCGAATTTATCTAAAGAATTTGGAAATCAAGAGTGGCATTTGTTAGGACTATTTAACGAATAAAATTAAGCTGTTTACTCACAAATCATTATTTAAATATAGTTATTTTAAAATATTTATATATTTAGTGTAAACAGCGATGTTTAAAAACAAATGAGAAACGATTGGTACGCTTTATTTGCTCCTTTTGTTCATCACTGCAACCAGATCATATTATTTAATGCCAAAGCATCGTAATATTGTAAAAATGCACCCTAATGGAGAAATTTATAACCATCATTATAGGTATTAATTAATTTCTGATGTCCTATGATGTAAATGTCAATTATATTTTTCTGCTACGTCATTTCCTGGAAAATAATTCGTTTAGGAAAGTGCAAAACAGTGTATTTTTTGTGGTATAATCAATTGCTACAAATGTTTTTATATTATCTCCCGCATGCGCTATCTGCTGACATTCATACACTATATATACAATCTGGTAGCCGTATTTCTTAGAGAGTCAGTCACTGCAAAATAATGCTATGACCTATTCGGAATGTTATAAAGGAGGAGATTTCTTTAATATGACTATTTAACTCATGCCCCAAATGGGAGTCAATGACCAATCACGTTTGAATGATTTCTGTTTTACAACCAATCAGAGTCGTGTTTCACCAAATATTTATCAGTGTTATAATTACCATATTAAAGAAAGCTCCTCCTTACAATATTGCGTTACTTTTGCAATAAATAGTATGATCTGGTTGCAGTGATAAACAAAAGAAGCAGTAGAAGCGTACCTATCGTTTCTCATTTGTTTTCAAACATCGCCGTTTACATTAAATATATAAATATTTAAAAATAACTATATTTAAATAATGATTTGTGAGTAAACAGCTTAATTTTATTCGTTAAATAGTCCTAACAAATGCCACTCTTGATTTCCAAATTCTCTAGATAAATTCACTCCTCACTTCGTGAGTCGTGAATTTATCGATAATTTGGAAATCACTCGTGGCATTACTTATGATAAATTTTCGTTGATAGATTCGAGGCGGAACACGACTGTGATTAGTTGTAAATCAAAAATCATTGAAACGTGATTGGTCATTGACTTCCATTTGGGGCATGAATTAAATAGTCAAAGGAAATAGATAAGCAACAATAAAAATTAACATATATAGGCTGAACTAATATAATTTTGCTGGATTTTTTAAAATGTTTATTAGATATTCAGAGATAAACAAGATTAACGTGTTATGGACTATTAATCATGACGTATGACCTTATAGCTTTTACGCCGAATTTGATTGAATTGACGTAGATATATCATTAATCAAAGTGAGACGGAGCAATGACTCTGTGTCTCGGTCACCTTGTTTCTGTATTCTGTGCAAATTTCACTGTCAAATTACCACAATAACATGTCACTTTACACAAACCAAGCAATCAATTCATCAGCCTTCAACTTACATTATTCAAGCTTCGTTGTTTAGCTTGTGGATTTAATGTCACCTATTTCTGATTCGGTCAGAATACTAATAGTTATGCTCCTTGCCTTTGGTGCCGAGGGTCGCGGGTTCAAACCCGTCCGCCGGGGTCGATTGATTTCTTCTTCTTCTTCCTTTCCAGGATTAGGTCAATGCGACCTGTTCCGGTCTCGAGTCCATCGTTTCCTTGGCCGTCCCAAATATCTTTTTCCATGTGGTTTGTAGGTGTTGATCCATTCTGTCTAAATGTTCTTTCCATTGGTATTTGTGCTATTCTAGTTTATCGAGTATTGAAAATATCACCAGTTCATTTCTTATTGATTCATTGTGTAATCTATCCATGCGTGTACATCCTTTTACAGATCCTTAAAATTTCATTTCAGCTCTAGAGCAGCTATGAACATCTGCTTCAGAGTGAGAGAAGGCTTCAGAACCTCCCTAGGGCTCCAAATGACTGACAAATCTTGGAAAGCATCCATCCAAACTACACTGTCAGATTGGCCCAGAAGAGTAGCCGTTGCATCATTCCGTACTGCAACAGGACACGACTGCCTGGGTAAACACCTTCATCGCCTTGGTCTTCTATCAACTCAACAATGTATCCTCCGCAACACTATGGAAAATATGGATGCTGATCACATCCGAACTTGACCAACCCTAACAACCAACAGTTTCGTGGACAGATACTGGGAAGCCAGGGAAAAGATGATGAACATTTTATAATCTTTCTTGTTATTGTTTGTTATTGTTATTGTTTGTTTTCCTCAGTCATTATTGGCTAATGAAAAATTTCAAAAGCCACTGCATTTAAATAAATAAATACATAATTTCAGTGGCTTGAATGTGTGAGATTTTATTTTGCAAGTACCCAAGATTCAGATCCATATAAAAGAACAGGAACAGCCATAATTTTATAAAACCTGAGCTGAGTTTCTCTTCGAGTCTTTCGGAGGGTTCTTCCTATGTTGCCACACATCATTTGATATTGGTTTAATTTATTATGTTCATCCCAATCATAGCTATATGTTATATCTGAACCAAGATAGGTAAAGTGTGCTATCTGTTCTATTGTTTCATTACTGATTACTATGTTTGCTCTGACTAGCACTTTGCCCTGAAAAGCAATAATTTTAGTTTTTGAAGTTGAGACTTTGAGATTATAATAGAGTCCTAACTGAATCAACGTGTAAATGGCTCTTTGTAAATCATCCTCTGACTTCTGTATAATTATCAGATCGTCGGCATACATTAAAGTATTCATATACTTACTTACTCACTGGCACTATCGAACCCGTAGGTTCATGGCCGCGCGGACATAAGCTCTCCGTACATCCCTATCCTGAGCTAATTAATTTCTCTTCCTATTGGACTTGACTTTCTTTCCATTTTCGTATAACCTCGTTAAATTATATATATTAAAGAATGTAGGTGATAACCTACACCCTTGTCGAACACCTTGATTTATTAAAATGTCTTCCCTGGAATAATTATCTAAATTAAGGATAATCATCGTGCCATTATAAAGACTTTTTATTTCTTCTATAAGTTGAGCCGGGCACCCTCTTGCCTTCATGATTTCCCACAATTTTCTTCTATCACCTTATCAAAGGCTTTTTCAAGATCAATGGAAGCTAAATATGTGGGTAAATTGAATTATCTTCTCTTTTCTATTATCTGTCTCATGGTGAAGATTGATTTTTTAAGGATGAAAAAATCCAAGGAGCAAGTTCTCCGGGAGGGACTTTAAGCCTTTGGTCCCGAGACCGAAGATATTCAGACTCGTAAAGATCCTTAAACCTGAATAAAAAGACCTCAAAGCAAAATGTACCAATCTCAACATCGTAGTGATACCTTAGCAGCCTTCAACATATTTTTGTTCTGTTATTTTTTATTCATGGAAAAATAGATAAATTGGAAACCACTCGTGGCATTATTTATGACTATTTAATGAATAAAATTAAGCTGTTTACTTACAAATCATTATTTAAATATAGTTATTTTAAAATATTTATATATTTAATGTAAACGGAGATTTTTGAAAACAAATGAGAAACGATTGTCATGCTTCATTTGTTCATCACTCCAACCAGGTCATATTAATTATTGCCAAAGGATCGCAATATTGTAAGAATGCAACCTAGTGGATAAATGTATAACCAACATTATAGGTTATTAATTAATTTCTGATGTCCTATGATGTAAATATGTCAATTATATTTTTCTGGAACGTAAATTCCTGGGAAAAAATACGTTTATGCAAGTGCAAACAGTGGTTTCATTTTATTGCGGTTTAATCATTTACTAAGAATGTTTTTCTATTATATCCCGCAAGCAGTATCTGTTTACATTCGTGCACTATATATACAATCTGGTAGCCGTATTTCTTAGAGAGTCTGTCACTGCAAAATAATGCTCTGACCTATTCAGAATGTTAAAAAGGAGGAACTTGATTTTAATATGATAAAATTAAACTGATAAAATCGAGGTGAAAAACGACTGTGATTGGTTGTAAATCAAAATTCAGTGAAATGTGATTGGTCATTGACTCCCATTTGGGGCATTGAGTTAAATAGTCTTTAAAAATATTCAAGTAGTTAAAACCATGTAGGCCTTTCAGAAACAGGTTCCATCTTCGGCATGTCAACGGAGAGTTTCCAGCAATAGATGTCAGAAACGTTACCACAGGGATTTGAATACCATGCCGAAGATGGAACATGTTTCTAAAAGAACTACATGGTTTTAACTACTTGAAGTTTTTTTTAACAGAAATTAATTTTCGTTGCTACTAGATGTCTCATTGAGACTGTGTGGCGACCACATGTCACACACTGACATATGTAGGGAAAAAAGCGTAACTAAATTAGCTAGGCCAAGAAATTCCCGCTAGCGGAACATGAGTGACGTATGGGAAATATATACATATAGGATACAAATACAATTGACGGAGTCCACTAAAATTGCCTGCGGAATTTGAATGTAAGTGAGAACTAGATTATCGATTACATCCCGCGACTAGTTAAAACTAGGCTAAAGCCCAGTTGAGCCATGGTGTTCTTATTTACACGATCATCATTAGCAGCACAACAACTCTGGGTGGGTCAAAGCTAACTTCAGAACTTTTCTCCAGACTTCTCCATCTCTACCAACCGTCCACCAATTCTTGAATTTTAAATATTTGATATCCTCTAGTACTCCATTCATCAAATTAGGTCTTCCAGCTCTCCGTGTTCCTTACCACCTATAATTCTCCTAAAAACTTATTTTTAATTATCCTCTGCGTGTGTCCCACCCTCTCAGTCTGTTTAATTTAATTAGTGTTCGCTAAGTGGTCGAAATTCGACCATAAATAATGCATTACTTATATTATATTAAATACTGTTAGTTTTAACTTGTATTAGACCATAATCATACAAATACAAATACGGGATTTCTGTTGGAGTGTAACTGATTACACTGAGCAACAAAAAATAATTTTGTTTTGTCTCAGAAAGAAAAATATGTGATTCTGATAGTATTTTTTCTCCTGAATTCAAATATGATATCGGTTTTTCTCCATCACGTAAGGTTTCCGAGAGACAGGAATTTATAATTTCAAATACTTTAATATTTTCTACATTCGTAACTACACAATATTCGAACATTCGGACTCACCTAGAAAGTAAGAAATGCCGATTTTCTGCTATACTTCGTCTGTGGAGCATCATTCTTTATGGTCCAACAATAATCGTCCAGCATATTAGGATTCCATCTGCCTTGATATTTCTTTTCCATAGCTGAAATCTCCTGAGTTAGCTCATTTGGTTTTATTTTACAATGGACAAATGGACGAAAAAACGCTTATTAAAAAATAATTATTTAAATCCATTAGTTGAAATTAAAAAAAATTGTGGGTGATGGAGAAATTCCGAATACATATTTGAAAACACGATAAAAAATACATTAAGTACAACTATTGGTACTCATGGGACAAAAATCATGTTGACCAGTGTAATGAGAGTGATAATATTCTAAATCAGCACCCAGCATCGTGAGGAATTTGGGTAGCTACAATAAGTAGCGGATCCACGTTGAGAAAACCAGCTATAACGACTGGTGGACCCGACATGCTGACCAATGTCACCCCTACACTGGCAAGATGATCATCTATCTCTGTGATTAATACATGATGCACGTGTATTACTTCCCCATAATTTAAATGGTAGCTTTGGAACTGGAATTTAATGGCTTGCATTTAAAAAGGCAGATTTGTTTGACATGGTCTTTGTACATCAAATGCTTCTCTATAAGAAATTTAACTCTTGCACCATGGATATTTTCCATAAACAATGCCTTGCAGTTAAAAAAGGCAGAATTATTTCAATTTTTACACGCTTTATATTAGCTTGGCCTGTATCTGTGTATCTGTCCATCTATGAAACGGAATCTTTGAACAGGATATTAATCCACTTAAAAACATGGGATCGACTTGAAACTTTGCATACTTGTAAAGGACCCGTGACAATACAATAATTTCATATTTGTTTTCTAAAATCCTGGCCAGAATCATCAGAAAATAAACAAATAAAAAACGGTATAATAGGTTGCGGACTTACCGACTTTTTAGTCAATCGTAAGAGCTCAGTTGGTAGAGCGGTGGACTGTAGTGGTATATAATTTCAGTAATCCATAGGTCGCTGATTCAAATCCGGCCCGAAGGATTTTTTAGAAGAGTGTTAAGCTATTAAATTTTCATGGGATTCCGGTTTATGACAATCAATTAAACTAACATTTTTAAAAATAAATAATAGTTAAAAAAACTAAAACAACACGCTTTATTAGAAAACCAAACTAAAAAATAAAAAAATAATTTTAATGTATAACATGCTTGGAATAAAATTAAAGTAGTCAACAAAAAAATCATCTCCAACACATCTAGAATAAAACTAGAGTTATCTACAAAAAAAATAACTTTACCATCAAACCCGTGGGGTGCTTTTATGTGTTTACGTTTTCTTCTTAGAGACTTTACTTTTACCAATAGGCCTATCTGTTTATTATCAAATATATTAATTTATATAGAGCACACCCACACTTTTGATGGCAAAATTATTTTTTTGTAGATAACTCTAGTTTTATTCTAGATGTGTTGGAGATGATTTTTTTGTTGACCACTTTAATTTTATCCCAAGTGTATTGGAAATTAAAATTATTTTGCATTTTTTAGTTCGGTTTTTTAAACTATTATTTATATATTGATAACACTAATGCTCGTCGATAGCTACTAAACAAAAAAAAAATCGGTTGACAAGCAGCGGAGAAAATGGTACTTAACTGTTTTATCTCAGCCTATTTATATATAGACATGGTATGGAATTGTTATGATGGAAGTGAAAGACCTGCCCTCGAGCAGGATTACTATGGATGGATTTATATACTATAACTCATGTCATTCCCTATTATATCTCATTCGCCACTCTCCATTTTCTCTAATAGTTCCACATATCCTTCTGAGTCTCTTTGTTTCAAAAATAGCCAATTGAGATTTGTTATGGCCAATCAGGACCCAGGTTTCACTCATATTTGAACCATAGGTGTCGCTATAATAATTTCCGTCCGCATGTCACAAACTTCGCCATCAGAGAAATACAGCTTTGAGATTCACGGATGAGATTATTAGAAAATTTACAGAAAATGAAATATATTTCGTGAAAATTGTAATAAAGACCATCTTAAATCAATATAATAAATTAATGTGTATAAAACAATGACAATCCTGCTGATTTCCATGAAGCTTATCAGTAAGATAAATGTCTCCTGGAAGCGTTACGAGCGCTTCGCAGGACAAGGATGGTGGAAGGGCTGCTTCCTCTGAGCCTCCAAACATTCTCCTCTGGGTATCCACCCCCCAAGAGAGGGCTGCTTCTTCCGCTCTTCAAGCCCTACAAGTTTAGCTGTGCTATTCCTTGTCGCCCTGTTGACCGTTGAAGACTTGACGAAGATGGGGCCGCCCAATATGGATACAGACACCATTCCTTCGTTGTGAGCTATACTTAGTTCCCCTCGCCTCTTACCCACCAGCAAGATTAACCTAAGTCAATCTTCCCCAGTAGGGTCGTCTGGTTCATCGGGTACTAAGCCCCCCCCCACCACGTGAAGGTGATAGCTCCTGGGGGGGATGTACAAGACTTGATAGAATAAGAAATGAGGATATAAGAGAAGAATTGAAAGTACAGCCTTTATTGGATAAGGTCACGAATTACAGACAGAAATGGATTGATCACATGGATGGAATGAGTAAGGAGAGATATCCATTGTTAGCAAGAAATTATCAAGCAAGAGGAAGACGTGATGTTGGAAGACCTAGAAGACGTTGGGCTGATGTATTATGAAGTCGGAACGGGCAATTGCCTAATCCCTGGAGTGATGATGATGATGTGTATAAAACAATGACGAGCTAACATGCGATCAAATAACGTAAATATATGGATCGCAATCAAGTTCGCCTCCCCGCTGTGCACTATGATTAATGCTAATATGAACTGGGACGCAACCGGGACATGCAATATTTTATGGCCACGAATTGCTGGACACAATCGACCTATGGATTTTATCAGCAAAAAGATCGTACTTGACCGTACAGCACTGCCCGACTCCTCCCATGAGAATCTTACAAGCATTACACCATGAAACATTGCTCATGTTTAATGCCTTCTTCACTTGTTAAATTATGCGCCAACAATTCCCCCTAATAAAACCATTCAATAGTATTTCTATCATCCCCATCCAGAGAGTCAGTCAGTATACTTCTTCCTTCCCCACGAAAGTTTAAGTTCCGACTGCAGGGTGAGCGATATTTTCTGGCTACACTCGGCTTCTATATACTGTCTATCTATATAAATTAGTGCTTTGACAAGAACATTATTTTTCCCAACTGTTTTTGACCGAATAAAGTGCAAATACGTAGAACCAAATTTTGTATTAACACAATTTATGAGTGGACACGGTAAATTTGGACATATTTGGAACGATTTAAAATAGCTACAGATACCTGTATTTGCAAAAACTCCAGCTGTTATTTGAGTGTCCCTCATTTGATTCCAAAAGATATGAATTTATTAAAAAATTAAGTTATTGCCATAATAGATTTCAACTGCCTTTGTCAAATATTTTATGTAAGAAGTGTTGCTATAGAAAGCTGTGTGACTTTATCCATCATATTTTTAAGAGACTTTGAGTTAGTTTCTTCTTGGGTTTGTTAATTAATTTATTTTATTTGTACATATTACGTTATTATGTAACGCTAGAAATTAACCATACTCTAAATTATTGTAAATACTTAATTGTATTGTAACCAAAACCCTAACATACCAGATGGTGAAATAGGGTTTATATTATTGGAGATTCAATAAAATAAATATATAAATTAGTATCTTCTTAAATTTGATCGGCCGCGGTGGACTAGTGGTTATGCTCCTTGCCTCTGGTCCCGAGGGTCGCGGGTTCAAACCCGGCCGGGGTCGATGGATTTTTTTAGGATGGAAAAATCCAAGAAGCAAGTCTTCCGGGAGGGACTCTAAGAGTCCCGAGTCTGAAGATTTTCAGGCTCGTAAAAGATCCTTAAGCCTGAATGAAAAGGCCTCTAAGCAAAATTTACCGAATTTTCCCGTCTTAGTACTGCCTTGGTTTCCTAGATATGAGTAAGAGGCGGAACGCTGACCACGGACCACTCATATGACATTTATACGAAAACAAGTGTAACTAAATTAGTATGGTTCAAATTCCTCCCTGTAGGGGAGAGCGCCTAAATATCTGTTAAGGGAAACATGGGCTTACAAGAAGATGTTCTTAACTTTCATCCAAACATTTCTATTATTCTCCGTAATCCTCTCCCATACCCAGCCCATCCCTTTCTATACCGATTATTCAATCCCTCGAATCACACTGCTTTCTCTGTTCCTTGAAATACTCTGCTCTGAGCGAGTCCTGATTCCCGTTTAATATGTCCAACCAATACTTAATAGCCATAATTTTGCCCCTTATTGTGTATATTGCTCGTGTCATTAGCTCTGGAGATCTTTATTGATTTGCCACTTTAAAGAGGACAGAATCCTTGACAGAAAATAAATGTTTCATTCATTCTTATATATGTGTATTGGTGCTGGTAATTTAGATACTATCGTGCTTGTCTCTGGATACAAGATTCACAGTTCAAATCTAGCAGGGATAATAGATTTTTCTTCTTCTAAAGCCCTTTCCTTCCCTGTGCCGGAATTAGGGCGCTCCCTAATGGGAATTTATTGACCAAGTTAAGGCTCAACTTTAGAACACGTGACATGACTTTTTAGATTACTTCATGAACTCCTGTTCAAATTTTATTCTTAGGGTTTCATTTTTCAAATTATTTCCCACCATTTACAATGATTTTGCATGTTTTCTAACGATTATATGAATATATTTTTCTCACAATATTGAACTAGATGAAGACGTGAGGGCCATATTGATTTTAACGAATATTTTGTGTTCCAGTGCAGCCAACATATAGTCTGTACTAATTAACTTACACTAAATAAAATCAGCATGCATTCTTTCACAAGTTACAGTACTTAAATTGCATTAGATTAGCTATTAGATTGGTCTTTTACAGGTTAGAGTTCTTAAATTGCATTAGATTAGTTTTTAGGTTCGTTGGAAACGCGAGTTCAAACATCGTGTATATTGTGACTGCGCGGGCCGGCGAGAGAAAGCTCGCATTGGTGGATTGCATTGGTGGAGGGTCCTCTGATATTTCTCGGCTAATTAGCCAGAGAGTTCTAGGAACATCTATTCCCCCATTCGAGAAACATCGAAGACGAGAGGGTTCCATTAGAAACATCTCGTTCATAAAAGTGATCCCACAACAGGCCTCAGGAGGCCCTTGGGGTAGTAGGAGGTTAAGGCTCTCACTTTTTCTAGACAATCGGCACTTTATGTCAGCCGGGTTGTCAGCCCTGCGTGACGGCCGCCTTTACCCCCAGAACAAGTGTCTGGTACTCATTTCCGTTAGAGGCTGAGTCGACCCCAGGGCCATAGTGCCGCCAGAGGGTTTGGGTCAGTTTAAAAATCCTGACCCCAACGGGACTTGAACCCTCGACCCTCCGGCTTGTAGCTCAGTGCCTTAACCACTACGCTACGGCGTGCCCCACATCTCGTTCATGGACCTGGAAATTTCCATCTACTCGCCTATAAATATGTGGTGAGGACGGAACGACCCCCAGCCTTGCGTTGGACGGCGAGAGGTTAATTGTAAGAGAAACTGTGAGGAAGTACTGTGTCTGTAATTGTGTGATAAGTGATTATCTGATAAACTTTCAAAGAAGAATAGTTATGAGATAAAATTGTGATTGAAGATTTAGTGATAATTGTAAGAAGAAAATAAAGTGAAAAGAAAAAATGTACATAACATCAGAGTATTTATTTAAGTCCAAATAAGTGAAAGGAAACCCTGTGCCATCCCGTGACAATATGTTGGCTGCATGCCGTGATTCCATAGTGTAAATCGCTTCGCGTTTGTTGGCGCATGCGTATGGTATATGATTGGAACATGGAAAACATTTTCTTTTACATTTTATAAAGTATTTCCAAAATGTAATTATGCTCACTTACCCATAGGTGTCACCGTGTAACAGGGGGTCGGCCTAACGCCTCATGAGACATCTAATGGGTAATTAAGATATTACTGAATGGGAAACAGTCGGTAAATTCTGTATAGAGACTTCTTATTCAGCTTGTGGTTCTTTTACGAGCCTGGAAATCTTCAGACTCGGTACCCATGGCTTAAAGTATCTCCTGGAGGTCTAGTTCCTTAGATTTTTCCATCCTAAAATCCTAAAAATACATCGACCAAGGCCGGGTTTAAACCCGCGTCCTTCAAAACTAGAGGCAAGGAACATAACCGTCGCCGATTATTTTTTTAGGGTGGACTAGTGGTTATGCTCCTTGCCTCTGGTCCCGAGGGTCGCGGGTTCAAACCCGGCCGGGGTCGATGGATTTTTTAGGACGGAAAAATCCAAGGAGCAAGTCCTCCGGGAGGGACTTTAAGCCGTGGGTCCCGAGTCTGAAGATTTTCAGGCTCGTAAAAAATCCTTAAGCCTGAATGAAAAGGCCTCTAAGCAAAATTTACCGAATTTTCCCGTCCTAGTACTACCTTGGTTTCCTAGATGTCAGTAAGAGGCGGAACGCTGACCACGGACCACTCAAAATGACATCTATACGAAAACAAGTGTAACTAAATTAGTATGGTTCGAATCCTTCCCTGTAGGGGGAGAGCGCCTAAATCTCTGTAAAGTGAAAACATAGGCTTACAATACAAAAAAAATTCTAGAACATGTTTTTTTAAGAGGAGGAAACTAAACCCCGTGTTATAGAATTATAGAAAAAAACTTAAGTTTGAAATAAAGGACCCTTAAGCAAAATTTGCAGGAGTCTATAAATATAGCCTGTCGGCTCTTAAAGTGATCCTCGTCAAAGCCAAAACATGTGACCTGCTCGCTTTTCATTGGTTATGGACACCGACGTACGTTGTAGAAGCAATAAGTACACGAAAAAAGTAGTTCCCTTCATTAAATTAAAAATATGCTCTCTGAATATACTTGTTATTCTTCGTGAATTAAAATAATATTCAAAACATACAAATTATTCTAAAATATACCTAATCAATAATTACAACTTAAAATAGTTTAGTACATATGGGTGATGCATTTGAGTCATGCTTCAGTCGATTCTCATGATACAAAATGGCTGAAAGTATCGAGTCTTCTGTTGCTGTGTCATCTCCCTGTCAAAAGTGGCAGTAATTGTGGCGCGAATGGCAGAAGGATACACTGGTCAACATGATTTTCGTCTCATGAGCACCAACAGTTGTACTTAATGCAGTTTTTTAACGTGTTTTCAAATATGTATTCGGAATTTCTCCAGCACCCATAGTTTTTGTTTTAGGCCTATTTCAATTTCAATTAATGTACTTAAATAATTGTTTTTTCGTTCACTTGTCCATTGTAAAATAAAAGCAAATGAGCTAACTCAGGAGATTTCAGCTATGGAAAAGAATTATCAAGGTAAATGGAAACATAATATGCTGGCCGATTATTGTTGGACCATCAAGAGGGATGCTCCACAGGCGAAATATATCAGAAAATCGTCTTTCTTACTTTCAAGGTGAGTCCGAATTTTCGAATATTGTGTAGTTATGAATGTAGAAAATATTAAAGTATTTGAAATTATTAATTCCTATCTCTCGGAAACCTTGCGCGATGGAGAAAACCCGATATCATATTTGAATTCAGGAGAAAAAATACTATCAGAATCACAAATCTTTGTTTCTGAGACAAAAAAAAAGTTTCTTTTTTGTTGCTCAGTGTAATGAAACGGTTAAAAAAATAATTACAGGCCATCCAGATGGAAGAAGAAATATTGAAAAACCTAAAGTTAGATGGGTGTATGGAGTTTTGGAAGATATCAAAAGACTTGAAATTCAAAATTGGTGGACAATCGCCAGTAATACTGAGGTCTGGAGAAGAGTTCTTAGGGAGGCTACGGCCCGACCCGTGTTGTTACGCCAAAGATGATGATGATTATGATGGACTAGTTCTAGATTAATTGTGTGTAATTTAGCGTAAAATGCGTAAATGTGGTAACACTGATTTAAGTTGTGTACATACTGAATATTGTGTTATCACCACAAATTACGTGATAAGAGCAAATGCTCTTACAATCCTAACAAAATATTTCTGTCGCACCATTTTTATTACCTGTTTTACTATCGTTTTATAGACTAGTCGCGTTATCTCCTCTATGTGACCTTTATTTTTTTTAACTAGCTTTCTCTTTCTTGTAATCTTACAAATTATCATTATGGTAACGTTAATTAAGCAACACATCTGCCTTATATAACACTACTTACGGATTAAATATAAATATTGATAAAATTCCATTCCATTCCTACTCTTCAATTAAATATACATTTGGGGTAAAATGTAATACATGGTGTCTCTAAACGCACTATTCATTTCAAGGAAGGAAGTCAATGATTGAAAAATGATTTTTTTTTGTTCAATGCCACCTGTTCGTCATTCGACATTTCAGGTATTCTCTCCTGGCATTGGCGTATTGTAACCCACTTCTGAGGTTGGGGCGCCTGCAAGACGCTACGGTGCCCCAATGATGTGATGGGTGATAACGATGGGTAATGATGAACCAGGAGAGGCCATAAACCTAAACTTAATCTAATGAGGTGAATATGATATTGATGATAATGATGGCCAGATGATGTTCGGGGACCGTTTGGGCTTTAAGGAATCCTGACTTTTTTTAAAGATTTATTTAGCCTGGTGGAGTTAAGGCCATGTGGCCTTCTCTTCCACTCACCAGGACAAACATATATTACATCAGAATATAACAATTTGAATTAACTCTAGTATTAAATACTAAATAAAAATTTGATTAAAAAGATAATATCTATTATATTACGATTTATAATGCAACCAGTTAATGTTAGTTAAATTTAAGACTAAAAGTAATAATAAAATGTATACAAGCAAAACATATTAAATTGCCCCTGTCTAATGTGTATAAAAAACAAAGAAAAATAATGAGATATAGAAAACTAATTTTACGATTATACAATATTTAAAACAAAACAAAAGAAAATATGTGTTATTCTTAATATTATTTTCATAAATGATTTAATTTAATAATGGTTAAAAGAATACTATTTGTCTTATAGGTGAGGAAAAACCCCGAAAAAAAACCTCACCCATGAAACTTGTCCCATGCGGGGATCGAACCCGGGACCGCTGCATGGCAAGGCAGCACGCTACCTCGAGACCACAGCTGTGGACAAGAAAGCAATGTTATTGTGAAGTTTAACACATATTGTACAGTCTTTCTATATGACCGTCACCACTCGCTCCATCTTTCAGCTATGAAATGAAATGTATAACTTAACATTTAAACCGTAAAAGAGCCTGCTGCTTCTGTGATACGATTCCGTAAATCAAGCAGACGTGATAAGGACTTTCGTAGGGTAAAAGGTATAATTTTCCATACTGTGTTGTGAGGGACCGCTTTAAAATATTAAACGTTTCAATGTATGCTGACGATGTGGTTATTATTCAAGGAAATGAAAATAATTTGCAGTACTCCTTATATCAATTAAATCAGTTATGTCAAGAATATAATTTCAAAATATCGAAAGAAAAAACAAAAATAATGGCATTTTGGGGAACGATCATATAAGATCAAACATCGTAATAGACAACGAACCTCTGGAACAAGTAACAAATTTTAATTATTTGGGTTGTAATTTTACTATAAACACAAAAACTGAAAGAGACATGCATATGAAACTGTCGAAATTTTAAATGATATGCGGAACTATACATAAAACATTAAAGAATAAAACAAGAACAGATACTAGATTGAAGTTCTATAAAACATTGGGAGTTCCTGCATTACTTTATGGGAGCGAAACTTGGGTAATGACCAAAAAACTGCAAAGTAGAATACAAAGCACAGAAATGAACTTCCTTAGAAGAACAAGAGGCTGCACAAGATTGGATCGGATAAGGAATGAAGATATAAGAACAGAGTTAAATATATATCCATTGGATAAGAAAATCAGAGAATATAGAGAGAAATGGTTAACACACGTGGAAAGAATGAATGTAACAAGATTACCAAGAGCAGCATTCAACTACAAGCCAAGAAGTTCAAGGAATGTAGGAAGGCCAGTGAAAAGATGGACAGAACAACTGTGAGGCGGAAGAGGCAATTTGTCTAGCCTGTGAAGTGAAGAAGAAGAAGAAGTGTTGGGAGGGGCTTTCAACTCCTTACTGACGCGTCGAGTTGATGTGTTCGGACTATCACTGGAAATTTGAATCTGCTGCGCTGTTTCTGCTGATACACGTGGTCGTAAATTAAATGCCGCGCCGGTTTGTTTCAATTTGTTTACAAGCAGACGAATGTGTGCCTTTGTTGAGGTTGGTTTACGGAGTTTATGGGTAAATTCTGTCTTCGTATGACAATCCGCGTACCCATGCACAAACAATGGCAACCCGTTCTTCCGTGCTAAACCGGTTGCTCTAAACTAACAGTGTATGCAAAGAAAAGAAAAAAAATAGTAGTGTTTTCATGGAAATGGATAGTGACTTATCATCATCATCATCATCCATGCAAGTATTAGGCCGTGTGGCCTCTTACGGTCTCAAAGAGGAATTTTCCATCCAGCGCTTTTTTGGACGTCCCAGCGATCTTTTGCCTTGGGGACAGCAGCGAAGTATGGCTTTTGGAATTCTATGAGACGGCATTCGTGGAAGATGGGCTTTCCAGTTGTTCTGGTAGTTTTGTATACGGTGAAGAATGGATGCTACGTGCAACTCTTCCATAATTTCCTCATTTATTTTATGGTCCCACTTTGTGTAGCCTGCTGTACGGCGCTTAAATCGCATCTCATTTGCTGTTATTCGGCTTTCATCTCTTCTTCGTATTGTCCATGCTTCACTACCATATATCAATACTGGCCATGCGAGAACCTTATAAAGCCGTAATCTTGTGTTCTTCTGTACTAAAGATGGTTTCATTATACTGATAATTATCCCCTTTGTTTTTGTAAAATTTGTGATTTTCTTTGATATATCAGTTTCATCTTGAAATGTTAAATTATAACCCAAATAATTAAATTCGTTTACTCGTTCTAAAATTTCATCACCCAAAACAATTTTGCTAGATATAGGGCATTTCCCACAAAAGGCCATCACTTTAGTTTTCTTTGTATTGATTTCCATATTGTACTTTTTTGCAATTATATTAAAATTGTGTATAGAATACTGCAAATCTGTTTCTGTTGGAGCTATTAATACCAAATCATCTGCAAAAAGCAAAGAGTCTATTTTATGGTTTCTATTAATTTGGATAGAACCGTGTCTCATCTGTCGCCAATCTTGGAGTATTCTATCCAAGTATATGATAAAGAGTGACTTATAAAGTAAAGTAAAGTGATCCCATAACAGGCCCGGAGGCCCTTGGGGTAGCAGGAGGTTAAGGCTCCCACTTTTTCTAGACAATCGGCACTTTATGTCAGCCGGGTTGTCAGCCCTGCGTGACGGCCGCCTTTACCCCAGAACAAGTGTCTGGTACTCATTTCCGTTAGAGGCTGAGTCGACCCCAGGGCGATAGTGCCGCCAGAGGGTTTGGGTCAGTTTAAAAAAAGAGTGACTTTTAAACACCCTATATAGAATTAATGGAATTTAACTTTTTTTTTTCGATAGAAAGAAAATAATTTTCATTTAGATTGCGCAAGGGCCTGTTCGGCCGTACGTGCATATGTTGTTTCACGAATAAAAAAGATACGCATGTGTAAGAAATACATGCTACATTGATACATAAAAAAAGGCTTAAAATAATGAATATATTTAAATATATGTCTACAGTACATGCACAATAATACACATCTAAACTCATACATAAAAAGACCATGTGTACAGATATAAAAAAATCTCATTTTGTAAAATAATTAAAAACTAACTACAGAACGGATTAAAAGAACGACACACACGTGCCCACGCCCATACTACCGCCACCCTCCGCTGACAGCAAATGCACTAGATAACTGTTCGACCAAGACGACCCCATACATTTTGAGCTACGGTTTATCTACAGCGCAAATCGCCAGGCGCAAATCGTCGTAGTAATCGCTCCCCATGTTCTTGAATGTATGTTGTTACTGTACAACGCCGAGCGCTGGTATGAACGTGTGTATGAACTATTTGGATTCCAGACGCAATTTGCCAGCGTTTCCAAATAATACAGAACCTATTATCCGTACTCATTGATGTAACAGCTAAAAACAAACGAAGATGTATGACAAAATATCGGCAAAACGGCGCTTATTTTGTAACTTTAGTAAATGTAACGACGAAATTTTAATTATTTTTGTTTCAAATCATCGAGTTCTATACGATATGAGGAGGATTTCTAATAGCATGCTATCTGGTGTGAAAAGTTGAAACTATTTCTATACAGCTGTTTCATGTGTATATTTTATATCGTCTGCACTTTATTAACCCTACAGAAAACCCAATGTAAATAATTAATATTATAATTACAAATAAATAAACGTTATCTCAGTCAAAACATAAATTTATTGTGTCGACGTTTCAATCTCCGTATGTGAGATCATTTTCAAGACATGGTTGTTTATAAATTTATTGTACATAGTTACCATCACCAAGACAATTAATTTTTTTATATAAATGTATGTATACAAATTTATATGAATAAATTTAAAATTCCAATTTATAATTAAAAATATTTTAGCAAGGAATCATATGTTCCACACCATTCATTTAAATATTTTTGTTTATTTAATGCTTTATTTTGTTCTTTTTTATATAGATCATTTCTGCTATTAATATTTTTTGGCAATTATTTTCTTTGTGCAAAATTTTTATGTCATACCATTTCATTTTATGATTTTGAATAATTACCAAAAAAAGATTAATAGTAGAAATGGCCTATATAAAAAAGAACAAAATAAAGTTACTTAAAACTAATACTTACACACGAAATTAATAATATTGAAAATAAAATAAACACTGAACACACTTAAATTATGAAATAATCAATATTTGTAATTCAATTGAAATTCGCGGTTGCAACAAAAAGCACAGTCATCTGGATCTCTCTTTGTTAAATAATAAACCAATTACCTTACCAAATTACCTTACACCGCCATCTGTTAGAATAGTATGGAACTCACAGATAATTACACCGTCATCTATTAGAATCGTATGGAACTCACAGACTCAAATTATAACTCTTTGTTAAATAATAAACAAATAATTTGCAATAAACAAATAATTTGCAATAAAAAAATAATGCGACTATAAATTTAGTTATAAACTACCCTGAGTCTCAAGTTGGATCAAACTGCACACAGTGTGCAAAATTTTATGAAAGTCGGTTCAGTAGTTTAGGATTCCATCGCGGACAAACAACGTGACACTAAATTTTTATATATTAAGATAATAGCTATATACGCAAGGGAAGGAAGTAGTACATTACTAGTCGAGGACGAGTTTGAGCTCTCGCTAAAGCTCGGGCTAGTAAATAAGTTCGAGACTAGTAGTGTGCCTACTTCCCAAATTGCGGATATAATTTTGTTCACTCCTATACTAATAATTATGTTTAATTTTTATATTTTGTGTGAATTTATATCTTGGTTTTGAAGAATTCAAATGTTTGAAAGCAAGCAAATGTTGATAAAACAACTGCAATTGTTCATTGTTGTCTGAATTAGTGGCAGACATTTTAAATGACAGTTTCAGACTGCATTTTATAGATATGATTTAATTTTGATGTAGAGGAAGCGGCGAATGCTGCGGTTCATTTTATATTACCAGCAAAGTCGAAAAAATATACATGAAAAAGTATATAGAATATTTAAGGACTGGTGTAAACTCTAAAAAACTGTAGTACATAAACTAGAGAACTAAAAAACTCCTGGTGCGACAGGCCTAGAAGGCCCTTAGTCTATCAGCTGCTGGCCTCATATTCACATGTGTCAATCACAAACGTAGATGATCATCCAGCCAGTGTAGGGGTGACATGTTATCAGCATGTCGAGTCCTCCAGCCGTTATAGCTGGTTTTCTCAACCTGGAGCCACTACTTATTGTAGGTACCTAAATGCCTCACGATGCTGGGTGGGCACCGGTCCCATACTGGCCGAAATACCATGAGAAAACTTCTTCCCCCATGGAGACTCGAACCAGCGCAAGTACCGTAGCTCTGCGTCAAGGCTTCCTGCCTTAACCGCTCGGCACGGCGCGGGCCTAAAGTAGATAAACATATTGAAATAAATAAGAAAAATACTAATGAAAATTAACCAAATTTTGTGGCTAATGTTAATAATTGTAACAAGTGTTCAATCACTATAAATTTGAATTATCAAAGTGAGAAATAAGTATGATACAATAAAATTGTATTCTATTACTCGATACAATTTTAAATGGATAACATTTTTACATTATTAATTAATCAATTACTTTTCTTCCCTAGGGAAGTAAGTTGAGTTATTACATGCCGTCGTCAATGGATACTAGGGCATCTCTGGTAAATTCAACTTACTTTCCTAAAAACAGAATGATAATTAGGCCATAACATTGAGCAACAAAAAATAAACTTTTTTTTTCTCTCAGAAAGAAAAATATGTGATTCTAATAGAATTTTTTCTCCTGAATTCAAATATGATATCGATTTTTCTCCATCACGCAAGGTTTCCGAGAGACAGGAATTTATAATTTCAAACACTTTAATATTTTCTACATTCGTAACTACACAATATTCGAACATTCGGACTCACCTAGAAAGTAAGAAATGACGATTTTCTGCTATATTTCGCCTGTGGATCATCCTTCTTGATGGTCCAACAATAATCGGCCAGCATATTAGGATTCCATTTACCTTGATATATCTTTTCCATAGCTGAAACCATTTGAGTTAGGGTTTAATTCCATTTATATTTCTTCGTTTATATAGTTTAATTAAAACATTACATTTTCATTGTATAAATATTGAATTATTTTAATTATAAACTTATTTAAGGATTTATAGAAGGGAAAGAAATAATAAAATTTTTATTATTTTTTTTTCATCATTAATTAAAAAGGTTTGGTTAATAAAATAAATCTGTAGAGAGTTTATAATTAGAATAATTGCAAGGGTTAAAAGTGAATAAATACTAAAATAGATAATCATTTGGTTTTATTTTACAACGGACAAAATGGACGAAAAAAACGTTATTAAAAAATATTTAAATCCATTGATTGAAATTGAAATAAAAAAACTGTGGGCGATGGAGAAATTCCGAATACATATTTGGAAACGTGATAAAAAACTGCATTAAATACAACTATTGGTACTCATGAGACAAAAATCATGTTAACCAGTGTAATTAGTATAGGAGTCAACAAACAATGTTTCCACTGTCGCTCTCTCTGAAAATCTAATCGTCACAGAACATATTGAGTATATCAGTCATAAAAAAATGACGAACAATGTGATTTATGAAAAACAAAATCAATACAATGGTCTACCCTTGAAGGCGGGATCAAACCTTCTAAAGTAGATTTCAAATTAGGTTTACTGCTAATATTAAAAGGGTTATTTAGCTGTCATATAGACCAATTTGCACTTTTTACCGCCGGAAAAATTGTTGCACGTTCCCCTGTGACCTGTTAACATTGGCCAACCATAAAATTAATTATTTTATAGTTTGTTTTACTTTCAGCGATTGTAATGTGTACAAAAATGCTTTTAGTTTAATCCCAGTTGCTTGATAACAGAAGAATCGTGTCATTAACTTTTCACTGGTAACAACCTTGTAACATGAGAGCTGAATATCTACCCAACCCATCTACTGGAATGTAAACATCACCATAGGAACGGCTACCTACTTAGTCCCGCAGCAAAGTTTCGGCACAGTAACGAAATTGAAGGATAGTATAATTAGAGATCAACGAGGAATATATATTATCATAAGTAATGCCACGAGTGATTTCCAAATTATCGATAAATTCACGACTCACAAAGCGATGAGTGAATTTATCTAGAGAATTTGGAAATCAAGAGTGGCATTTGTTAGGACTATTTAACGAATAAAAGTAAGCTGTTTACTCACAAATCATTATTTAAATATAGTCATTTTAATATGTCTATATGTTTAATGTAAACGGCGATGTTTGAAAACAATGAGGAACGATCGGTATGCTTCATTTGCTTCTTTGTTCGTCACTGCAACCAGATCATATTATTTATTGCCAAAGAAACGCAATATTGTAAGAATTGCACTCTAGTGGAGAAAAAATGAAACACATCAAACTGAATATTAATTCATTTCTGATGTCCTATGATGTAAATATGACAATTATATTTTTCTGGATTATTACCTGGGAAACAATACATTTAAGAAAGTGCAAACAGTGGTTTCTTTTTTTGGTGGTATAATCAATTCCTACCAATGTTTTTATATTAACTCCCGCATGCGGTATGTGTTGACATTCATGCACTATATATACAATCTGGTAGCCGTATTTCTTATGGGCTCAGTCACTGCAACATAATGCTATGACCTATTCAGAATGTTAAAAAGGAGGTGCTTTCTTTATTAGGATAAATTTTAGGTGGTAAATTCTAGACGAAACAAGACTGTGATTGGTTGTAAATAAAAAATAATTGAAATGTGATTGGTCATTGACACCCATTTGTGGCATAAGTTAAATAGTCAATAATAAGAAACTCAATACGGTGTTTGTTTCCGATCTTTATTTATATTAAACTAGCTAACACCCGGTGTGCGCTGCTACGCCCAAGTAAATGAAAATGAATGTGCTTTTATGTTTAGTTGAATAAGTAAAAGGAAAAATAATTATACATTTATATTTTTTAGATACCCCGGGAATCTACTTATCCCGATCTTCTTTACATAAATAAGCTGAAATACGAAAATTAATGGGTTTTATGTCTAGCTAAATAAGTAGAAGGAAAACTTTATAACGTAATTATTTTTAGATACCCCGTGCTGTTTACCCGACGTTGTCCGCAAATCTACTCATCCCGATCGTCTTGCATAAATGAGCTGCAAGACAAAAATTAACGTACTTCTTATAATTAGTTGAATAAGTAAAATGAAAAATAATTATAAATTTAGGCCTATATCGTAATTATTTTAAGATTCCCCGTGCTGATTACCCGGTGTTGCCCGGGAATCTACTTAGCTCGATCTTCTTGGCATAAATGAGCTAAAAGAGAAAATTCGTTATTGTGAGTTATCCGTAAAAGAATACCCGCCATGTGCTGCTATGCTTGCACAGGAATCTACGTACTTGTCTCGATCTTCTTGTCATCAATGAAGGACAAAAATGGTGATTGTGAGTTATCCGTAAGAGATAAACATATGTCTCGGACTTTTTTGTAGAGCTTTTTCAGATATTCAATTATGTGTACATTAATTTTGTGTATTTATTATGTTTAGGCAGCGTAAGCATTTAAGCGTCCAAAGAGCTACTTTTCTTCAGTATAGGAATTCGTATTTTAGATTTATTGCATTTGGACATTTTTATAAAAAATTAAAATACAATATTGATTTTAAAAATCAAATTTTTACAAAATAAAAAAAAAACTATTTCTTTTCAATCGATTTATGAAGAATATATAGAATATGCAAAAATTATTTGTAATCGAACAATAGACGGAGTTTATGAAATTCATAAAGCTTTTCATAATAAGAATATATTCTATTTGAAGGAGCTCAAACACTAAAAAGCGCGAATTTTTAAGGGTGTAGGAGTTGAATATCACAACTCTCTTATAGTCTATGTTCATCCCGGGAATCTACTGAACATTGTGCAAAAATTACGATCTTGATGAAGATTTTCGGGCTGTAGGCCGTGGTCGTGAGGCTTGTAGTTCCCCGACGTTTCGCCAAAGACTGCGTCTGGCATCCTCCTTGAGTCTTTGGCGAAACGTCGGGGAACTACAAGCCTCACGACCACGGCCTACAGCCCGAAAATCTTCATCAAGATCATCATAACCTTGAGGATGCCAGACGCAGTCTTTGGCGAAACGTCGGGGAACTACAAGCCTCACGACCACGGCCTACAGCCCGAAAATCTTCATCAAGATCATCATAACCTTGAGGATGCCAGACGCAGTCTTTGGCGAAACGTCGGGGAACTACAAACCTCACGACCACGGCCTACAGCCCGAAAATCTTCATCAAGATCATCATAACCTTGAGGATGCCAGACGCAGTCTTTGGCGAAACGTCGGGGAACTACAAGCCTCACGACCACGGCCTACAGCCCGAAAATCTTCATCAAGATCATCATAACCTTGAGGATGCCAGACGCAGTCTTTGGCGAAACGTCGGGGAACTACAAACCTCACGACCACGGCCTACAGCCCGAAAATCTTCATCAAGATCATCATAACCTTGAGGATGCCAGACGCAGTCATTGGCGAAACGTCGGGGAACTACAAACCTCACGACCACGGCCTACAGTCCGAAAATCTTCATCAAGATCATCATAACCTTGAGGATGCCAGACGCAGTCTTTGGCGAAACGTCGGGGAACTACAAACCTCACGACCACGGCCTACAGCCCGAAAATCTTCATCAAGATCATCATAACCTTGAGGATGCCAGACGCAGTCATTGGCGAAAACGTCGGGGAACTACAAACCTCACGACCACGGCCTACAGTCCGAAAATCTTCATCAAGATCATCATCATAACCTTGAGGATGCCAGACGCAGTCTTTGGCGAAACGTCGGGGAACTACAAACCTCACGACCACGGCCTACAGCCCGAAAATCTTCATCAAGATCATCATAACCTTGAGGATGCCAGACGCAGTCTTTGGCGAAACGTCGGGGAACTACTAGCCTCACGACCACGGCCTACAGCGCGAAAATCTTCATCAAGATCATCATAACCTTGAGGATGCCAGACGCAGTGTCTGGCGAAACGTCGGGAACTACAAGCCTCACGACCACGGCCTACAGCCCGAAAATCTTCATCAAGATCATCATAACCTTGAGGATGCCAGACGCAGTCTCTGGCGAAACGTCGGGAACTACAAGCTCCACGACCACGGCCTACAGCGCGAAAATCTTCATCAAGATCATCATATCCTTGAGGATGCCAGACGCAGTCTCTGGCGAAACGTCGGGAACTACTAGCCTCACGACCACGGCCTACAGCGCGAAAATCTTCATCAAGATCATCTTAGCAACTCCAGCCGTGAAAGTCTACGTGAATACATTTTGCAAAAAGCCCCATCACAATTGGATCAATGGCCGCGCATAAAGTACGAACAAACAAACCAACAAACAAACATGTTTATATATTAGATAATAAGTAGTCTTAGTTGAATAGGCTGCTAGTGTATTTGATGTCTGCGGGGGGGGGGGGGGGGGGGGGGAGTGCTATGCGCATGGGTGTGTGTGTGTTTTTTTTCTAATCTGTTCTGTAGCTAGTTTTTTTTATTATTTTACAAAATGATATTTTTTTATATCTATACACATGTTTTTTTTTGTGTATGAGTGTAGATGTTATTATTGTATATGCACTGTAGACGTAGATTTACATATATTTGTTTTCAAGCCTTCTTTATGTACGACTGTAGGTGTGTAGCATGTACGTATGTATAACTAACTCACTGACATTATCGAACCCGTAGGCTCATGCCGCGCGGACATGAGCTCTCCATACATCCTTCTCCTGAGCTAATATTTTCCAATCATTCCCTGTATAATCTACTTTCCTCAAATCATAGTTAATATTATTCTCCCTCTCATTCTACTTTCTTCAAATCATAGTTAATATTATTCTCCCTCTCATGCATGTGTTTTTTCTAATCTGTTCTGTAGCTAGTTTTTTATTATTGTACAAAATTACATTTTTTTATATCTATACACTTTTTTTTTGTGTGTGAGTGTAGATGTTATTATTGTATATGCACTGTAGACGTAGATTTACATATATTTATTGTTTTCAAGCCTTCTTTATGTACGACTGTAGGTGTGTAGCATGTACGTATGTATAACTAACTCACTGACACTATCGAACCCGTAGGCTCATGCCGCGCGGACATGAGCTCTCCATAAATCCTTCTCCTGAGCTAATATTTTCCAATCATTCCCTGTATAATCTACTTTCCTCAAATCATAGTTAATATTATTCTCCCTCTCATTCTTGGTCTACCAACTGGGCGTTTTCCTTCTGGTTTACCTATAAGAAGCTTCCAAACCCCACTTTCATTCCCCATGACACATGTCCTGCCCATCGCAGTCTACGAGACTTAACTGTTCTTATTATATCTGGCTTCCTAGAAAGACCATGTAGTTCACTGTTATGCAGCCTTCTCCATTCACCTGTCTATTCATCTCTTTTTGGTCCAAAATTTTTTCTAAGGACTTTATTCTCAAATATTCCTAATCTCCTTTCCTCCCTTAAAGTAAGAATGCATTTTTCGCATCCATATAATATAACTGGTAGAATAATAGTTTTATATATTTTCAGTTTAACGTTTTTATAAAGGAGTTGGGACGTCAAGAGTCTCTGTAATGCATAATGACACGCATTTCCAGAATTGAGCCTATGTTTAACTTCTTTGTGCATCTCATTCCTATTTGTGATTATTGTTCCTAGGTATTTGAATTCACCACTTCCTCAAAATTTCCATAATTTTCGTCTGGCTTATCACCTTCGATCAGTCCGGCATGGGTAACCCTATCGGCAGCAATGCTACTGCCGGCATAACTCTCGGGATCATTTAAGCATGCAAGCCACTCCACCACGACAAGATAAAGATACCATGGAAGGGTCATGTATGTATTTTTTATACGAGTATATTAGTATGTTATTTTTTTAATTCGTGGAAAAGAACATTGTCCTTTCCCATTATATAATGTATTTCTACGTGTTACCATATATTTAGTTTTATTAATATTTACTTCTAGACCCAATTTCTTAGTGTTACTCAATATATATATATATATATAATATATATATATATATATATATATATATAGTCATTTTCGGTATCTACTAGATAGGAATGTTGAAGAACTGTATTTTTTATTTGTATATTTTCATGAGAACAACCTCAATAGTTCCATTCCATTGGAATCGCTAAAAACGTTAAAAACAATTTGCATGTTGTTTACTGGCAGTTAGTAGTGATTTAATGTCTTATTTTGTTCCATTACATTTAATGCCTGACAACACCTTCGTAACTGTGAGTTTATACAATGATTAATATTATGTATATAATGACTTCAAATTATGTACACTTAACAAAATAATAATAATGAGCGGCTCAAAAACGCAGAGTCCCTGTTGTGACCCACTGCGCATTCTCGAAGAGCTGAAGCTGGGGTTCACGAGGTAACGCATTTTAAATGTTTTAAATACGCTGTATTTGGTTTTAATTGTCTTAAATAGTTAAAGAGCAGTGAAGAAGGCATGTTTCCAGATATTTACGAGAGTTCGACGTATACAATATTACTCAAATTGCGACATTTCGAATAAGATTTAACTCTCGTACATAGCGTACAAGTAAATAAGACAACCAGGATTTAGACGACTAGCATCCGACATTCGAGGAGCGTAGATCGTTAAACCAATTGCGAAAAAATGAAATATATATGAGAGTCAGGGTTCAAATCGTTCAACAGTGATTTTTTGTTATTTATCTGTATTTCCGCAAAATGCATCCTATAAGATTTAATTCCAGCCAGTAATGTACGTCCACTTTACACTATTTTACGTAATATTCTTGCCTTAGTAAACTCTATAATACTATTATACGGGTATAAATTTAATTGCGTGTGCAGTACCACGTTTTAATAATAATGCTATAAATTTATGTAATAAAAGATAATATAGCTCCATATATTATAATAGTAATACATTGTATAATGTTTCATATATTAATACAATGACAGCATATTATACAACATAACATTAGGATTATTCGAATGGATTAATGTCAATTAAATTTTGCTCAGACATATCTTTATTCAGACTTGAGGTACTTTACGAGCTCGAAAATCTTTCGACTCGGGTCCCACGGCTTAAATTCCCTCCCGGAAGATTATCCCTTAGATTTTTCCATCCTAAAAATTGTCGATCCCGGTCTGGTTTGAACCTGCGACTATCAGGACTAGAGGCAAGGAACATAACTACTAAATCACGGAAGTCAATATATATACGTAGCGTGACACCTTGACACGCAGCGGGCCCGGGTTCGATTCCCGGTCGGGACAGGCTCCTGGGTGAGGTTTTTGTCGGGGTTTTTCCTCACCTGTAAGACAAATGTCAGGAAGCTTAGGGCCCAACGGTTCCCGAAAATCATCCGGCCATGATCATAATCATCCTTATCATTATCATCATCATCCTTCACCGGTGTGGAAAGCACCGGTAACGGGAAGCTACAACACCTATAATTCCCTAGTAAAGCTGCAAAAACATGTAAATGCTATGATTGCAGTGAAAGACCTGCCCTCGGGCAGAATTACTACTGAATATATAACTATCGAACCCGTAGGCTTATGGCCGCACGGACATAATCTCTCCACACATCCCTATCCTGAGCTAATGATTTCTTAACATTCCCTACATAATCTACTTCCCTTAAATCATGGTTAATGTTATTCATCCACCTCATTCTTGGTCTACCAACTAGGCATTATTCCCCTGTTTTCCTATAAAAAGCTTCCATGTCCCTCTTTCATTCTCCATTCGTGCCACATGTCCTGCCCATCGCAGTCTAAGAGACTTAACTGTTCTTATTATATCTGATTTCCTATAAAGGTCATGTAGTTCATTTTTCCATTCCCCTGCCTGTTCATCTCTATTTAGTCTAAAAAGTTTCCTGAGAACTTCATTATCAAATACTCGCAATCTTTTCTCCTCCTTTAAAGTAGAAGTCCATGTTCACGCCACCGGAGATCATGTTTCAATACCTATATCAAAACACACAAAATATATCTGAACAACTTGTGAAAGTTTGTAGACCACAGCGAAAGTTTTGTAAACCAATGGCAGTTCACTTACTACTTAATGGTAGTGAGATTTGGTTTTTAGCTAAAAGATCATAGAAGAGGCTGAAACGAGATTTTTGAGGAATGTATCTGATTTCAAACTTCTAGATAAAAGAAGAAATAAACAGTTACATATTTTTAAACGTTTAGATAAAAATAAAATAATATGGAAATGCGCTATTATGCATTGCAGAGACTCGATGTCCCAACTCCTTTCAAAAAAACGTTAAACTGAAAATATATAAAACTATTATTCTACCAGTTATATTATATGGGTGCGAAACATGGACTCTTACTTTAAGGGAGGAAATGAGATTACGAGCTTTTGAGAATAAAGTTCTTAAATTTTTTTGGACCAAAGAGAGATGAACAGACAGGTTAATAGAGAAGACTACATAACAATGAACTGCATGATCTTTATAGGAAGCCAGATATAATAAGAACAGTTAAGTCTCGTAGACTGCGATGGGCAGGACATGTTGCACGTATGGGGAATGAAAGACTTGCATGGAAGCTTCTTGTAGGAAAGCCAGATGGAAAACGCCCAGTTGGTAGACCAAGAATGAGGTGGGAGAACAACATTAACTATGATTTGAGGGAAGTACATTATACAGGGAATGATTGGAAAGCATTATCTCAGGATAGGGATGTATGGAGAGCTTATGTCAGCGCGGCCATGAACCTATGGGTTCGATAGTGCCAGTGAGTAAGTAAGTAAGCGTCAAAGATCCGGATTTTTGTTTATTAAGGAATTCATTAGATAAATTTATTAAGACTGGTCTAAGATCGCTCATGCTTTGAATTCCGTGATCATAGTTCACATTTTATTCTCATCTTTGGGAACGTCCTTATTATTGGATAGTCTAGATTGGGCCAACTTGATCTCTCGCTATCGAAAGTCCATATTGAACCATACTTAATTTTATGATCTGTATATGAAGATCTTTTTAGCGCCAATTTTCTAAACAAATTAATAAAAGACATTTCAGGTCAAGCCCAAGAATATACAGTGTGTACATAAAAGAATATAGCAGTTTCAAGTAATAATATTATCATTCAGATGAGTCGTAGAAAGTTGTCTGTATACTGAAATGAAACAGGAAATATGGTTTTAGCTGTGTGAATCAGCTGATATCTTTTTGCTTTATTAATGGGAGTTACAGACGAATAGATATTATTCCATTTAGACCATCCTCTAAAATTGGTATGATATTAGATTCCACAATTCGTTTTGAGACTCATAGTGGCCAACCTGAGGAAGTTGACTGTGAAAAGAAAGCCATATATGAGCCAACAATTGACTAATTACAAAGATAAATACCAACTAGATAGTATAACTGTCACAGGATTGATGATCGGGGCAAGAGGTACTATACCAGGATTCTTAGCCAAATTTTGGAATTCCTTAGATTTGGACAGGGTGTATCTTTCTAGAATTGCCATCGCTACCATTAGAGGACCAATTTCAATTTAAGAAACCATCTTTACAAAATTACGTATAGTATGTATACTTCAATGAGGTCTACAAGTTGAATTTTTTAAAATATATTTACAAAATGTATTTCATCAATTACAAAAATTAATTGTCTGTATCACTTTGTCCTTGAGGCAATCCTCTAATGAGGAAAGCTTTATATAATAAAAATATATAATAAAAATAACAACAATAATAACAAAGATGGCAACTCCTCAACAGAAAGTGTTTTGTGTTTTGCAGTAAATCAGTTGTGACACTGCAACATGCGTTTCGTAGGCAGTTTAATCGTGATCCCCCCAATTCCAAAAACATCCGTCGATGGCATAATCAGTTCGCAACGACCGGTTGTCTGTGTAAAGGCAAAAGTGTTGGACGACCAAGATTGTCTGAGGAGAATGTTGCTGCTGCAACATTTCAAACGCAAAGTCAGCGTAATCAGTAGGCTTTAAAGTCTGTAGCGATTGTAAACGGCATTTGTAAGAGTTTTCGTAAGACCTTCCACACTGTCATTTATTGTCATGGTCCAGATAACAGGACTTATCTCCAGTGGCCTCCTAGATCACCGGATCTCACCCCATCAGATTTTTTCCCTTTGGGGTTTTGTAAAGGACAGAGTCTACGTGCTCCCATTGCCTGCTAACCTGCCCGAGTTGAAAGACAGGATTCGAGAAGCTGTTGCTACCATCAATCCAGACATGCTTATTAATATCTTCTTCTTCGGCTTTCCCCCACTTATAGGTTTGCCGTCTTCAGTTTCCATTTATCTCTATCATTCCAATCTCCCTCTTCCAAATTGCTATCATCCATTATGGTTCTGATGTAGGTTTTCCATTTCAATCTAGGTCTGCCACGTTTATTTCTTCCAGAGGGTGACCATTGGTATATATTTTTTGGCCATCTTTCATTTTCCATTCTTTGTACATGGCCATACCATTTAAGCATTTGATTTTCAATCCTCTTAACAACAGATGTGGTGACATTCATTTCTCTCGAAAGGAATTCATTTCTTATTTTATCCTGTCTTGTATTTTTGGAGGCTTCTTCTAAAATAATTAAATTCAACTGTTCTAATTTTATTATTTTGTAATTCCGTCAAAGACCAAGTTTCACTTCCATATGACAAAATATTCTGTATTATGCTCTTATAAATTTTCATTTTAGTTTCCTTTGTAATATTTTTAATCCAAATTACTCCATGTGATGTCTTAGTTGCATTTTTTGCATTGCAATTTTAGTCTGAACATCTCTCTCACAAGTACCTAAACTTGTAATTATTGACCCAAGATATTTAAAAAATTCACACTTGTTAATTTTCCCTGTTTCAAGTAAGAGGTCATCCACATCCTTTCCCAAACACATATATTCTGTTTTCTGTAAATTTATATTCAGCCGCCATTTTTTATATTCTTCCATTAGTTTATTTATCATATATTTCATATCATCTTCATCCCCTGCAAAAAATATTTGATCATCTGCTTATTAATATATGGGAAGAATTAGCCTACAGGTTTGAGGTGTGTCATGTAACAAACGGGGCTCACATTGAACACCCATGAACTTACAATGTAACCTGGAGATGTTACTCTTTCATTTAACATGAGTTTTGTTTTTGTCATAGTTAGTTAAAGTATAATTCAACACCTTCAAAATCGCTATATTTTTTTATGTACACCCGGTATTTAAGAGTTTTACTATTTTTTAATACTATTTAACTTATGCCCCAAATGGGAGTCAATGACCAATCACATTTCAATGAATTTTGATTTACAACCAATCACAGTCGTTTTTCAATTCGATTTTATCAGTTTAATTGTATCATATTAAAATCAAGCTCCTCCTTTTTAACATTCTAAATAGGTCAGAGCATTATTTTGCAGTGACTGACTCTCTAAGAAATACGGCTACCAGATTGTATATATAGTGCACGAATATAAACAGATACTGCTTGCGATGATATAATAGAAAAACATTCGTAGTAATTGATTATACCACAATGAAAAGAAACCACTGTTTGAACTTTCTTCAACATATTATTTTCCAGGAATTTACGTTCCAGAAAACTATAATTTACATCTTATGACATCAGAAATTAATTAATAACCTATAATGGTTTGGTGTGTTTCATTTCTTCTCCACTGGGTGCATTCTTTCAATATTTTGGCAATAAAGAATATGATCTAGTTGCAGTGATGAACAAATGAAGCATAAAAAACGTTTCTCAGTTGTTTTCGAACATCGCCGTTTACATTAAGTATATAAATATTTTAAAATCACTATACTTAAATTTGTGAGTAGACAGCTTAATTTTGTTCGTTAAATAGTCCTAAAAAAGTCACTCTTGATTTCAAAATTCTATAGATAAATTGGAAATCACTCGTGGCATTACTTATGATAATCTCTGACATGTTTGAAAGTATTGGACAATCTATATATATATATATATATATATATATGCCCTATATATGCTATATCACCTACAATTTCCTAATAAAGCTGCAAAACATAGAATGAAATTGCTATGATTGCAGTGAAATACCTGCCCTCGGGCAGAATTACTATGGATGGATATATATATATATATATATATATATATATATATATATATGTATATATATATATATGTATTATATAGGTAACTATATAATAAGATATGTAGTACTATGGGCCGATAGCGAGGAGATACTAAAGGACAACACGCACACACTATTGAGTAACACTAAGGAATTAGTACTAGATGGAAATATCAATACATAAAACTAAATATATGGTCACACGTAGAAATGCATTATATAATGAAAATGGACAGCTAATGACAAATGAGAGAAATTTTGAGGAAGTGGCTGAATTCAGATACCTAGGAACAATAATCACAAATAGGAATGAGATGCATAAAGAAATTAACATAGGCTCAATTCTGGAAATGCGTGCTATTATGCATTGCAGAGACTTTTGATGTCCCAACTCCTTTCAAAAAACGTTAAACTGAAAATATATAAAACTATTATTCTACCAGTTATATTATATGGGTGCGAAACATGGACTCTTACTTTAAGGGAGGAAATGATATTACGAGTTTTTGAGAATAAAGTTCTTAGGAAAATTATTGGACCAAAGAGATGAACAGACAGGTGAATGGAGAAGACTACATAACAATGAACTACATGGTCTTTATAGGAAGCCAGATATAATAAGAACAGTTAAGTCTCATAGACTGCGATGGGCAGGGCATGTTGCGCGTATGGGGAATGAAAGACGTGCATGGAAGCTTCTTGTAGGAAAGCCAGAGGAAAAATGCCCAGTTGGTAGACAAAGAATGAGGTGGGAGAACAATATGAACTATGATTTTAGGAAGTAGATTATACGCGGAATGATTGGAAAGCATTAGCTCAGGATAGGGGTGTATGGAGAGCTTATGTCCGCGCGGCCATGAACCTACGGGTTCGATAGTGCCAGTGAGTAAGTAAGTATATAATAAGATCGTTGTAAATGTAATTGAATTAACGATTTCATGCGAATAAGTATGAGAACATCAATTTCAATATTATGTTTGTAATTAGTAGAGATAAAACCTCTCCTTCGAATGACACGAGGTTGACTAGCTTCAATTACACAATAGAGGTCATCCTTAACTCTGAGCAGCAGTCAGATGTAAACAAGAGCATTTTTTAGACACAGTTCGAAACATTTGGATTGAAATATGACTAATGTAACTACATAGGCTCAATTCTGGAAATGCATGCTATTATACATTACATAGACTCTTGTCCCAACTCCTCTCAAAATAAATAATAGTTTAAAAAACTAAAACAACACGCTTTATTAGAAAACTGAACTAAAAAATGATAAATAATTTTAATTTCCAACATGCTTGGGATAAAATTAAAGTAGTCAACAAAACAATCATCTCCAACACATCTAGAATAAAACTAGAGTTATCTACAAAAAAAATAATTTTACCATCAAAAGCGTGGGGTGCTTTTTATTTAATAACTTTTATAAGATTCATGATGTGTTCCGTTGAGGTGTATTCAAAATTAATATAAAATTATAGAATATTCACCTGAAAGGTCCGTCTCCTCAACTTAATTAATCATTTAATCCAGTGAAGATAAACGTACTCGAAGAGATGGAAATCATGAAAGCAGCTCACAACGACAGCCTGATAAACGAAAACGAACCCAATACATGCAACCCCCTCTACCAGATCTTCAGTGAAACACCAGTTTTGAATCCTGCCGACGATGGGACAAGTCCCGAAAGCGCTACAGTTAAATGATTAATTAAGTTGAGGAGACGGACCTTTCAGGTGAATATTCTATAATTTTATATTAATTTATTTAATATATAAAAATGAATGTTTGTTTGTTTGTTCGTACTTTATGCGCGGCCATACCGTTGGTCCGATTGTGATGGGGCTTTTTGCAAAATGTTCAGGAGATTCCCGGGATGAACATAGGCTATAAGAGAGTTGTGATACTCAACTCCTACGCCTTTAAAAATCGCCCTTTGTAGTGGAAAACGTGAAAAAAGTAGTTCTTTGGACACTTAAATGGCTTACGCTGCCTACATCGTAACAAATATACAAAATTAATGTACACAGAATTGAATATCTCAAAAAAACTCTACAAAAAAATCGGCGACAGTACCTATATGTTTATTTCTTACGGTTAACTCAGAATAACCATTTTTGTCTATCATTGATGCCAAGAAGATCGAAACAAGTATGTAGATTCTTGAGCAAGCATAGAAGCACATGACGGGTAATTTTTTACGGATAACTCACAATAACGAATTTTGTGTTTTAGCTCATTTATGCCAAAAAGATCGAGATAAGTAGATTCCCGGGCAACAACGGTAATCAGCACGGGGAATCTTAAAATAATTACGATATACATTTATAATTATTTTTCATTTTATTTATCAACTAATCACAAGAAGTACATTCATTTTTGTCTTTCAGCTCATTTATGCCAAGAAGATCGGGATGAGTAGATTTCCGGATAACGCCGGGTAAACATCACGGGGTACCTAAAAATAATTACGATATACATTTTTCCATTTACTTATTCAACTAAACATAAAAACACATTAATTTTAGTTTATTTAGGCGTAGCAGCACAAGTTGGGTATAAGCTAGTCAATTAATAGATTTGATAATAGACAGATATTGGTAAAAGTAAAGTCTCTAAGAAGAAAACGTAAAAAACCATAAAAAGTACCCCACGCTTTTGATGGTAATTTTTTGTTTTTGTAGATAACTCTAGTTTTATTCTAGATGTGTTGGAGATGATTTTTTTTGTTGACCACTTTAATTTTATTCCAAGCGTGTTGGAAATTATTATTATTTTTCATTTTTTTAGTTCGGTTTTTTAATAAAGCGTGTTGTTTTAGTTTTTTTAATTATTATTTATTTTTTTATTTTTTAGATCGGTTATCTAATAAAGCGTGTTGTTTTAATTGTTCAACTATTATTTATTTTTTAATTTTTAGTTTAATTGTCATAAACCGGAATCCCATGAAAATTTAATTGCTTACGATATTTTTAGTGTCTAGGCCGAATATAATTATATTTTTTAATTATTATTATTATTATTATTATTATTATTATTATTATTATTATTATTATTATTATCTAACATTATTATAATATTTTTGAATATTTTAATATAGATGAATAGTTACAGTTAATCGTATCCTTCTCATATTTTTTGGATATATTACAATGTGGTAAGTTTACAAAATTGCCATTAATATTTTACAGAATAAGCTAAAAATATAAATATCTTTAAATTCGATACTATTGTAGTATGAGCTAAAATACTCTTCTAAAAAAATACTCCGGACCGGATTTGAACCATCGACCTATGGATTACTGAAATTATATACCACTACAGCCCACCACTTTACAACTGAGCTACCAGAGGATATAATATTAATTTCTTACAACGATGGACTAAAAAGTCAATAAGCCCGAAACCTATTACACAATATTTATGAAATTATTGTATTGTCATTGGTCCTTTACAAGTACAGAAAGTTTCAAGTCGATCCAATGTTTTAAGTGGGTGAAAATCGTGTTGAAAGATTCCGTTACATAGATAGATAGATAGATAGATAGATAGATAGATAGATAGATAGATAGATAGATAGATAGATAGATAGATAGATAGATAGATAGATAGATGCAGGTCAAGATAATATAAAGGGTGTAAAAAAACATTAAACCTAAAATATATATAACTGTTATTCTCCCAGTTATATTTTAAGGATGCGAAACATGGACTCTGACTTTAAGGGAGGAAACGAGTATTTGAGAATAAAGTTTTTAGGAAAATTTTTGGACCAAAGAGAGATGAACGGACATGTGAATAGAGAAGACTACTTAACAGTGAGCTACATGGTCTTTATAGGAAGTCAGATATAATAAGAACAGTTAAGTCTCGTGTAATGCGATGGGCAGGACATGTGTCACGAATTGTGAATGAAAGAGGGGCTTGAAAGCTTCTTATAGGAAAACCATTGGGAAAACGACCAGTTAGTAGACCAAGAATTAGATGGGAGAATAATATAACATTAGATTTAAAAAAAAATACATTTTACAGGGGATAAATGGAAAACATTAGCTCAGAACACGAATGTATAAAGAGCTTATGTCCGCGCGGCTATGAACTTACGGGTTCGATAGTGCCACTGAGTCAGTAACTCTTCATTATATACTAAACAACACAGTTCAGCAATCTTGATGTAACCAGACAGTACAAAAAAATATTCTAACCCCCTTCCCTCTGACATCATGTACAAGGGTCGCATCAACCATACGCTGATATCGTGTTTATGAAGGAATTTTTCCATCTCTAGTCAGTAGATATGGCATTAGATAAATCCCATCGTAAGATCTTCCTATTATAGTCTGAGATCCGGCTGCAAGATTACTACGTTCATCGACTGTATGAACAGAATCAATTCTTTTTTTCATAAAATTGTGAATTACAGAATACATTTTTGCCCAGTTGTCTATTAAAATTCGGCCTCTTAGTATGTTTAATTAAAACAAAATTTATTTATTTATTTATTCGAAATAATTTGATTCACTTGTTATTAGCATAAATTATAATCTAGTTCGCAGAAATCGATGTATAGAGCTTGAAAAGTTTTGGTTGCCATTGCACACTTGGCCGTAAACCTCCTCGCGGCTACAGCAGGCTGTGACACCAATCAGTAATAAAATGGTGGTAAGTACGTATTTATTGTTTTATATTGTTCCCTCGCAGAGGGAAGTAAAACCACTGCTCTTTATGTATACTACGTACAATGTGTATACAAAAATATATCCAAAAGGTAGTGTTAATATACATTATACAAAACAAATCACAGCATTTTAAACGAACTGAACTTTATTTGAAATGATATAAAACAATAAATACGCACTTACCGCCATTTTATTACTGATTTGTGTCACAGCCTGCTGTAGCCGAGAGGAGGTTTACGGCCTAGTTTGCAATTGCAACCAACATTTTTCAAGCTCTGTACATCGATTTTTGCGAACTGGATTATAATTTATGTTAATAACAAGTGAATCAAATTATTTCGAATAAATAAATAAATAAATTATATTTTAATTAAACATACTGGCGGCCGAATTTTAATAGGCAACTCTGGAAAAATGTATTCAATAATTCACAATTTTATGAAAAAAATCGATTTTGTTCAAACACTCGATTAACGTAATCTTGCAGCCGGGTCTTGGACTATTAGAAGAAACCCTGTTTTAATGTGAACACAAGTAACAGAGGTATAATGGGGATTTCAAATTGAGAAACATTGATGTTTTCTCTTGGATTGCCTAAGTAGTACAATTCGATAGTTCGCCAGCACGTAAAACTGGAGATCTTGGGTTCAAACCCCGGTTTAGGAAGGGAATTTTCTCTTTAGTTGTATTAGATTGAACATGTCAACTATCTTTTTGGAAATTATGTTTTGTTTATTGATATCAATTTAAGAGTAACCCCAGCGGAAAAATAGTAATCTCGTAAGATTTATTTTATTATTATAGGTGCTTCAAATCTACATATAAAACAAAAATATTAGATCTGAAAGGAAAATGTGCAATAAGAACAAAAATAGTGATAATGTAATTATAGACCAAGTTCAGAATTTTAATTATTTGGGATGTCATTTAGGTAATGACAGAAATTTAGATAAACACACTAAAATGCAATGATTCAATTATCCATGTGGCACAATTAAACGTACTTTATTGAATAAAACTAGAAAATAAACTATTTTAAAATTTTACAAAGTACTGGCAGTTCCATCTCTTATCTATGGATATGAAAACCTGGACATTAACAAAGGCAGATAGTAAACAAATAGAGGCTGCAGAAATGAAGATGTTGAGAGCAATAGCAGGATACCAAAGGACCGATAAAAAGAAAAACGAAGATATAAGAACAGAACTTAATATATTTAATCTCTGTGAAAGAATAAAATACTATCAAAATGCTTGCCTTCAGCACGTATTACGAATGAATGAACAGCGTAAACCAGAAGAATGTATAATTAAACCAAAAGGGAGAAGATTGTTGGGAAGACCATTGTAGAGATGGAAGGACCAATTATACCTATAACGAGATCGGAACAGGCCATTGGGCTTAATCCTTGTTGTTGATGATGATGTTAGATGCTTTAAAATCTAAAGTCATATCTCGTTTATGCTTTATTTTTCTGATGATGCTATGAAATGGATCATGGTATATCCAGCATTTGTCTCGACTAAGAAAAATCAGTAAAAAAATCTGTTCTGTTTGATGGCACTGGAATTTTAATCCGGAACCCTCCTAATATGAATCTCAAATGTTACTATATGGCTTAAGTCAACCAGCTCGACCTCAAAGATTTTACGATCTCTTCTATCATCTCTCCGTAAAATATTATTTTCAGGGTTTATAATGTTTTTTACATCTTCTTGTGACTATTTAATTGTTCTATAGTCAATCCTCATTCCTACTTTCCTATGTCCCTTCCTCCAAAACCCTTTTCTACTATTATTCTGTCTACTACTTGTGTTTCTATTAGTTTTGGTCTTTCTTTCTTCCTTATTCTTATATATTTCATTCATAAATCAGTTTCGTTCCATCATCCTTTTCATATGTGCAAACTATCTCTGTAAAATACTTTTTGGATCATCCTGTATACCGGTACTCTATTAATAAGCATACTTATTGCATAGTAAATTACATATTACTATATAATTGAATTGTTATTAAGACTGAGGAAAGACAGTGTCTGATTTAAAAAATGTAAAAATATGTAAACATTTACATAAATATATAAAGCACTACGGTTATGTTGGTTGATTGGAGAGAAAGTACACTAAGATTAAATCATATTCTGATTGCAATGCTGGTAAGATGAAAAACAGATAGCTTACCTGAAAAATTCGGATCAATTCAAGGAATCGTGCTTTCTTCGGGGGCGTACCCTTACGTTAACTTGAGCAGACGAAACTGTCACTTCAGTATTCCCGGCTTTATGGCTATCTTGTCGTGAATAAGCACACAAATTATACAATTTGAACCAAATTACTACACCAGCTACAAATAACGAAGTCACGATTAAAACATACACTTCGAAATCAATACCGAGTTCACTGACACCCACATATTTATAAGATAATGTTTTTGGAATATGTGCAAGACGGCCGACAATGTCGGCAAAGCTGTCACCGACCAAATCGCTATTACAACATTCAGACATTGAAATGGCAAGCCTGCTACATACAAATATATATCAATTATTTCTGTACACAGCACATTTAACTTATCTTTTTAAGATTTAATCTTAGAAATCTTTACAGCATGATTTTTTTTCTTTCGTCATCTGCCTTTACCCCATCCCACCGGGCCATCGCCATAACACAACCACCACGACGTAGCAGCATAGTGTCGCCAATATAACAACACAAAATGTTACTAACATCACGAGAAAGTGCTTAATTATCTCTGATCATGATAAACATTACGTAACAAGTGCACTTCGAAAAAAAAATGACAATATATTATGAATGTTTCATATACTTTTATTTTCAAATAATAAATTATCTTCCATGATAACGAAATAGCTAAATAATACATTAGCCCATGATCTAAAAAATGGAGATTTAAAATTCTAATATTTACAAATTAATCATAAAAACGATAAGTACTCTCTGTTTATTTAATGACGCTCTTTAACATCTTTATTAGTATCTAAATTCAAACTTAAACTCCTTCAAAGTGTATTAATCCACTTTTAGGTTCTTTTATGTGTCATGCGCTTCACAGCCATTTCAAATCACATGCTGGATTTTTACGCATTGTAAAAAAAAAATAATAATAATCAACCTAGCTCGGGTTTGAATTCCCGAAACCCGGATCTACAGAAAAGCATAACTACATTGACGGAACCAACATTATGACAAATAATTAGTTTTAAACAGTCACAATATATCTTACTTTTTAATGCGGAAAATAAATAAGCTTCCGATTTTAAATACCCGATCATAATTGAATGAGAGCCTGCATTTTTTTAATTTGTCTCAATAAGTAGGCCTACAAAGAAATGGGCGATTTATTTAATTCGATACAAAATGTGTAACACTTCGTACATTTTATTCATGGTCATTTACGAAGTGTTCTATTTTATTATTCCCAATTAATTGCACACCGGTGGTTATAAACTAGAAATAGCAAGAATTTATATTGTATAAATTCGTAAAAATAAAATTGGAATGCAACCAAATTTCGAAATTATAGATTTGACAATGATATTGATTTTTTCAAAAATATTACGTAATAATAAAATTCAACTTGTGTAACGAAATGGATAATGCATGTTTGTAAAATTTATAGGCCTACAATGAAAACAAAGACGTGTATTATTTCGAGCTTAGATATTATTACTATTGATTAAACGTTTTATGTATGTACCACTGAGAGATACTTTCCAATATTTATAGCATGAACTTTTAAAAATGCAACTTAATAGAATAACATCTGAACATAAATACAAAGAGTAGTGAAATCTAAACAACCTTGTATTGAAAATGGAAGTTCAATTTCTCTCTCTTTCTAATGGAATCTCTCCTTGAACCTGACCGAGCCAGCTTTTGGCATCTGCCATTTCACTCAGATATTTTCATCCAAATAAAATTTACTGTGTAGTAACAAATTTTGCCGCAAGAGGCAGCATCATATCAGTTCAATGACAAACATGTAAATAAGTGTGACCAACCCCATACAAAAACGCTATATAAAATTGAGGCATTTTTACACAATACACGGGAATTACCTAATAGAACTAAACAAATCATTGTAAAGGTCGAGGAAAACTTGTTACGGTTATTGGTTCCAGAATGGCCTATAGAGAAAGTATTACTGAGTAGTATTAATGGTAGTACCACCAGTAATATATTCTTTAACAATGTTGTTTTAACATCTCAGGACATTGGCAACACAATTCAAAATTGAGGTTAAAGAACCAACAAATTTTGCTCACATGCCACTTCTTCAGGCATGATATTCTTTTACATTTCATAAATCAAGTCCACCACTGTCACGCAGTGGGCCCAAGTTCGATCCCCGGTCAGGACAAGTTTCTTGGGTGTTTTTTCCTCACCTGTAAGACAAATGTCAGGAAACTTTAAGGCCCAAATGGTCCCCGAACATCATATGGCCATCATAATCATTCGCATTAGATTAAGTTTAGGATTAAAGACTCTCCTGGCATACCACTATCATCATCGTCACACTCATGTAATCGAGGTAGCGTAACTCCGCCTTAAAGGTGCCCCAACCTCAGAAGTGGGTTACAATTAAACTAATGTCGGGAGAGAACACCAGAAATGTGGAAATGACAAACTGAGGCAATGAATAGAAAAAAAAATCATAGATCTTCAACATAGGATTCACAATTTTATTTTACTTCACTTCGAATGATGGAATTTTTTACACCATGAAAAAAAAAATCCATTGACTCATGTTGGGTTTGAACCTACAAACCCAAAAATTAATTAAGATTAGAAAAAATTATACCTAAGCCAGGATCTGAATCAATTGTCAATATTTGGACTTATGCAGTGGTTCTGGGAAGAATTAATTACTGAGTCTAGTTCACAAAATGTGGCTGTAATTGATAGCATGTACTTACTCACTGGCACTATCGAACCCATAGGTTCATGGCCGCGCGGACATAAGCTCTCCATACATCCCTATCCTGAGATAATGCTTTCCAATCATTCCCTGTATAATCTACTTCCTTCAAATCATAGTTAATGTTATTCTCCCACCTCATTCTTGGTCTACCAACTGGGCGTTTACCCTCTGGCTTTCCTACAAGAAGCTTCCATGCAAGTCTTTCATTCCCCATAGTTGCAACATGTCCTGCCCATCGCAGTCTATGAGACTTAACTGTTCTTATTATATCTGGTTTCCCATAAAGACCATGTAATTCATTGTTATGTAGTCTTCTCAATTCACCTGTCTGTTCATCTCTCTTTGGTCCAAAATTTTTCCTAAGTACTTTATTCTCAAATACTTGTAATCTCCTTTCCTCCCTTAAAGTAAGAGTCAATGTTTCGCACCCATATAATATAACTGGTAGAATAATAGTTTTATATATTTGCAGTTTAACGTTTTTTGAAAGGAGTTGGGACATGAAAAGTCTCTGCAATGCATAATAGCACGCATTTCCAGAATTGAGCCTATGTTTAATTTCTTTGTGCATCTCATTCCTATTTGTGATTATTGTTCCTAGGTATTTGAATTCAGCCACTTCCTCAAAATTTCCCTTATTTGTCTTTAGCTGTCCATTTCCATTATATAATGTATTTCTACGTGTGACCATATATTTTGTTTTATTGATATTTACTTCCAGTCCTAATTCCTTAGTGTAACTCAATAGTGTGTGCGTGTTCTCCTTTAGTATGAATGTTATTCCAAAGGTCCCAGGTTCAATTTGTGGCAAGGTAGTAATGCATGCCCTGACTCCCAATAAGATTACTTTTTGTGTATTAAAACACATAACACTAATTACAGTTAAGATTTTTTACTTTCTTATCATACAATATTCTCATTTCTGATTGACAGTATGTTCGGAAATAAATATTTAATATTCTTTGTAATGTAAACTTTTTAGATTTAGTATATTCTTTTTCATTTTTATGATCTAGTTGTGGCACAGAAAATAATATTATACCAGAACCGTAGATATTATTAATAAATAACCTCTCTTCATTCAAAAGCAAGCTATGGCATTTCATGGGAAGGACCCCTACAAAGTAAAATCTGTCTCCAGAATAAAATTTTAGAGAAATCTAATCAATTTAGATATCTTGAATATTTTCTATCTGGGATAAAAAGGATATCCCTGAAAAAATTACTAGTTATAATAAAAGTTTGGGAATTATTAAGCAAGTTATGAAACCATCCCTTGTACAAAAAAAAACACCAGATTATGTTTATATAACACTTTGGCTAGACCAGTGTTGACCTATGGTAGTGAAACATGGACACTAAAAAGACAACATGAAAGCTGAATAACGGCTTGTGAAATGAGATTCATGCACAGAACAGCAGGTTACACCTGATGGGATCGGAAAAGGAACACAGATTTCTTAAAAGAATTGAAGACTACGCCAATTTTGGAATATATTAACACAATCAGTACCGTAAACTAGTTAAGGCATTTAAAGAGACTATCGTGTATGTGGCCGTCGGTCAGTTAACTCGTTTTAGAGCGGGCGCGAACAAACCATGTTTATATTCGGTGCCTAAATATTGTGTTGGCTTAGTATGTCTTGGAGATTATAGATGGCATGTAAATGTACATTTTCTATTCCCGTTTGATACGTTTAACCTTGGTGAATCCCCTTTTATTTTTAAAACAAACAACACATGGAATTCGTTCACCCAAACTTGACTCCAGGCTCCAATCAAGTCGTATATGTTTCTCGTTATCGTGCTGTTTTTTGTGCACGAGTGAAACCATGGCGAACGAAAAATATCTCACTGAAGAAGAATTAGTGAATATTTTGTATAATGATGATTCAGGTAATGAACTGATTCCTGAATTAGAATATTCACAAAGTGAAAGTGAAGATGAACTTCCACTTCCTGAAATTGATACGCCGATACCATGTGATGTCAATCACCCAAGTTATTTCACCATCAAATCCTACTAGGATATCTCCTTTAGGTATGTACAAAATTTGAATTTTCTAGGACTAATAGTTTGTGAATAATGGTCCATTTTCTGAAGTGCCACAAAAAGGGTAGCTGGGGTATTTAAATGGCTGACCTGTGGGTTTAAATGCCCTGCTCAGTGCCTGGTACTGAATGTGACACATGTAATGTGTGTAAACAGTACCAACTAAATAGGAAACAGCATCTTGAAAGAATGAGTTCAAATCGGGTCCCCAAAGCTGTTTATAATTATATACCAAGAGGACGAAGATCTCTGGGCCGTCCTATGAAATGCTGGAGGGAAAATTTTCTATAGGATCGTAACAGGCCTTGTCCTAATACTTGGAAGGAAAAAGAATAAAATATTATTAATAATAAATAACCTCTCTTCATTCAAAAGCATGCTAGAGTACACCTATATAATATGCTGGTACAAGCAATGGCAGCTCCTGACTAATCAACTGGAGATTCACTAGGCTGCTATTAAAATTAGTATTAAATTAATAGATTCACTAAACAAATTGATATCATCATCATCATCATCATCATAAGGCACTACAACTTAAAAATTGAATGTTTTGGTCTTCTCAATAACACTGAGCAACAAAAAATAAACTGTTTTGTCTCAGAAAGAAAAAATATGTGATTCTGATAGTATTTTTTCTCCTGAATTCAAATATGATATCGGTTTTTCTCCATCACACAAGGTTTCCAAGAGACAGGCATTTATAATTTCAAACACTTCAATATTTTCTACATTTGTAACTATACAATATTCGAACATTCAGACTCACCTAGAAAGTAAGAAATGAAGATTTTCTGCTATATTTCGCCTGTGGAGCATCCCTCTTGATGGTCCAACAATAATCGGCCAGCATATTAGGATTCTATTTGACTTGATATCTCTTTTCCATAGCTGAAATCTCCTGAGTTAGCTCATTTGGTTTTACTTTACAATGGACAAATGGACGAAAAAAATGTCTATTAAAAAATAATTATTTAAATCCATTAATTGAAATTGAAATAAAAAATACTATGGGTGATGGAGTTTGTGGCAGCTGAAGATGGAGCAATAGCTTTGAAATGATCGTCCAACAAAATAAACATATGAGGTAAGAATGTTAAAAAATACAAACTCAAATATTAAACCTCATAATGTAACTTCCTAATGATTTAAAAAAAAAGTTATAAAAATTGTTTGAAAAAGTTTAAAATATTATATAATTTAGTAAATACAGAAGAAGAGCTATAGTTTACAACAATATAACTGAAAAATCAAGCGCTAGTAGAAGTGCAGTTGGGCCAATTAATCAGCTAGGCCTTTCAGAACTAGTTCAATTTTCAAAGCTGATTGTGTTTAACAAGCAAGTTGTATAATGGGTTGATCTGGTAGGGTGTGTTCTCATTCAACAGATTATCACACATATAATTACTTATTTTAGGAATTCTCACTATGAGGTATATTCATTAAGGTAGAATATGTTTATCACTCACCTCATATTGTTCTTCTTATTTGATTATAGACTAGTTTCGGAACATAGTTTCTGTTCCATCCTCAGTAACATCACGACCGTTGTTCTGTCGTCTTGAAGCTTACTTATTTTAGGAATTCTCACTATGAGGTATATTCATTAAGGTAGAATATGTTTATCACTCACCTCATATTGTTCTTCTTATTTGATTATAGACTAGTTTCGGAACATAGTTTCTTCAAGACGACAGAACAACGGTCGTGATGTTACTGAGGATGGAACAGAAACTATGTTCCGAAACTAGTCTATAATCAAATAAGAAGAACAATATGAGGTGAGTGATAAACATATTCTACCTTAACACATATAATTGTTAAACACAATCAGTATCATCAGAAAATGGAACTAGTTCCGAAAGGTACAGCTATTTGTTTTACATAAATTTAATTTGTTGAGGAAGACTGTCATCACAGGTACAAATTTCATTGTTTATTTTTTATTATTTCACTCACCTCATGAAGTATGAGGTGAGTGAAATAATAAAAAATAAACAATATTAAAAAACCTCATAGTGTTATTTCCTATCTACATAACTTAACAAATTTCATTGTTTTGAATATATTGAAACATGTGAAATGAAACAAATATTTATGAGGTAAGAACCAGAATCACCTTATTTATTAAGAAGAAGGTCATAATTCCTAATGTAATTTATTAATGATTTCAAAAAGTTTATTCAAAGAGAAACTACACCTCACCACTTCTACAGTTTGTTGATTCAAAATATCTGGGTATATAAGAAACTCGTCAAAAAAAGTACAGTAGACTAGTTTCTCATCACAACTATTCATTATTTTAATGAATTTAATTTTTCTTAAGGGTTTAGTCAACTATTGAACATAGAGGATTTAGCAATCTTCGATGTAAGCTGTATTCAGTTAAGCCAATAAAAAAAAAAGCAGAATGACAGCTTGTGAAATGTGATTCATGCTTAGGACAGGTTATACTAAATGGAATTTAAAAACAACTGTAATATTTTAAAGGAATTTGAAATAAAAATTGGTTCCTAACTATCCATCAACTTTAAACAAATTGAAACACTTATTTTTTTTTATTTAAAAAAATTGTATCACTTCATATCCCCCTCCTTATTAGACATTTTCGGGACCAAATTAGGTTCCAACCTCAGTACTTTCACGACCACTGTTATGTCTTTAATAGCCACCTTCTGCTCCCTCTGTTGGTAGAATGAAGAACCTTGAAATCAAATAACTTTCCTCGGGAATTTCAAAATTCATTAATTTGTTTTTTTTATGTAGATTTTTTTTCTCAAACTGTGAGCTCTTCAGGATTTTCTATTTGTTTAATTAATTTAGTCTTTCTTTTGATTTGATGATTTTCTGACCATGCATGGGCAGATTTTTCTACTTCCTCATTTTTGACATTCTTGAGATATTCTTTCACTCTAGTTTTTAAATTTCTCTTTGTTTTCCTTATGTAGACTTTATCACATTAAAAAATGAAAAAAGGAGAAATTAATGAATTTTGAAATTCCTGGGGAAAGTAATTTGATTAATAGTGAGTGGAGAATATATTTTAATCGACTCACCTCTTACATTTTCAAACTTCTTTGATACCAACGGTTTCAGATAATATCATGTCCTTCTTCAGTCATGGCTTCCACTCTGAAGAAGGACATGATATTGTCTGAAACCGTCGGTATCAAAGAAGTTTGAAAATGTATAAGGTGAGTCGATTAAAATATGTTCTCCACTCACTATCAATGATATAACCTCATAATGTTTACTTCCCAATATTAATTTAAATATAACAAAAGTAATTTGATATTGATGTTCTGTACAGAATTCAGTCATGTGGTGGGTAAAAGTAGCACCATAGTTTCCCCAACTGACAGAGTAATACCATATGCACGTTTGTTTACTGGTACAACCGAAACTTAGCTCGGAATTAATAGTCAACCGGTATGGGATGTCAAATGGGTTGTTTGGGTTGCATGACAGTTACCTTTACGCCAGAAGAGTATGGCACTCATTTCAATTTGAGGCTGAATGGACCTCAGGGCCAAAATTCTGGTAGAAGGTATATGCCAATTTAAAAATCTTGATCCCATTGGCCTTCCAGCTTGTAGCACAATGCACATCTTATTTCATTGCATGCTCTGAAAAGGTATGAAGTTGAATGCATTGAAAATTAATAGTAGCAGTAACAAATATGGATAACCATTTCTGTAACGTACGCTGACACGAACTTGTACATCCACCAGAAGAAAATATACCAAGTCAATGAAAATAGTCTCAATTATGAAGAGAAAATCGACAATGTTAATATTGTTTTTATTACTGATTTAACATTTCTCAATGAAAGATAAATTATATTTGAAGAGAAAAATTTTCGCCTAGACCGAGACTCGAACCCGGGACCTTTGGCTTGCCGGGCCAAATGCTCTACCAACTGAGCTACCGAGGCGAGTTATGATCTAGACACAAATTTTTCTCTTATATATGTTGTAATTCCCTCTCGCCAAATGCTTTTGAAACCATTGCTTCTATCTTTGCAAATGGCAGCTTCTTAGTTAAGAAGACATTTATTGGGAATTTAACATTACTTTATAGAAGCCTTACTAGCTTTATAAAGTAATGTTAAATTCCCAATAAATGTCTTCTTAACTAAGAAGCCGCCATTTGCAAAGATAGAAGCATTGGTTTCAAAAGCATTTGGCGAGAGGGAATTACAACATATATAAGAGAAAAATTTGTGTCTAGATCATAACTCGCCTCGGTAGCTCAGTTGGTAGAGCATTTGGCCCGGCAAGCCAAAGGTCCCGGGTTCGAGTCTCGGTCTAGGCGAAAATTTTTCTCTTCAAATATAATTTAATGTTAATATTGTTTATTTTTTATTTCACTCACCTCATACTTCATAACTCCTAGCATTTTGAAATACTCGGTTGTAAGGAGAGAGGACTGATTTGGAAGTTCGTCGGTCAGCCATCAGATGGCACGGAGGTCAGTCTGCAGGATAGAAGGCAGCCGGACGTCAGTTGTGAACGTGACACAGCATTGAGAATGTCACAAAGGATGTGATGAAACCCTGGGTATGCTAGGAGTTATGAAGTATGAGGTGAGTGAAATAAAAAATAAACAATACATAACACAAATGTTGACATTTCTTTCCACATATACAATTCTCTTATGCCCAAAAGCAGATAATTAGAGCTATTAACAATGCTATCAGACAACTTCTTATTCAAAGTATTTTTAACAAGAATTTTTATTACTTTTAAAAGGTATAAAGCTTAATATTTTGATGATATATTTAGTTTACCATGTTCCAGTCCTGTCAAATCTATTTTTCTTTTCAAAAAATAAATTCGGCGATTCTGTACAACATGTGACACGAAAAATTTTTCTAAGTTCCAATCATACACCATGCGCATAGACCAACAAATGCAAAGCGGATTACACTATGGAATCACGGGATGCACACAACATATACAAGATATTTAACAAACCTACAAGCTAACCTAACACAATTTAAGTTCTCTTACCTGTGAAAGACCAACCTAAAAACTAACCTAACGCAATTTAAGCACTCTAACATGTGAAAGAATGCAACACCCAAAAATTGTAGAAAAATTAACAGACATAGAAAAAAAATAGGTTAAAATGGTTTGGACATTTACAAAGAATGGAAAAGAAAAGACTACCACAAAGACCGTTAAATCTCAATATACAAGGAAAACGACTACAAAGTAGTCCACAAGAAAGATGGATTAACTAGGAAGAAAAGTTTACAAGAAAGAGGACATGACTGGAAAGATCTAAAAAGAAGGAAAGGATGGGAAAAGATATGTTGGGGGCACATTTAGAATTGACCTTCCGAAAGGAGGACATGATAAGAGGATGATGATGAATGATGACAATTTTATATTACAAACTATCTACTTACCAGGAAAGATTGTCATTTGGACTTCTTATTTTTGTGACATGACCAAATGAAAAATGAGAATCAAGATAAAATGAATACTTCTGAATTGAATCCTCTTTTTAAGGTTGAGTTTCCTCTTTTTAATCTTTCAATACTTCTTTTCAACATTTTCCTGTTTTCAAAATTAATTTTGTTATGTACAACTATTGTCTGACCATCGGATCTGTACCCCAAAAGAAATGTGAACTGAACCCTAATTCATTTTCTGCCTTTCTGCATTCCTGTCTCTCTTTTTTCTACCTTTCCCTTTCTCCCCACACATTACTCACAACTTTGAGCCTCCTTGCAGGAAAGATTACACTGAGCAACAAAAAAGAAACTTTTTTGCCTCAGATAGAAAAATATGTGATTCTGATAGTATTTTTCCTCCTGAATTCAAACATGATATCGGTTTTTCTCCATCATGCAAGGTTTTCGAGATAAAGGAATTTATAATTTCAATCACTTCAATATTTTCTACATTTGTAACTACACAATATTCAAACATTTGGACTCACCAAGAAAGTAAGAAATGATGATTCCCTGCTATATTTCGCCTGTGGAGCATCCCTCTTGATGGTCCAATAATAATCGACCAGCATATTAGGATTCCATTTGCCTTGATATCTCTTTCCAAAGCTGAAAACCATCTGAGTTAGCTCATTTGGTTTAATTTTACAATGGACAAATGGATGAAAAAAACATTACAAAATAATGATTTAAATCCATTAATTGAAATTGAAATAAAAAAACTGTGGGTGATGGAGAAATTCCGAATACATATTTGAAAACACGATAAAAGGCTGCATTAAGTACAACTATTGGTACTCATGAGACAAAAATCATGTTGACCAGCGTTATTTGTACTTACAGTCCAGTGTTATCAATTCAACATGAAACGGAGAGTGGTGTAAGAAATATTATTAAGCAGGTAATAGCATTAATGTAATAAATTTGGGAATTTTTATAGTATGAGGTTTTCTTAATAAGAATCAATTGAATTGTGAATTCTTCTTACCTCATACATCTATTTTTTTTAACAAAGGACTGCAGTATCGGAAAATACATCCTTTCCATCTTGAGCTGTTTTCACAACTGTCAATTTTTTCTTTTGCCGGGAATTTTCTAAACTGCCATCTGGTGTACTTTTGAAGAGTACACCAGATGGCAATTTAGAAAATGACTACTTCAAAAGTACACCAGATTGCAGTTTAGAAAATTACCGGCAAAAGAAAAAATTGAAAGTCATGAAAACAGCTGAAGATGGAAAATTTTTTGATACTGCAGTTCTGTGTTAAAAAACATAGATGTATGAGGTAAGAAGAATTCACGATTCATTTGATTCTTATCAAGTAATGGCGTTTTGCGATGAACACAAACAAACAGGTCAATATCTGTTTTCTATAAATCAGTAATAATTAATCTTACATTTATTAAAAAGAAAAATTAACAATAATTAAATGAATCGTGATTTTTTCTTACCTCATACATCTGTTTCTTTAAACACAGCACTGCAGTATCGGCGACACTTTGTCGTCGTCAGCTGTTTTCACGACTGTCAATTTTTTCTCCTTTTTGCCGGTAATTATCTAGACTGCCATCTGGTGTTCTTTTGAAGGAATTCCTCTTCAAACTGCCATCTGGTGTTATTTTGAATGAATCATTTCCTAAACTGCTATCTGTTGTATTTTTGAAGAACTTTGTAATCAAGCTTGGTTCTTTCGGAATCTCAAAGTTCATAGTTCTAGTATGGTTTTTTTGAATATATATTTTATATGTTATTTTGAATGAATCATTTCCTAAACTGCTATCTGTTGTATTTTTGAAGAACTTTGTAATCAAGCTTGGTTCTTCCGGAATCTCAAAGTTCATAGTTCTAGTATGGTTTTTTTGAATAGCTTGATGACAAAGTTCTTCAAAAATACAACAGATAGCAGTTTAGGAAATGATTCATTCAAAATAACACCAGATGGCAGTTTGAAGAGGAATTCCTTCAAAAGAACACCAGATGGCAGTCTAGATAATTACCGGCAAAAAGGAGAAAAAATTGACAGTCGTGAAAACAGCTGACGATGACGACAAAGTGTCGCCGATACTGCAGTGCTGTGTTTAAAGAAACATAGATGTATGAGGTAAGAAAAAATCACGATTCATTTAATTATTATTAATTGAACCTCATAATGTTAAAAATTCCCAAATTTAATATATAAAAAGAAAAATTAACGCTTGAACCAGAACTTAAATTTCTCATTCTCCGTACGAGTATGCTATCCATTACACTATTCAAGCTATGATACAATGTTAACATTTCTTTATTCATATACAATTCTCAAATTGTCCGAAGGCAGATAGACGTCGCTACCATTATTCAGCATTCAAGAACCATGACACTGTTTGGAGGGTAGTTTGGCAACATGCATACTTGAAAAGGTTCATGGCTGCTGTTTGACATGGTGGGAGGGAAGCACATGGAATGGAGTGAGTACCAGGGTTTTAATATTGTTTATTTTTTTCTTTCACTCACCTCATACTTCATAACTCCTCGCAGACCTAGGTTTCGTCACATCATTTGTGACATTCTCAATGCTGCATTGAGAATGTCACAAATGATGTGACGAAATCTAGGTCTGCGAGGAGTTATGAAGTATGAGGTGAGTGAAAGAAAAAAATAAACAATATTAAAAAACCTCATAGTTCAAGTCCCGTTGGGGTCAGGATTTTAAACTGACCCAAACCCTCTGGCAGCACTATGGCCCCGGGGCCGACTCAGCCTCTAACGGAAATGAGTACCAGATGCTTGTTCTGGGGGTAAAGGCGGCCATCACGCAGGGCTGACAACCCGGCGGACACAAAGTGCCGATTGTCTAGAAAGAAGTGGGAGCCTTAACCTCCTACTACTCCAAGGGCCTCTGGGCCTGTTGTGGGATCACTTTACTTTTACATAGTGTTATTTCCTATCTACATAACTTAACCAGGGTTTTAACTTTTCTAAAAACGACGACAGCGCTAAAGATGCATAGATCCAATGGTCCAACAATAACTTTTTCTAGGATTCCATTTTTTAATTCCTCTTAATTCCTAAGATCTCTTAATCAACCAACCATCAAACAAATATTTTGACATGACACATCATTTGTTTCTTTACAATGTATATCCATATCATTCTATTCATTTCAACTTTTTTCAAATTTGTGGATTTCTGTATTAATGTTTTCAATCGTCAGTTAAACTGGTTGTAGAATATATATTTACATCAGTATTAAATGCATTTACATTGGTTCTTTTTTCTTAAAAAATGTTACCCTAGCTATTTCCACTTTACTTTTTATCGTCCAGACCATATTTTGTCTTCATTTTATCAATCTCTTCTTTCTTCTTATCAATATCAATCCTCTTGAAAGCTTTGTTAGACTGAAAAATAACAAATAAATAATTATATTAAATTAATGTTTGGGAAGTAAACATTATGAGGTATAATCATTAAAATTCATCGGAGAACATATTGTTTAAACAACTCACCTCATAGGATTCATGCTTCCATGATATCGCGATTTCAAACATAGTCATGTTCATCTTCAGCCATAACTCCGACTGACGAAATTCTTCGGCCGTCAACTATTCTATTGTCGCCATCTTCAGTGCTGCCATCTATGGTTGAATTTATGAACTTCGAAATCAATGTAATTTCGTTAGGGATATCAAAATTCATTGATCTATTTTTGTTTTTCTGAATGTATATTTCCCAAACTGTCAATTCAAAAGAAATATTAAAAATTGTGAAATTGAAAAATCTGCAAATGCTGCACATAGTTTATTAGAACATCATAAAATTGGAAGAGAAGATAAACTTTTAAAACAAGTAGAGAAACCTTTGGAATTGACAGTTTGGGAAAAAATATACATTCAGAAAAATTAAAATAGATCAATGAATTTTGATATCCCTAACAAAATTACATTGATTTCGAAGTTCATAAATTCAACCATAGATGGCAGCACTGAAGATGGCGACAATAGAATAGTTGACGGCCGAAGAATTTTGTCAGTCGGAGTTATGGCTGAAGATGAACATGACTATGTTTGAAATCGCGATATCATGGAAGCATGAATCCTATGAGGTGAGTTGTTTAAACAATATGTTCTCCGATGAATTTTAATAAATAAATAATTAATTAATTGAATAGTTCAATGCAAAATAAATAAGCATTCCAACTTTAAGATATCAATATAGCATCTACATTCATTTATGATAGCTTTTACAACATGATGTTAATAAATATTTGCACTGTGCGATCAAATAATCTGATAAGTAATGTTTTTTGACATAAGAGTCCTGACTCACTGATGGATCTTCTTGTTACACTTTGCAGGTCTTGAAATTCCACAACAGGACAATGAGACCACATAAATTTATTCTCTAATACAGAATTGTAATTATTTGGGTTATAATTTAACATTTCAAGATGAAGCTGATATATCAAAGAAAATCACAAATTTTACAAAAACAACGGGGATAATTAACAGTATAATGAAACCATCTTTAGTACAGAAGAACACAAGATTACGGCTTTATAAGGTTCTCGCAAGACCAGTATTAAGAAATGGTCGTGAAACATGGACAATATGAAGAAGAGATGAAAGACGAATAACAGCAAATGAGATGCAATTTATGCGCCGTACAGCAAGCTACACAAAGTGGGACCGTAAAAGAAATGAGGAAATTATGGAAGAGTTGGATGTAGAACCCATTCTTCACCATATACAAAACTACCAGAACAACTGGAAAGCCCATCTTCAACGAATGCCGTCTCATAGAATTCCAAAAGGCATACTTCGCTACTGCCCCAGGGCAAAAGATCACTGGGACGTCCAAAAAAGCGCTGGATGGACAATTCCTTGAGACCGTAACAGGCCACACGGCCTAATACTTGCATGGATGATGATGATGAATACAGAATTGTAATGCACATGCTTTAAAAATTTGTTTACATTTTTTTTAGAATTAAATTTTAACAAGTTTATCAAATAAGTTTTTGAAATAATAATATTAGATTTTTTGGAAACCTACAAAAATCACCTAGTCCTGAGTGTAAATAACTCCATGGTACGACAGGCCTAGAAGGCCCTTGACCTACCAGCTGGCTCCTGGCCTCACATCCATAGAGGTAGACAATCTGGTGTAGGGGTGACAGATGGTCAGCATGTTGGCTACGCCAGCCTCTAAACTATTTTTTTCAACCTGCAGTCACTTATTGTAGCTACCCAAATTCCTCATGAAGTTGAGTGGGCTCTGTTCCCATTCGAAATTTGATATGAAAATTTCTTCCCCCATGGGGACTCAAACCAGAGAAAATTCTATAGCTCTGCACCCAGGCATCATGTCTTAAACTGTTAGTTACAGCGCAAGACACCGAATGTAAATCATTATCATCATCCATGCAAGTATTAGCCCATGTGGCCTGTTACGGTCTCAAAGAGGAATTTTTCATCCAGAGCTTTTTGGACATCCCACCCAGCGATCTCTTGCCTTGGGGCAGTAACGAAGCATAGCCTTTGGAATTCTGAATAGCTGAATATAAATATAACACATTATTCCAATTGCAAGTTAAATTTTCTCTAAAGGGGAGAAGGTACCTTATAAATGGGCAAAATTTGAATTTTTGTTTTTTCACTCATATTCATACCTTGAAGTGTGTTCTATATGAATATAAATTGGTTTTGCACCACAAACTTATTAAAAGTCCTAAGTGTGGGTTTAAAGAACATGCTGCAAGGGTAGGACTGTGAGTAGTGTAAAACTTTAAACTCAATTTCCCACTATTTTTGTTTTTGCGAGCCTTATGTTTCTCTTCTCTGGAACTATCCATCCCATAGAAATAAAATTTTCACCAGCTATTTCTTTGGTCAAATTATATTTGAAAAGAAAAATATACGCCTAGACTGGGGTTTGAACCCAGGACCTTTGACTCTCTATGTCACTGCTCTTCCATCTGAGCTACCTAGGCCTCCAATCTAAACGCATATTTTTCTCTTATATATAGTTAATTCCCTAACCCCAAATGCTACGAGCCGTTGCTATGATTTTTGCAAATGGCGGCTTCTTTATTAAGAAGACTTTTTATTGGGAATTTTAAACATTACTTATAAAGCCAGTAGTGCTTCTTTCAATGTTAATATTATTCGTTTTTAAACATCTTAATGATGGACAAATTATATTTGAAAAGAAAAATATTTCTTTGCTACGTAGGCATAATCTGGCATTTTATCAACATTTTAATGTTATTATTAAGGGCACCAAAAATGATTTTCCTTTTCAAAGTGCACCAAAAAAATAGCATTGTTTTTAAAAAAATCTTACTATTTCATTTTTAATGCTGTGTTCTGGAAAAAAATGTAATTTTATTACCAAATAGTGTATGTATACGTGAGAAAAAATTGAATGTTCTACTGTTAACAGTTCATTTGAAAATGAACATTAAAATTAGAACATTTAACATGGCGGAGATACAAGGTACCTTCTCCCCTTAAATTAAACTTACCTGATAGTACAGGACAACCAGGTATCGATTGCAAACATTGAATCCAGATAAATGATCACAAGCATTCTTAGCATCAAAAATATCCTCGTACACAACAAAAGCAGTGCCTCTCGTCTCAGGAGTATTGCCACTATAATAAAACAAAACAGAAAGTACAGTAAACCCTCTACTCATGGCCAGGTCAGATGGAGGGATGAGATGAGATGAAGCCCATTTTATTGAAGGACTGTGTTATAGCGCGAGACGAGATGTGTTTTTGGGAGACAAGAGGTTTTTTAAAACAAACCCTTGAAAGAAAAGTTATGTTAAGATAAGATCAACACTAATGAAAAAATACACTGTAGGGTGAGGGGTTGCGAAAGAACATTTCTCAGGTATTTTTATGAGACAAGGGATTTTTTAAAATAACCAACGTTACTAGAGGGTAGAGCAAAGGCGGTCAGTCTGAGTCCAGAGTCTCTGCGGCACCAACGGACGAGTGAGGTCCCGGGGCAGCGCCCTGGCGACATTTCAGCGCCCTGCTGGGCCCATTTCTTAAATATGTAAGTAGAAGTTTGTAATATAGTTTTTCATTTCTCTCGGGAATGTCCACAATTAAATTTTAATCACTCTTAATCAAATATTAATCTATTATTAAATGGTGCTTCCAAGTTCTATCTTGAGTAATTTTCAAATGTAACCTATAATGTGTTCTTATATATATATTAAAGTGTTTGATACACCGTGTCAATTGCTTCTTTTTATGTCGTAAAAAAAGTGTGTAAATTCTTCTAGAAGTCCTGTTCACACTTCCTATAATTTCCTCGGCACGCTACCTAGTTATGAGTAAAGCCCTTTCGTAATAAATAAATAAAGAAAAAAAGAAACAAGAAATAAAGCGAGTCGTTACAGACTGTGATATACAGAATGGTTGCTGACCAGGACTGTTGCACATAAAACAGAAAATTAGAGTGTTGTATAAACCTTTACTGAGCTTAGTATTTGTATTGTGAAGGTCCTGAGTTCAATCAACATTAATAAAATTCATGATAAAACTCTGTTAAAGTATTTAGTCAGTGCTTTTTTTATAGCTTCAAAAGCAAATTGTGATTTTACATTATTTCTACCTTAATTTCTCATTCAATTTTAAGGCATTTATCACATTTCTATGGGGGGGAAAAATTGGATATTCTATACAAGAGTCCAACTGCATAAATTAAAATAAAAAAAATAAAAATGCATAAATTATTGTAAACAAATAATTATCTGAGGAAGATATACATGTTGATATTTTCCCAAAAAAAAAAAAACGTGAGAATTTGGCCATATTTACAACGGAAAACATTCATTAGACTTTGTTCAAACAGACGAGCCAACTTATCCTTAAGGAGCACCAGATTATTCAATAAACTGTAAACTAATCAGGTGTACACCATTTATAGTGTGTATTGAAACAATTAGAAATATATGGTGAAATTAAATGTTTCTTATTCAAAGTTAAAAATGGGAAACACACTATGAGATTCTTAATTAATAAATTAATGAGTCATTTTTACATCTTACCTCATATTTCATGTTTTATTAAACACGGTAACTATAGTTTTCAAATGATCTTGTCATTCATTTTCAACCGCCATTATGACTACCGGATATTCGTTGGAATCTCCCTCTATAACGTTGCCATCTGGTGTTGATTTGATGAACTTCAAGATATCGTTGCCATCTGGTATTGATTTGATGAACTTCGAGATGAGCTCACGTTCATCCGGAATGTCGAAATTCATGGATTTAAATTTGTTCTTCTGAATAAAAATTTTCTCCCAAACTGTCAAATCCAAAGGTTTTTCCAAATGTTTTAGAAGTTTAGCTTCTTTTTCAATTTTATGACCTTCCAACAAACTATGTGCTGCAATATCTGATTTTTCAATTTCACCATTTTTAATATTTCTAAAAATATGACAAGATCATTTGAAAACTATAGTTACCGTGTTTAATAAAACATGAAATATGAGGTAAGATGTAAAAATTACTCATTAATTTATAAATGTTTCTTATCTCTCCTCATATAAATTTTCTATAAGTAGATTGCGATTTCGAGACCACAACGGTCTCATCGTCAGCACTTTCTTGGCGACGGATGTTACGTCAATCGGAAGAAACTCTTCTTCTTCCCTCTGTTGGTGAACCGATGAACCTCTGGATCAGGTCAAAATTTGTGGGAATTTCGAAGTTCATAAGTTTTCCTTTGTTTTTCTGAATATGGATCTTTTCCCAAACCGTGAGTTCTTTTTGTTTATCTATTTGTTTAATTAGACTGGTGTTTGATTCAATTAAATGTTTTTCAGACCAAGCATGAGCAGCTACTGCTGACTTTCCCACTTCTCCATTTTTGATGTTTCTAAGATGTACTTTCACCCTTGTTTTCAAATTTCTTAAACATAAAAAATGGAGAAGTGGAAAAGTCAGCAGTAGCTGCTCATGCTTGGTCCAAAAAATATTTAATTGAATCAAACGCCAGTCTAATTAAACAAATAGACAAATAAAAAGAACTCACGGTTTGGGAAAAGATCCACATTCAGAAAAACAAAGGAAAACTTATGAACTTCGAAATTCCCGCAAATTTTGACCTGATCCAGAGGGAAGAAGAAGAGTTTTTTCCAATCGACATAACATCCATCTCTAAGAAAGTGCTGACGATGAGACCGTTGTGGTCTCAAAATCGCGATCTACTTAGAAAATTTATATGAGGAGAGGTAAGAAACATTTAATTTCACCATAAATTAAACATCATAGTGATTAATTCCTATAAAAGTTAAAATTAGAAATATAATTCGACCCGGAATTTTAGCAGTTCGACTTGCAGCCAATATGATTGCAGGACATTTATTATTGACCCTTTTAGGTAATACTGGTCCTTCCCTCTGTCTCTTTTCTATCCCTACTCTTTACACTAACATTACCCATTTTCTCACCTAATGAAATAAAATGAGCTTACAGAATATTTTGTGGTACAAGGACTTAATTACGAGTGAATAATTATATATATAAAAAAGTAATCTGATAGCAGAAATGTGTATTATCATGTTGGCTAACATGATACTAACAATCAATTGTTTTTTTGTTGGAACATTCACAGGTGGGCTCCTGGCATAGAATAGCCAACATAATATATATATATTCTTCAGCTTCTTATTCAAATACTGTTACAATAATATGTGCATAGACGTTTTTATTATTAATTTAACACCTCTCACTGAAGGATAAATTATATTTGAAGAGAACATTTTTTTTTCGCCTAGACCGAGACTCTAACCCAGGACCTTTGGCTTTCTGGGCCAAATGCTCTACCAACTGAGCTACCAAGGCGAGTTGTGATCGAGAAAAATTTGCATCTAGATCGCAACTCACCTCGGTAGTTCAGTTGGTAGAACATTTGGCCCGGAAAGCCAAAAGTCCCGGGTTCGAGTCTTCATCTAGGCGAAAATTTTTCTCTTCAAATATAAATATGTGCATAATTTGTTTCTTTATTTCGACTTACGTAGTCACACTCCTGGCATACAATGCCGAATTTGTTTACTGCATAATAGAAACTTTATCCGAAAAATTCATTGAGAGACAATGAGTACAGTTTTTCCAATAATTTGTCCATTTTTTTTATTATGGTAGTAGGGGCCTACATCCACCTAATTATTCCCTTTACAATTATGGTAGCATATCATTTCCCTAACAATCTTCAAAATAACTCATTCTAACTTTTAACTATTCAACAATTTCTCCTTATTTAATAAATATTAACCGAACATAATCTCACAAATTAGAATTACCATAGGTTTAAAGCCAATACTTACACTCTGATTTGTCTTATTGCTCCATATTTACCAAATATATCATACATTTCTTCTGCTGTGATTTTATAAGGCAAATTTCTAATATATAAAATTCTGTTTACTTCAGGTGGTAATCTAACCTGTAACAGAAAATAAAGAAAACTCGGCTGAACTTTATAATAATTTGCAGTTTACCATACAACATACTTATATGACACTCATAAACAAATTAGACAAATAATATTAAAAGATTCCAGGCTATGTGGCCATGGCCTATAACTGGTGTTTCTTCCAGACGTTTCTCCCTTGACTGTGGAGGGCATCTTCAGTGGCAAGTGCCTTTAGGTGGTGTTCCCTTGTCGTAGACTCAATTGTAAACGGTGAATGCTTCTAGGTGGTGTTGCCTTGTCGTAGACTCAACTGTGAACGGTGAATGCTTCTAGGTGGTGTTGCCTTGTCGTAGACTCAATTGTGAACGGTGAATGCTTCTAGGTGGTGTTGCCTTGTCGTAGACTCAATTGTGAACGGTGAATGCTTCTAGGTGGTGTTGCCTTGTCGTAGACTCAATTGTGAACGGTGAATGCTTCTAGGTGGTGTTGCCTTGTCGTAGACTCAATTGTGAACGGTGAATGCTTCTAGGTGGTGTTGCCTTGTCATAGACTCAATTGTGAACGGTGAATGCTTCTAGGTGGTGTTGCCTTGTCGTAGACTCAACTGCAAATGTTCACAGTTGAGTCTACGACACGGGAACTGTGAACATTTGCAGTTGAGTCTACGACACGGGAACACCACTTAGAAGCACTCGCCACTGAAGATGCCCTCCGCAGTCGAGGGAGAAACGTCTGGAAGAAACACCAGTTATAGACCACGGCCACATAGCCCGGAATCTTTTAATATTATGATTACCGGCAGTGAAAGCCTGCATTCCACAAATTAGCCAAATCACTAAAGGATACCCATGGATATTTAAGATTTGGTATAGATACGTTGATGATATCTTTTCAATAATAAATTCTAAATATACTGAAGATTCTTTGAAATTACTAAATCTTCAGGATGAATCAATGAAATTTACTATAGAATTAGAAAAAGAAAATAAAATCCCGTTCTTGGATCTATATTTAATTAGGAATGATCAGATACAAAAAATTGAATTTGATATATATAGAAAGGAGACTCAAACAGATGATTATATTAAATCATCGGGATTCATTCACATTGCACATAAACATGCAATATTTAATAGTCTAATATAAAGATTGACAAATATCCCATTAAATGAAGAATATTTAAAAAGGAATATAATCATATCTTAAACACAGCTAGATTAAATGGTTTTGATAAGAAGCTAATTTCAAATAAAGTAAGGATATTCAAACAGAAAAAAAAAGGCTTAAAGGGAAAACTGCACTTAAAGTAGCGTGAAATATTTTCAAAGTGCGCCAGAGTTTATAGAGCCAGCGATAACCCACAATCGAACCACATATCGATTATCATCCTCGATTACTATCCGTCGCTATGAAATTTAAATGACCAATATTTGCAATAAATTCCCAAATATACTTAAAAAAAATATATTAATAATATTACAATTACCAAACGTTTATTAAAAAATGGGTGTACACTTACTTATAACTCCCTAACGCTGATCCAACCAGCGATAACCCAAAACAGTGATAGAAAAATCATAGACTAAGTAACATACTCTGTGAAGAAAATAGCAGTTAGCATCACAATATTGTCTAACAGTGTCATAATATTGTGATTTGCATATTTAAATAAATACTTCAAAATTGTCTAATAATGTTATAAAAATTGTTTGAAAAAATTTAAAACATTAAATAATGTTAGTAAATATAGAAGAAGAGCTATAGTTTACAATAATATAACTGAAAAATCAAGCGCTAGTAGAAGTGCAGTTGAGCCAAAAAAAAAAAAAAATTGACAAATGCAATATCCCATTACTTTGGCACCAATAAATAAATTTAGTCTGGATAATCTTCTAAATACTAATAATAAAGTCAATGTCCCAGATATTAAGAAATCTGAAATTTATCAAGTAAGTTATAATGATTGGCGTAAAGTTTATATAGAAAAAACTAAAAGAAATTTGGAAACTTGGGCTCAACTACACTTCTACTAGCACTTGATTTTTCAGTTATATTGTTGTAAACTATAGCTCTTCTTCTGTATTTACTAACATTATTTACTATTTTTTTATTTTTTCAAACAATTTTTGAAATATTTATTTAAATATGCAAATCACAATATTATGACACTGTTAGACAATATTGTGATGCTAACTGCTATTTTCTCCAAAGAGTATATTACTTAGTCTCTGATTTTTCTATCGTTGGTTGGATTAGTGTTAGGGAGTGATAGGTAAGTGTACACCCATTTTTAATAAACGTTTGGTAATTTTAATATCATTAATATATTTTTAACATAGATTTGGGGATTTATTGCAAATATTGGTCATTTAAAATTCATAGCGACGGATAGTAATCGAGGATGATAATCGATATGTGGTTCGATTGTGGGTTATCACTGGCTTTATAAACTCTGGCGCATGCGCACTGTTGTTCTACATGACTTTGAAAATATTTCACGCTAGTTTAAGTGCAGTTTTTCTGAAACTTGTACTAAAGAACATTTGAGAAATATTAAAAATTGTGAAATTGAAAAAATCTGCAATTACTGCACATAGTTTACTAGAACATCATAAAATTGGAAAAGAAGCAAAACTTTTAGAACAATTGGATAAACCTTTAGAATTGACAGTTTGGGAGAAAATATACATTCAGAAAAATAAATATAGATTGATGAACTTTGATATTCCTAACGAACAAAATTTAATTTCAAAGTTTGTAAACTCAACCATAAATTGCAGCACAGAAGATGTTGACAATAGAATAGTTGACGGCCAAAGAATTTCTTCAGTGGGAGTTGTGACTGAGAATGGACGAGATGTCGTCTGAAACCGCGGAGTCATGAAAAGCATGAAATTTATGAGGCGAGTTTTTCAAAAAATTATCTTTGATGAACTAAAATTATTACCTCATAATGTTTACTTCCCAACATTAATTTTGGAAAAAGTCGGTTTTATGTCTCTCAGGAATTCTTTTAAGTTCCACAGAATCTCAGCGCACATGTGCGAGTTGCTGTAGATGGCTCTGCAGTCGGCGTTACCAACATTAGGAATAAATTTCCAAATGCAAAAAAAATGGACGTTAACTAACTTGCCATTTTCTAACTAAAGAAAACAAATTACATGCATATTATTTCTTCCCAAATGCTTAAAAATGGATGTAAACCAACTTCCCATTTCCTAACGCAACAAAGCAATTTACATGTGAACTATTTAATGAACTATAAACTAATTTTACGTACACTAACACTAAATATCGTTTGAAATTATTTTCAAATGGTGGCAACATTGGAACAACATGGGAAGTAGCAAGGAAGTAATGTATCCACGATCATGTTTTACGTAAATATATAAATATAAAATATTGTGAAGAAAGCTTGAAGATCGTTGCAAAATGTTTAAAACAGTACAAAACGTGTTTACAAGTGTTTAGTGCATCAGTGGCATAAGAATGTAAGTGTAGAAATGTGAGAGACATAAAACCGACCACATCCTTAATTTTAACATAATATGCATGTAACTTGTTTTGTTAGGTTAGGAAAATGGGAAGTTGGTTTATATCCATTTTTATAGGCCTAAACATTTGGGAATTTATTCTGAAAGTTGGTAACTCTGATTTGCGAGCTATCTAACAGAAGCTACAATAAGCATTAGAGCAACTCGCGCATGCATACTGCGATTCTGTGGAACTTAAAAGAATTCATGTAGTAAGTGATCGACAAATAGTGGACTTATCCCAATGTATGGCAAACTTATAACTGTTAATAATCTAACAGTCATAACTATTTATTACATATTCCAAATTTAAAAAGTTAACAAAAAAACTTACTCTACCCTCATTATTGTTATTTTGTCATAGGTTATTGATATGATCACAATTGGGTTAGGTTTTAATATTTCTTAGTTTTAAACTTAATATTTTAAATTTTGTGTTAGAATTGCTGTAATCTTTATAACTTATTAACTCGCCATACACCATTTCTTCATAATTTGAAATAAACATACATTTTATGAAAAATTTTATAAATAATATACCTACATTTGTTCTCCTTTGCATCATAGCCATGTTGACAGTTCAATATAGTAAATATTTTGGAAATGATAATTCTTACAATAATATTTCGCTATTGTACTGCTCTTTTAACTACTGAAGTGTTAGAATAACTGAAAAAATCCAATAAATACTAAAGTTTACATACATCTAACAATAATAAACTGCTATCTTTGTTCTTTTTTTATTAGTTTAATATCATCCGAAAAGAGGTCGCAACCGTTCTAGTACCAGTGTTACCAATGGTTGTAAAATTTCTCTCCACTTGCAGAATAAAATAACTTCTAAAAACAGCAAACATATTTGAACCATCCAGCTAGTTTTACTTTTACTAAAATATAAAAGATTAACTAAGTATTAAAATAGTACATCTTATAAGACTCGAGACTTTTTATGATTATTAAATTTCATAATAAACGAAAATTGCAATGGATGACTGAAACACACACATTTCATTTGAATTCCAAATCCTAAATTTACCGTCATTATACATGCACATACAACATTGGAAACTTTAATGTCCCATGGATATGTCCAAAAATAGATTCCCAAAAGCCACGCTTTATTATCACCCACGTGGAAAGAGAAAACCAAAGAAAAGTTGGATTGAAAATCCAGCCTTGAAATTGTAATAAGCCATAAGGCCTTTTATTTTTATGGAAGAAAATTATGATGATAATGCATGCACACTCATGGAATACCAATTCCCTACATGCATGAAATTGAAATAAATTCAAATCAGTTTTCACGAATTTTAGATTAACTAATTTTGTTCCTATCTGCTTAATTATGATGATTCAAATTTTTAATATTTTATTTATTTTTTATATTTGAAGAGAAAAATATATGCATACACTGGGGTTTGGACCTAGGATCTTTAGCTATATATACTACCTATCCAAGGCCTCCAATCTAAACGCAAATTTCTTCTCATATACATTTTTAATCCACGAGAGCACCAAAGACTCGTGTTTAATAGTAATTTTACATTACTTTATAAAGCCAGTACGCTAGATGTTTCTATTATAAATTTAACATTTCTCACTGAAGGACAAATTATATTTGAAGAGAAAAAAGTTTTTCTTTTATCTTTAATAAATTTAATGTGCAATAAAACTTTACATTAAAGAAATGAATTCACCATAACATAACTTTAAAATTAAGTAAAGATTTAATAGCAATTTTGTATTCTTTTACAAGTTAAAATCTAGTTGGTGGATTTCCATTTGTCTTTCTCATATTAGTTCTTTTCAATTCGTGGAAATCTAATTACAGCTTGATTGATAGAAATAGCAACATGTTTTAGATTCTTTTCATTGAGGCCACAAATATTAATACAACCACTCTTTGGCAAGTAAACATGGCAACTCTTACTAAGATAATCCACTTGTTGATCTGGAAAATAAGATTGCTTTTTCATTTAATTTATTTTAGATTTTAGGCTGATAGGTCATATAGTGACCATTATAATACAAATATATAGCTACGAGTATACCATAGTGTATGGCCCTATAACATTAGCTCACAAAATATTAAAACAATACAACTATTTTAATACAATATTTTTTTAAAACATCAAACATTTACACAAAGAATAGTTTCTAAATTAACTCACTGGCACTATCAAATCTGCAGGTTCATGGCCACATGGACATAAGCTCTCCATGCATCCCTATCCTGAGCTAATATTTTCCAATCATCCCCTGTATAATCTACTTACCTCAAATCATGGTTAATGTTATTGTCCCGCCTCATTATTGGTCTACCAACTGGGTGTTTTCCCTCTGGTTTTCCTACAGGAAACTTCCATGTTCCTTTTTCATTCCCCATGTGTGCCACATGCCCTGTCCATCACAGTCTATGAGATTTAACTGTTCTTATTATATAAAAATGTATAAAATGTATTGCAGAAATTTCAAATCTTCAAATTAAGAGTGATAGATTTACAATTTATTAATTTACATTACATTCTCTTTGCATGTATTAGAATCATTATCAAAAATGGGTGTATAAAAAATGGCTATATAAACTAAATGAAATATCAAAAAAATACAACATGGAAATATCATTAGAAAAATAAAAAATAATGGCTTTCAAGGGCACTCATCCAGTTCGGACAAAGATAATATTAGAAAATAAACCAATAGAACAAAGTGTTAAGATATAACTTCCTAGGTTGCGAAATATTATACACAGCAGAACAGATATAAATAACAAACTAAATAAGTTTAATTATATAACAGGAACACTAAAAAGAACTTTGAAAAATAAAGCCAGGAAAGACTCTATAATGAAATTATACAAGATAATGGCAGTGCCTATTATTACTTATGGATCTGAAACATGGACAGTGACAACACAACAATCTGCCAGAATACAAGCTACTGAAATGAAATTCCTCAGACGAATAGCAGGATATCAAAGAACAGACAAAAAACATAACACAGAAATAAGACAACAACTAAAAGCAGAGGAATTAAACACAACAATAGTGAATTACAGAACAGACTGGAAAGAACACTTGGCAAGGATGACTGAGAACAGAATACCAAAAGCAGCATACAACTATTCTCCACAAAGAAGAAGAAGTTTGGGAAGACCAAAGAAAAGAAGAAAAGATGGAAACAGCAGCAATTTGGAGCCAGAACAGGCTAGTAAATAAGCCTAAACCATGACGAAGAAGAAGAAAAATCTTTTTTCTGAATTTTTAATCGCACCACCCCTAAAAAGTTGCATGTTGGTTACAGAAATAATGTGTCAAAATTTGGTTGTTTTTAAAAAATGTTTTCACCGAGGTGCAGAGACTAAAGTTTACTCAATTATTTTAATTTTTTTACAAATAATAAAGAGCAACTTTCTAGTGGTCATTAGTAGTAGGCCTGCTGAGTTTAGAACACTCACGTGAAAGTTCAGTGTATGAAAACATTCCCGATTGTGAAGACAGATGATTCCATTTGCCTGGTGTCCCAAAACGTTCCAAACAGTCCTGAAGTCCTTGTCTCATATCCAGTATTCTCTTTGACATCTCATATAAACAAACTTTCCTTTACCATTCGTCACATAAACAAATTAAATAAATACACATTAATATAATATAATGATATTTAATTTTAGGAAGTGATATTTTGAGGTTATTTTAATTGAATTATTTTCAGTCTGATCATCTTACCTCACACTGGACAATCTGGTGATAAAACAGAATTGTTTTGAAACATGTCCAATAACAAATCAACATTAATATTGAGGTAAGATGATCAGACTGAAAAATAATTTAATTTTAAAATAATATAATAAATTTGGGAATTTTTAACATTATGAGGTTTATTAATAAGAAACAAATGAATCGTGACTTCTTCTTACCTCATACTTCTATATTTTTTTAAAACACCGCAGTATCAGCGAACATCTTGATCATCGTCAGCTGTTTTCACGACTGTCAATTTTTTCTTTTGCCGGTAATTATCCAAACTGCCATCTGGTGTTCTTTTGAAGGAGTAATTTTCTAAACTGTCATCTGGTGTATTTTTGCAGTGCTGTGTTTTAAAAAAAACATAGAAGTATGAGGTAAGAAGAAGGCACAATTCATTTGATTCTTACACATTAATATAGCCTAATTGTTCACTTTATTATTATAGTGGGTAATATAACACTTGTAACTGTGTAAATAATACAGGATGATTCAAAAGTTCCAATCCATTTTTATGAAACTGAAGTGTAATATTTTTATTTTATAGGTAATATAAACCATTTTGAATTCAAATACTACGGATACCATTACTCTACAACATTTGCAACAAGTATTCAGATCAAATATGGAGATGTGGCAATTATGTCCAATAAATATACAATACAGTATTAGTACATTAATTACGACTTTCGAATCACTCTATATATAAATAAGGGTCTTTCATATATTATGCAATTTTTAAAAATGCAATAATTAAGTCAAAAATTCATCAAAATAATATTTTTTTTATTTTCATCTACATACACTCCCATTTAAGTGTGGAATATTATATCAGGCATATGTCCACCTCCACTGTTTTAGCAGGCAGTTACTCGATCTATGAAGTCTGTGTTCTCAATTCGTGGCGACATGGAATGGTCTCTCATATCTTGTGACCTTATTTTTATGGGGTTGTGTGAAGTCCAAAGTCTAAGTGAACAAACCACAAACAGTTCTCCAACTTAAGGAAGAAATTCGATATGTCCTCAACGACATCAACAGAGATGTCTGTGAAAGGGTCTTTACGAACTTCATAGGCCTGCCGAGGCAGTGGAGGTGACATATGTCTGATATAATTTTCCACACTTAAATTGGAGCAGATGAAAAAAAAAAAAAAGGATTATTATTTTGATGCATTTTTGACTTAAGAATTGCATAATATATAAAAGACTATATATATAAGTCCACCGCTGTGGTCTCGAGGTAGCATGCTGCCTTGTCATGAAGCGGGCCCGGGTTCAATTCCTGGTTGGGACAGGCTCCTGAGTGAAGACTTTTAAACTGACCCAAACATTCTGGTGGCACGATGGCCCTGGGGTCGACTCAGCCTCTGATGGAAATGAGTAACAGACACTTGTTCTGGGGGTAAAGGCGGAGGGCTCGCAATCCAGCTGACATCAAGTGCCAATTGTCTGGAAAAAGTGTGAGTCTTAACCTCCTCTTACCCCAAGGGTCTCCTATGGCCTGTAAAAGGATCCCTTTACCTTTTACCTGTTGTATCATTATCATCATCATCACCTTTCATATCATCAGGGCAGTGTAATTCAAATTAATGTTGTGATTTTACATTATGAGGTTTTCAATTAATTAATCAGGGGTCCCCATCTAGATGATATGTGGATGGCAACCACAAGGTGCCCAAGCTGAGCAAAACATTGCTTCCACTTACTTGTGTTTTGCTCCTTACTTTTATCTTTAACCAATCTGGTATTTTTTCCACTTACTTATACCAGACTCTTTTAACTTTACTATCTAACCTTTCCTGGTTAACTCTTGTTTTTTCAACCCCGACGCTATTAGAACATCCGAGGGCTAGGGAGTCTTTCCTTTCTTCCATTTCTTCTTTCCTTTATTTTCTTCTCCAGAAAAGCCTGATCAGAGGCTATAAGATGGCAGCCCCATCACTGGTCTTGCCTTCCTTTGGCCAGCAACCAATCGAAGGGACTATTATTATGCTTTCAAGTCTTATACGAGAATTTCCCAGAAGGATCACGCTGGAGGGAAAATTTTCTATAGGATCGTAACAGGCCTTGGCCTAATACTTGGAAGGAAGGAGGAAAATCAATATTGAGTCACGAATGTTCTTACCTCATATATTTATGTTATCCACCGCTGTGGTCTCAGGGTAGCATGCTGCCTTGTCATGCAGCGGGCCCTGGTTCGATCCCCAGTCGGGACAGTCTTTCTGGGTGAGGCTTTTATTGGGGTTTTTCCTGACCTGTAATAAGGCCCAAATGGTCCCCGAAATCATATGGCCATCATCAACATCATCATCCTTATCATTATCATCATTATCATTATCATTCTTCACCAGTGTGGAAAGCAATGGGAAGCTACTACACCTACAATTCCCTAGTAAAGCTACAAAGCATAGCATGAAAATGTTATGATTGCAGTAAAAGACCTGCCCTCAGGCAGAATTACTATGGATGGATATTTATGTTCTGTGTTGAAGAACATACCCAAGATATATGAGGTAAGGGCAGTGTAACCTTGTGTTCCAGGCGCTCCAACCTCAGAAGTGGGTTACAAGTACGCCATGCCAGGAAAGAATACCAGAAATGTTATAATGACAACATGGTGGCATTGAATAAAACAAAAACTTTATTAGGTAGAACTATGATTCATTATTCATTTGTTATTATTAAAATGGTATTGAATCATGTCCCAAATAACATTTTCATTTTCTGTATCTCTAATTTTAAGAAACTTTGATTATTTCTTTAATTATTTTGAATAGGATATATGGAGTTAAAACTCTTGTTTATTCAGCATAAAAGCATAAAGAAAAACAATTTACCAATTTTCACGCAATTCATGATTATTGAGAATGTTGGCTACTATCAGAGCCCCATGACTTGAAGGACTCGAAAAACTTTCTCTTGCAAGAAGACTAAATTGAGATCGAATTGGTATCACAACACTAGCGTCTTTCACAACAAAGGTCAGGTTACCAACACGTTCATCTGAAAAATATGCATACATTAAGAAAAAGAAATTCATTTTAAGGAAAAAATATATTCGAAGAGAAAAATATATGCCTAGACTGGTGTTTGAACCAAGGACCTTTAGCTTTATATCCTAATGCTCTGCCAAGAAGCTTGGGGAGCACGATTCAAATGAGAGTGAATATGAACTTGACTGGCTCAAGACAGAATATATACTTTTTTTCATGAAGATAGTAGAGAATATTGATTTTATATGTAAATTTGATCATAAATATGATACATATAAATGTAAATATATTTATACATATAAAATATATAGTGAGATCAGTATAGTATTGGACAGCATATGCAGGGTTTGTGCTGTGTGATGACAAAGGCTTACATGTGCAGACATGGGACTTGAAATGTGTGCTGACTCAGAAGTATATGAGTACATCCCACGCATTCACGGTCACAGTCAGATAGTGTGCTTTGAGTAGGTAAGGTGCTCGGTAATTTTCCTTGTGAACTGAATGATGTATATAATGTAAACTGAATGATGTGTGTATAAGTTATTTCAGTTTTAAAATTTGTATCTTATAAAACAGGCATGTATCAGTGTAAACTGTATGACGTGTGTATAAGTGTAAAATGTAAACTGTATAATGGCTAAAAATTTTTCTACTGAACAACATGTATTTATTTATGATCAATATTTGTTACCTCAGTTTTGAAACACGATTCTCGTGTATAAAATTCCGTCACGTTCAACAGTCCATAATCTGTAAACAAATTTTATAAAGAGGTGTCAAAAATGTATGGACAATGAAGGTAAACAGTTCCAGCACCTGATTCAATAAAGATGGTAAGTATGACAATTTGTAAAATAATTACGAAAATGTGTGTGGTTGTATCACCGCGATCCTATGCTGTCTGTTCCCCTGCGAGTGCGTCAGCAATGTATAGTGAAATCCCTGCATCTGCTGTCCAGTGCTATACTGATCGAACTGTATATGTATATATATATATATATATATATACTATGTAATTAAATGTCTTTACTTACTGTATAGTCCAAAGTTTGCAGAGAAAGACTGTGTACACATGAATTCAAAGCCTCGATCAGCAAAGTATCTAACTGGCCATGCATCCACATCGATATTTCCAGATGCCAAACCTAGGGAATAACACTCAAAGAAAGGAAAGAGTTGCTGTTTTTCAATTATGTCAGCAATTTGCATCCATTCAGAGCGAGTAGGGTCACAGCCTGTGGGATTGTGGCCACACACTTGTAGGATAATGACTGAATCTTTTGGAGCTTCATTCAAGTCATTTAACAAACCTTCCATGTCCACTGAATAATTTCCAGGCTTCCAATAACGAAAACTGCTTACTGTTGTGAAACCAGCTCTCATAAATATATTATTATGCTTCTCTGTTTAAAAAGAAAATAACACTCATCAGGGATGATAACTAATGTAGAGAAATATTTATATTTTCATAATATACAGGGTGTCCCATTCAAACCTCCCACATATTAATTAATCATAACTAACAAAGTATGCCGAATTATGAAATGAGGCCAGTATTAAATGAAACAGAAACTCAAAGAATTTTCATTGCCACACACTAAAACACCTCTATATGTGCACCATTAGTAGCATGAACAATATCAAGTCTGTATTCTATTTTGTGCCACGTTCTGTCCAACATGTCCATTGGTACTGTTGCAATTGTGTCAAGGATACGGATTCATAAATCATGAAGATCTTGTACTGGAGTCGCAAACACACAGTCTTTTACATACCAGAAAACAGTTTATGCTCATTGCTGAGGAGTTGCCATTTTATTTTATGTCATATTGTCCAACATGTGACAGATGAATTAACTGCAACAATGAAAACAAAAATTCTTTGAGTTTCTCTTTCTTTTAACACCAACCTCATTTCATAATTCTGCATACTTTGAGAGTTATGATTAATTAAAATGTGGGTGTTTTGAATGGGGCATGGTGTATAATATCTTCATTTTAAAATACCGTAGTTATACATGTGTAAATGTTAGTCATAGCTATGATTTGTTCTAAAAAAGAACTAGGCTATTCTATGCCATTATTCAATATTTAATCGGAGAACAAGTGACACCAATTCTTTTTAACATTTATTTAGACCAGGCTCTTAACTTATGGTATAAAAAATGTTCTGAAATGGGTATTCCTATGGGAGGAAAAGTACTGCATTCATTGTTGTTTGCAGATGATCAAATAATTTTTGCAGGGGATGAAGATGATATGAAATATATGATAAATAAACTAATATAAGAATATAAAAAATGGGGACTGAATATAAATTTATAGAAAACAGAATATATGTGTTTGGGAAAGGATGTGGATGACCTCATATTTGAAACAGGGAAATATAAAAAAGTGTGAATTTTTTTTAATTATCTTGGATCAATAATTACAAGTTTTGGTACCTGTGAGAGAGTTGTACAGACTAAAATTGCAATGGCAAAAAATGCAACTAAGACATTACATGGAATAATTTGGAATAAAAATATTACAAAGGAAACTAAAATGAAAATTTATAAGAGCATAATACAGAATATTTTGTCATATGGAAGTGGAACTTGGTGTTGGACGGAATTACAAAAGAAGAAAATTAGAACAGTTGAATTTGATTATTTTAGAATAAGCCTCCAAAAAACTAGACAGGATAAAATAAGAAATGAATTCCTTTGGAGAGAAATGAATGTCACCACATATGTTGTTAAGAGGATTGAAAATCAAATACTTAAATGGTATGGCCATGTACAAAGAATGCAAAATGGAAGATGGCCAAAAAATATATACCAATGGTCACCCCCTGGAAGAAATAAACATGGCAGACCAAGATGGAAATGGAAAACCTATGTCAGAACCATAATGGATGATAGAAATTTGGAAGAGGGAGATTGAAATGATAGAGATAAATGGAAACTGAAGACGGCAAACCTATAAGTGGGGGAAAGCCGTAGAAGAAGAAGAAGAAGAACAAGTGACTGCTAGCATCTTGTTGGCCAAAGTGATAACACATGTACCTGCTAGAGCCAGTTGCCAAATGATTACTCTCACATAAGGGGATTCTATCCCAGGAGTCAACCTACATTAGTGGGCAAGTTAACATTAGTTTAGGCAAGTTAGGATGAAAAAGGTGGGCAAATTAGTACACCAAATTAATTTAGTGTTCACTTAAAATATAATTTTAGGAAGTGATATATTTTGAGGTTATTTTAATTATATTATTTTTAGTCTGATCATCTTCCTCAATATTAATGTTGATTTGAAACATGTTCAAGAACAAATATACATTAGTATTGAGGTAAGATGATCAGACTAAAAATAATATAATTAGTGTTCACTTGTTTGTTAGCGGGTTTTTGTGATAAGTTGGCTACACTGTCTGGGCAATGACTAATACTAATATCCATCATTCTTTATTACGTGTATCCAGCCACAACTGATGACATGAATCCATTGTATACTTATGCTATAAGTTGCAATGGAGCTGCATTTGAACATGCAGCTTATGTGGGCATTCAAGGTGAGTGTCCATGAGGTTAAAAGAAAGAGATATAGAAAAGACAGAAATGAACCCTTCAGCCTCGAATACTCTAATACCATCAGGGTCAAAGAAAACAAGAGGTCAGGCAAGGGAGACTGGATAGGAAAGTAAAAGAGGGATCTGGTACTAGAAAAGGAAGAAATACCAGATCGGTTCAAGATAAAAGTAAGGAGCAAAACACAAGTAAGTGGAAACAATGTTTTGCTCAGCTTGGGCACCTTGTGGTCACCATCCACACATCCCCTAGATGGGGACCCCTGAGGGTCTAATACTAATATGTGATTTTAGGTTACTTTGAGCCAAACGTCTCACTTCATTTATGGCATTTATTACTTTTTTGGGAAAAAATCAACATATATATTTCTCTCAGGTAATTATTCTCACACTGCATGATGAATAATTCAATACAATTATTGTATTGAACTTTTATATGAATAATTACTATGAGGTTTAATTTTAGATTTAAATTAAAATTCTTTATACCTCATTTCATATCCAGTCTTCTATTTATACCGGTTTCAAAACCTAGGTGGTTTCATCTTCAGTGATATCTTGACCAATGTTATATCTTCAGGAGAACTGCTTCTTCCTCCCTCTAATAGAGTAGTTCTCCTGAATGATATAACATCAGTCAAGATATTACTGAAGATGAAACCACCTACGTCTTGAAACTGGTATAAACAGAAGACTGGATATGAGGTGAGATATAAAGAACGTTAATTTAAATAATAAATTGTGTGTTTTTTCATATTTTATTTGAATTTATGTAGGTGGCATGCTGGCATAGAATCCCCAAAAAGTAAAGAGAAAATTCAACAGTTGAAACTTTTTAAGATATTTAAATACTGTACCCTAAAGTATAGAATTAATATTTGTGATTGCTCTTGAAAAATCTGCTATACAATTTTTGTTTAAATTAAATGTTTTCAATACCATTGGAATCAATATTACATTGTGAATTTTACGTTGGATTGAGACCGTAACAGACCACTAGGTCTATCACATGAAAGGAAGAAAAGAAGAAGAAGAAGAATTTTATAGAGCTTATACTGATATTACTAGTCTTGGAATAAACACAACTGTAATGTTCAAAACATTGAATTCTGTAAGCATGCCATGTTCAATGGAAACAAACATGCACTTTATGGAGTGTCAATTCAAATCATATTAAATCCCCAAACTAACTGCTAACTATATTTGAAAGCAATGGGAAGCTTCCACACTTACAATTCCCTAGTAAAGCTGCAAAGCATAGCATTAAAATGCTATGATTGCAGTGAAAGACCTGCGCTCAGGCAGAATTACTATGGATGGATGGGTATTACGTTTTGGTATACATATAAAGATCTTGTTAAATTAAAATTGAATTTGATTTAATAGAATTCCCTCGAATACAATACATCAATACTTGTATTGGTTTTAATCTGTGGTCCAGAATTCTTAAAGTAGACAATTTTAAAAGCTTAGAACTAGGCACTTACCAGGTGAAGGATTGGAACAATACACCACTGAATATTGTAAACATGAACGTAAGAAATCTGCACCAATACGAAGTGCACCTGTACTTCCAATACATTGAATGCTGAATGCCTAATAAAACACATTTTATACATTAAACATATTCCTATTTTCTATTAAAATTATTTTAAATTAGAAATACTAATGGAAGAATATAAAAAATGGGGACTGAATTTAAATTTACAGAAAACAGAATATATGTGTTTGGGAAAGGATGTTGATGACCTCTACTCGAAACAGGGAAAATAAAAAAATGTGAATTTTTTAAATATCTTGGGTCAATAATTACAAGTTTAGGTACCTGTGAGAGAGATGTACAGACTAAAATTGCAATGGCAAAAAATGCAACTAAAACATTACATGGAATAATTTGGAACAAAAATATTACAAAGGAAACTAAAATGAAAATTTACAAGAGCATAATACAGAATATTTTGTCATATGGAAGTGAAACTTGGTCTTTGATGGAAGTACAAAAAAATAAAATTAAAAAGTTGAATTTGATTATTTTAGAAGAAGCCTCCAAAAAACAAGACAGGATAAAATAAGAAATTAATTCCTTTGGAGAGAAATGAATGTCACCACATCGGTTGTTAGGAGGATTGAAAATCAAACACTTAAATGGTATGGCCATATACAAAGAATGGAAAATGAAAGATGGCCAAAAAATATATACCAATGGTCACCCCCTGGAAGAAATAAACGTGGCAGACCAAGATGGAAATGGAAAACCTACGTCAGAACTATAATGGATGATAGGAATTTGGAAGAGGGAGATTGGAATGATAGAGATAAATGGAAACTGAAGACGGCAAACGTATAAATGGGGGAAAAGCCGAAGAAGAGAAGAAATACAGTGCAACAGAAAATCACTTAATATGTTTCATCCATTTTTTCCTTGGGAATCATTTATACTTGTTTACTATAAATGCTTTTTTATTGAACGAATTGGCCCATTTGGTAGCATTTGAGACTCATATTCAGGAGGCCTGAGTTCAAACTCCAGTACCAACGAACCTCACTGAGAGTTTTTTTTCTTTTTTCCTCAGGTATCTAATAAAATGCTGGGTTAGAATTTCGTTACCAGGATTCACCATTTCATACTATTATTTTTTCAACTAAACTCCATGGTGTGACAGGCCTAGAAGGCTCTTAACCTACCAGCTAGTTGCTGGTCTCACATCCACATGTGTTAAACACAGAGGTAGACGATCATCCAGCCAGTGTAGGGGTAAGATCAACATGTCGGATCCCCCAGCTGGTTTTCTCAATATGGAGCTGCTATTTATTGTAAGTAAAGTGATCCCACAACAGGCCTCAGGAGGCCCTTGGGGTAGTAGGAGGTTAAGGCTCCCACATTTTCTAGACAATCGGCACTTTATGTCAGCCGGGTTGTCAGCCCTGCGTGACGGCCGCCTTTACCCCCAGAACAAGCGTCTGGTACTCATTTCCGTTAGAGGCTGAGTCGACCCCAGGGCCATAGTGCCGCCAGAGGGTTTGGGTCAGTTTAAAAATCCTGACCCCAACGGGACTTGAACCCTCGACCCTCCGGCTTGTAGCTCAGTGCCTTAACCACTGCGCTACGGCGTGCCCCTGCTATTTATTGTAGTTAATCAATATTCTCACGATTCTGAATACAAATAAAATATTCGGAGCCTTAACACATTTTATAATCTTATTAGCTATCTTATAGGAATATGTACCGCATTGGCTGAAATTCAATGAGAAAATGTCTTCCCCCATGAAGACTCAAACCAGCGCTAGTCCCATAGCTCTGTGACAAGGCATCTTACCTTGGCCTCTCGGCTATTACACTGGTCAACATGATTTTCATCTCATGAGTACCAATAGTTGTACTTAATGCAGTTTTTTTATCGTGTTTTCAAATATGTATTCGGAATTTCTCCATCACCCACAGTTTTTTTTATTTCAATTTCAATTAATGGATTTAAATAATTATTTTTTTAATAAACGTTTTTTATCCATTTATTATCTTGGCACAGTGAGCGATGAGCACAGGGAACACTTTCATCAGGAGATTTCAGCTATGGAAAAGAGATATCAAGGCAAATGGAATCCTAATATGCTGGCCGATTATTGTTGGACCATCAAGAGGGATGCTCCACAGAGGAAATATAGTAGAAAATCGTCAGTTCTTACTTTCTAGTTGAGTCCGAATGTTCGAATATTGTATAGTTACAAATGTAGAAAATATTAAAGTGTTTGAAATTATAAATGCCCATATCTTGGAAACCTTACGTGATGGAGAAAAGCTGATAACATATTTAAATTCAGGAGAAAAAATACTATCAGAATCACATAGTTTTCTTTCTGAGACAAAATAAAGTTTCTTTTTTTGTTGCTCAGTGTTATTTTTTCATATTTATTATTTCCTTACATTACATTATAATATGCCTGCATACATTCATCCAGCCCAGAAGAAAAATGAACTCACTACAAATAAATCATGTGAGAATACATTAGTTTAAATTTATACACAATTTTTAAGAACATAGTATTACATACCAAGTTATGTAGGTAGCAAATAACACTATGAGGTTTATTTTAATTTTGTTGATTTGTTTTTTGACTCACCTCATACTTCTTAACTCCCTCGCAGATCCAGATTTCGTCACTGTATTTGTGACATTCTCAATGCTGTTCACTGAGTTGTGAACGTGAACAGCATTGAGAATGTCACAAATACAGTGACGAAATCTGGATCTGCGAGGGAGTTAAGAAGTATGAGGTGAATCAAGAAACAACTCAACAAAATTACATACCAAACCTTGAATCACAGCATATGATTGAGGGCCCAGTAGTAATTCTGTTGCTGCTCTAGTAAAAGAGTCCAATCCTAATTCAGGCAAGTATTCATGGTTCAAAGCAGCGTCTGAAACTATTCGTTTCTTTACATTCTTCACTACATCCAATACTACTGGCTTTCCTTGTTCTGACCTGTAAACTGATATCCAGTATGTTCATTTAAGCACCAGGAGTTTGCCTAAAATTAAAATCAAGAACTAAACAAAAAATTAACAAAATATCAATACTAAATGAGTTGACTCAGATAGCAATATTTGATCTTCAGGGATTCTGTTTTTAAACAGCTGACAGTTTTTCCCCCCTCACTTATCAAGATAAATCCTGAGTCTGAATTTCATTAAAATCAAATCAGTAGTACTGAACAGTCCACTGCTGTGGTCTCGAGGTAGCGTGCTGCGTTGTCACGCAGCGGGCCCGGGTTCGATCCCTGGTCTGGGCAGTTTTTCTGGGTGAGGTTTTTATCGGGGTTTTTCCTCACCTGTAAGACAAATGTCAGGAAAACTTTAAGGCCCAAACGATCCCCAAAATCATATGGCCATCATCATCATCCATATCATCATCCTTCACTGGCGTGGAAAGCAATGGGAAGCTACCACACCTACAATTCCCTAGTAAAGCTGCAAGCATAGCATGAAAATGCAGTGAAAGACCTGCTTTCGAACAGAATTACTATGGATGGAGTACTGAACAAACTGATTACAATTACATAATATTTTAGGTTCGATTCATAAGGTCTTGGGTTCAAATCCCACCAGCTAATCAACCTGACTGGATTCCCCCCCCCCTGATTTTTCTCAATTATCAAGACAAGTGCTGGGCTAAAATTTAATTACTTATACCTATTTCATAATATTGAATGTCTATGAAAAACATATAAAACACGTAACAATATAAATCAGAGGCGGCTATTCAGGAGAAATGGGTGAAGTGTGTCATTTCATATTATTTTTACCAGAAATATTTTTAAATTTTATTTACTTTATCACGATTGTTGTTTTTAGTAGGAGCATATTTCTGTATTATTGTACGAGGCGGGACTCATTGTTGTGATACAGAGCGCCCGCGCTGCGTGCTGTCATTCTGGCCCACGGTCAGCACTCAAATGAAGGATTCTGCTTTCCACTCTGCACGATCTCCAACTGTGACGTCATCCGCTGAGGTCTAGTGTTACAAAATCCTTGACGCAGTCGGTATCGCACTAACGTATACGTTTAGAGACCTCGGATTCAAATCCCGGTTCTTTTCATGATATATATATCGATCAGTATAGGATTGTACAGCAGACGCGGGGATTTCACTGTACACTGCTGACGAACTCATGGCGGGGAACGAACAGCGTCGGATCGCGGTGATAAAACCACACACATTTTCTCAACTATTTTACAAATTGTCGTACTTATCAACTTTATTGACGCAGGTGCTAGAACTGTCCACTTCGTTGTCCATTCATTTTTGACACCTCTTTATAAAATTTCCCATAACTCGATGTAGTTCTCTTCTACTGATATTGTTATTTTCGTTACGGATATTACGTTTCAATTCTTCCAGAGTGCTTGGGATTTTCAGGACCCCACACGCTTTATATTAGCTTGACCTGTATCTATCTATGTAACGGAATCTTTCGACGCGATTTTCACCCACTTAAAATCATTGGATCGATTTGAAACTTTGTATACTTGTAAAGGACCAATGGCAATACAATCATTTCATAATTTTTTTTCTAAAATCCTGGCCAGAATCATCAGAAAATCAAAAAAAGTGTCTGTGTAATAATGTAACGCAATCTTTCAACACGATTTTCATCCACTTAAAATCATTGGATCGACTTGAAACATTGTGTACTTGTAAAGGACCAATGACAATACAATAATTTCATTTTTACACGCTTTATATTAGCTTGACCTGTATCTATCTATCTATCTATCTATCTATCTATCTATCTATCTATCTATCTATCTATCTATCTATCTATCTATCTATCTATCTATCTATCTATCTATCTATCTATCTATCTATCTATCTATCTATCTATCTATCTATCTATCTATCTATGTAACGGAATATTTCAACACGATTTTCACCCACTTAATATCATTAGATCGACTTGAAACTTTGTATACTTGTAAAGAACCAATGACAATACAATAATTTCATAATTTGTTTCTAAAATCATGGCCAGAATCCTCAGAAAATCAAAACAAAAAGTGTCTGTGTAATTATGTAACGGAATCTTTCAACACGATTTTCACCCACTTAAAATCATTGGATCGACTTGAAACTTTGTATACTTGTAAAGGACCAATGACAATACAATAATTTCATAATTGTTTCTAAAATCCTGGCCAGAATCAGCAGAAAATCAAAATAATAAAAACCGGTATATAGGTTGCGGACTTATCAACTTCTTACTCAATCGTTGTATGAGCTCAGTTGGTAGAGCGATGGGCTGTAGTGGTATATCATTTCAGTAATCCATAGGTCGCTGGTTCAAATCCGGCCCGGAGGATTTTTTTAGTAGAGTATTAATTTTAGCTCATACTACAATAGTATCGAATTTAAAGACATTTACATTTTTATCTTATTCTGTAAAATATTAAAACTAAAAAATAAAAAATAAATAGTTTAAAAAAACTAAAACAACACGCTTTATTAGAAGACCGAACTAAAATATGAAAAATAATTTTAATTTTCAACACGCTTGGGATAAAATTAAAGTGGCCAACAAAAAAATCATCTCCAACACATCTAGAATAAAACTAGAGTTATATACACAATAAAAAATTACCATCAAAAGCGTTGGGTGTTTTTCGTGGTTTTTACGTTTTCTTCTTAGAGACTTTACTTTTACCAATATCTGTTTATTATAAAATATATTAATTAATATAGAGCACCACACGCTTTTGATAGTTAAATAAATTTCTTTGTGTATATAACTCTAGTTTTATTCTAGATGTGTTGGAGATTATTGTTTTGCTGGCCACTTTAATTTTATCCCAAGCGTGTTGGAAATTAAAATTATTTTTCATTTTTTAGTTCGGTCTTCTAATAAAGCGTGTTGTTTTAGTGTTTTTAAACTATTATTTATTTGAATTGATGTAGATGGCACGATGGCATAGAATCCTCCAATTTAATGTAGGAAAAAATCCTGTGTAAATTCCATTCAAAATAATAAACACATGACATTATAGTAATATAGGTACTTTTAAAAAATATTACTGTATTAAAGCCTACAAAATAAATACGCACCTCCTCCGCCCCCCAGATAAACTTTCGTATCAGAATCGTCCATCAAAAAGGATCTGAATATAGCCGAACCTTCTATTGGTGGACCTATATTCACGACTGAAAATCTAGACTCTTCTCTTTCCATTTTCTATTAAAGTAAATCTGAATTCTATAAATATATTGTGTTTGTGGATAATCTGTATTCAATTGTCATTGTAACAATACATGTACCGATATCAGTTATCCATGATCAATTTCTCCATGCATATTATTCTCAACGAAGTATTTGCAAATAACAGCTTTGTTAGAAAGATGGCTTCAAATTGACAAAAATATGTTTACATTTATGCCGATATTTTATCCCTAATCTGGAGACACATGATAATTATCGATAATAGGTAGGCCTAATTATGATGAAAAGATGTATATATGAGGAAAAATTGGGGAATCTAAGATATCGGCCTGTCTAATTCCTACATCGAGATAAGAATTGGATACAAACACCGATAGACCTATAGTAGCGCGGAGGCTGCCATTTTATAACTATCTACCATTTGACCTGTGTGCCTAGTAACTGACAATACAATGTTTTATGTGATCAATATTTTAATAAAAATCTTATATATATATATATATATATATATAATATATATATATAATATAAGAGTTACAGTCCACCGCTGTGGTCACGAGGTAGCATGCTGCCTTTTCACGCAGCGGGCCCGAGTTCGATTCCCGGTCGGGACAGGCTCCTAGGTGAGGTTTTTTTCGGGGTTTTTCCTTACCTATAAGACAAATGTCAGGAAGCTTACAGCCCAATGGTCCCCGAAAATCATCCGGCCATCATCATCACCATCCTTATCATTATAATCATCATGCTTCATCGGTGTGGAAAGCAACGGGAAGCTACCACACCTATAATTCCCTAGAAAAGCTGCAAAGCATAGCCTAAAAATGCTATGATTTCAGTGAAAGACCTGCCCTCGGGCAGAATTACTATGGATGGATTAGAGTTATGAAGCATTTTACATTTCAGTTGGGAGTTCACAATGCTTGCTCAAGGGGTAGCATGTCTACTTGCTAACTAGCGGAAATGTATTCGATATCCGGCGAAGTCGATAATTTCAATTGTTAAATTGATTAAATTAAATTAATTGTAATTTTTACTAAGGAATTAGGACTGGAAGTAAATATCAATAAAACTAAATATATGGTCACACGTAGAAATACATACTATAATGGAAATGGACAGCTAATGACAAATGAGGGCAATTTTGAGGAAGTGGCTGAATTCAAATACCTAGGAACAATAATCACAAATAGGAATGAAATGCACAACGAAATTAAACATAGGCTCAATTCTGGAAATGCATGCTATTATGCATTGCAGAGACTTTTGATGTCCCATCTCCTTTCAAAAAACGTTAAATTGAAAATATATAAAACTATTATTCTACCAGTTATATTATATGGGCGCGAAACATGGACTTTTACTTTAAGGGAGGAAATGAGATTGCGAGTTTTTGAGAATAAAGTTCTTAGGAAAATTTTTGGACCAAAGAGAGATGAACAGACAGGTGAATGGAGAAGACTACATAACAATGAACTACATGGTCTTTACAGGAAGCCAGATATAATAAGAACAGTTAAATCTCGTAGACTAGGATGGGCAGGACATGTTGCACGTATGGGGAATGAAAGACGTGCATGGAAGCTTCTTATAGGAAAGCCAGAGGGAAAACGCCCAGTTTGGTAGACCAAGAATGAGGTGGGAAAATAACATTAACTATGATTTGGGGGAAGTAGATTATACAGGGAATGATTGGAAACCATTAGCTCAGGATAGGGACGTATGTAGAGCGTATGTCCGCGCGGCCATGAACCTACGGGTACGATAGTGCCAGTGAGTAAGTAAATAAGTAAGTAAGTAAGTAAGTATTTTTTTCAGTACAATTTTAATCGCTAGATTTTGCACCAGGTTCCTGCATTAAATTGTAAATCTCTCCGTCGTACTTGAGTCGAGAAGGCATGTGGTACTGTTGATAGCGATTCTTCCGTCGGATGTGGACGTTAAACCTGATGCCCCCTTGGTGCTTTCCGACAGGGTTATAGGCTACGTGGCGGCATCGAATTTCATCTTCTCCATTCTCTTCATCGTCATCATCCCTACACAGCACACTTTGCACTACACTAACAAGTAAACATATACTCATCTTGTACTCCTTTCTGTACATAATACAAGAATACATCATCTACGTAGAGTGATCCGCCAAAGTGGCGCGTAAATTAAAAATATACCAGATTAACGCTATCTACCCAAGCAGCGCGGAACTCGAAGCACGTAAAGTGCTGAAGGTGGCACTACAAAGAAACGCACAACACATATATACATTTCAGTTGGGATAAACTATAATTCAGTAGACATGTCAGATCAAAGTTTGAACCAGTGGATCGTAGCCCGGATCGGCGACCTGAGAGAATGCCAGAATAATGATATCGAGTTATTATTGCTATTAATAATTTATTATTATTATTATCATTATTATTATTATTATTATTATTATTATTATTATTATTATTATTATTATTATTATTATTATTATCAACATCAGGTCCACCGCTGTGGTCTCGAGGTAGCGTGCTGCCTTGTCACGCAGCGGGTCCGGGTTCGATCCTCGGTCCGGGCAGTTTTCTGGATGAGGTTCTTCTCGGGGTTTTTCCTCACGTGTAAGACAAATGTCAGGAAAACTTTAAGGCCCAAACGGTCCCCGAAATCATGTGGCCATCATCCTTATCATTATCATCATCATCATCATCCTTCACCAGTGTGGAAAGCAACAGGAAGCTACCACACCTACAATTCCCTAGTAAAGCTGCAAGCATACCATGAAAATGCTATGATTGCAGTGAAGGACCTGCTTCCGGGCAGAATTACTATGGATGGATGGATCATCATCAGAGTGGGCAGGGCATGTGGCACGAATTGGGAATGAAAGAGGGGGCATGGAATCTCCTTGTAGAAAAACCAGGGAGAAAGCAGCCAGCAGGGAGGCCAAGAATGAGGTGGGAGAATAACATTAAACATGATTTGAAGGAAGTAGATTATACAGGGGATGATTGAAAAATATTAGCTCAGGATAGAGATATATGGAGAAGAAAAACAACGAAAGAATTATGAAATTTGAAATTCCCAGAGAAATGAACCTCATTAGTAAATTCACTGGACCAGAGGCCGAGAGAGCAGGAATCAAGAATCAGGGCCGACAACATGAGAAAATTCAGTATGTAATCGCTGACGATGGGGCTAAGAAGCTCTGAAACATATGTTAGACAAAAACAACTCTAAGAGGTAAGAATAAACAGACAAAATGTTTTAATGATACTGGTACTGGGGCTAATTCAGACTACCACTGTGATTATCTTGGAACCAAATAACATGCCGAAGATAAAACATGTTTTGAAAGGCCTACATGATTTTAAATAATTAACTAAGTTTTTTAAACAAAAATCTATTTTAATCGAGGAAGACTGATATAAAAAGGTACACACATTAATGTTTTATTTTAGGAAATAATATTTTGAGGTTCTTTTAATCAAGTTATTATGAGTCTGCAAAATCTTGCCTCAATATTAATGTTGATTTGTTCTTGAACATGTTTTGATTAGTCTTCTAATCATCTTCAGCATCATGGCCAGACTGGTTGGATTTATGTTGTAAACCCTGGATGTCAACGTCACCTCCCTCCTGCGGTTGGCCGAAACACTTCCAAACTAGGTCACGTTCAGTCGGTATTTTGAAATTCATAACTCTGTCCTTGTTCTTCTGAACATAGACTTTTTCCCAGATAGTCAGCTCTTTTGTTTTTTCTAACTGTTTTGATTTTAATTTAGTGTTCAAATTTATATATTGTTTTTTTCAGATATATATATATATATATATAGGAAAAACAAAAAGAAATCTGAAAATTAGAACCAAAGAACACATAAGAAATATTAAAAATGGGGAAATAGAATAATCTGCAGTTGCTGTTCATGTTTGGTCTGAAAAACATAATATAAATTCAGACACTAAATTATTAAAACAGTTAGAAAATACAAAAGAGCTGACTATTTGGGAAAGAATGTATATTCAGAAGAACAAGGACAGAGTTATGAATTTCAAAATACCAACTGAACGTGACCAAGTTTGGAGGTTCTTTGGCCAACCGCAGGAGGGAGCTGACATCGACATCCAGAGTTTACAACATAAATCCAACCAGTCTGACCATGATGCTGAAGATGATTAGAAGACTAATCAAAACATGTTCAAGAACAAATCAACATTAATATTGAGGTAGGATATTACAGACTCAAAATAACTTGACTCACATTAATATTTAAAGAAATTAATACAGTGCATTTTGTAGTGAAACCAATGTTATCTGATTCCAAGCCACCACTGTAATTATATAATTATTAATGTATGTGAATAGTTTGTTTGTACTGTACTGAAATCAAGTTTTCGATACATGGATTACGTCATACTGCGCAACCAATACGTCATCGCCTCTCCATTTCTTCTGTGATCTTAATTCTCTCCTACATACCCCCCTCCTTTCCTTTACGCGCATACTCCCCGCTCCTAGTGAACTCTCAAATAAAGCTGTGCTTACTAACATCGGATCATCATCTGTTTGTCAACCAAAGGAGTCAGGTCGATTTAGCTCGGAGGAGCTTGTTTGGTTTATTAGTCCCTTAAACCACGGTGGGGCCACAAGGATCGTGCACCCCAGCCCTTGGCGGGACTAGTGTGAATGTAATAGAGTAAAGTAAAGTAATCCCACTACAGGCCTTGGGAGGCCCTTTGGGTAGTAGGAGGTTAAGGCTCCCACTTTTTCTAGACAATCGGCACTTGATGTCAGCCGGGTTGTCAGCCCTGCGTGACGGCTGCCTTTACCCCCAGAACAAGCGTCTGGTACTCATTTCCGTTAGAGGCTGAGTAGACCCCAGGGCCACAGTGCCGCCAGAAGGTTTTGGTCAGTTTAAAAATCCTGACCCCACCGGGACTTGAATCCTCGACCTTCCGACTTGTAGCGCAGTGCCTTAACCACTACGCTACGGCGTGCCCCATGTAATAGAGTACGTATGGTTTATTACTATTGTTTGTATAGATGATCGATGGGATTATTATTTTCTTTTGTTAACTTATTTTCAATGTCAACTTAACTATCTTTTATTTATTTCAATGTTATATCTGCCCCCACAAGAGCTATCACCTTGACGTGGTGGGGGGGGCTTAGTACCCAATGAACCCCAGACGACCCTACTGGGGAAGATTGACTTAAGTTAATCTTACTGGTGGGTAAGAGGCGAGGGGGACTAAGTATAGCTCACAACGAGGGAATGGCGTCTGTATCCATATTGGGCGGCCACATCTTCGTCAAGTCTTCAACGGTCAACAGGGCGACAAGGAATAGCACAGCTAAACTTGTAGGGCTTGAAGACTGGAAGAAGCAGCCCTCTCTTGGGGGGTGGATACCCAGAGGAGCATGTTTGGAGGCTCAGAGGAAGCAGCCCTTCCACCATCCTTGTCATGCAAAGCGCTCGTAACGCTTCCAGGAGACATTCATCTTACTGAGAAGCTTCATGGAAATCAGCCGGATGTTGGAAGACCTAGAAGACGTTGGACTGATGCATTATGAAGTCGGAACGGGCAATTGCCTAATCCATGGAGTGATGATGATGTTATATCTGACTGTTTTTTGACTCTAATTAAACTTTAGTTATCTGCTTTTTAAATAACTTCTGCCTATTGATTTAGTAGCTAGTCAGTGTCAGATATGAGTGTAAACTTCCAAAGTTTTCTCAAGCGTACATGATTTCCTCTTTCCTAACAACTGCCACGATTATTATCTGTGTAGCTCACATATTACATGTTTAACAATTCATTTAGGAAAGTTGAATTAATCTTTGTCTTTTATGGGCCCGGGCAAAGATATGTTAATTTGAGCAATCTATGTTTTCAACTCATGGTATTTATCAACAATATTGGTGTGATCCAGCACCAACAATACGCTGCAGTACATCTAAATAAGTTCAAGATTTTTCACTAGAATGATAAATGCTGCAGAAATTTAAACAGTCAGTTAGTTAGTGATTCATTTAAAAATGCTCTAAAACAACATAGATCATTCGTGTTAGAAATCAAATCTAGAGTTGAAAGGGCCAGAAGTTACTTATTTTAGGTTTGAGGTTCTTTTACATGTCATCAATTTACAACACAGAACACATGACTTTAATAAGTTATGTAGATAGGAAATAACACTATGAGGTTTTTTAATATTGTTTATTTTTTATTATTTCACTCACCTCAGACTTCATAATTCATAGCAGACCCAGGGTTTCTTCACATCATTTGTGACACAGCATTGAGAATGTCACAAATGATGTGAAGAAACCCTGGGTCTGCTATGAATTATGAAGTATGAGGTGAGTGAAATAATAAAAAATAAACAACATGACTTTAACTTCCCTTCCGAAGAAATCCATACTAATACTCAAGATTTTTACATCTTAAAAAACCCATCATGTCCCGCGCCGTAGCCGAGGGGTTAAGGTAGGAAGCCTTGGCGCAGAGCTACGGGACTTGCGCTGGTTCGAGTCTCCACGGGGGACGAAATTTTCTCATGGTATTTCGGCCAGTATGGGACCGGTGCCCACCCAGCATTGTGAGGCAATTGGGTAGCTACGATAAGTAGCGGCTCCAGGTTGAGGAACCAGCTATAACGGCTGGGGGACTCGACATGCTAACCACATGTCACCCCTACACTGGCTGTTGATCATCTACCTCTGTGATTGACACATGTGGATGTGAAGGGCCAGCAGCCGGCTGGTAAAAGGGCAACCGCTGAAAAGTGGAAAGACCCTCAATCGGAAAAAACCCATCAATTCCAACTGGTTATGAACCTGAAAACCTAAGAATCAGAGGAAAGAGTGGAAACAAACCAACAAACTTAAAGCATTGTGAAATTACAATAGGAAGAAACATCATGAGGTTCTTCTTAATAAATAAGTTGAGAGATGTAAACAGAGATGTTTTTAAATGATCCTAAAAGTAATCAACGAATATGAAGTAAGATGACAACAGACTCAACTTATTTGTTAAACAATTATGTTAAAATGCATGAGATATGGGACAAGGAACAAATCAGGTGAGCGGTACATGTTTAATTATATTATTTTTAGTCTGATCATCTTATTAATTAATATTGAGGTAAGATGATCAGACTAAAAATAATATAATTAAAATAACCTCAAAATATCACTTTCTAAAATTAAATATTAGGTACACGTTTATTTTATTTTGTGGTTTAGAGTCACTGTGACTGCAATTGTCATGTCATGACTTTGATCACCAATAAACAGATTGCACAAACATCTGTATTGAGGACAGTTGAGAACAGCATCGTGAACAGCCTCAGCAAATCTATTCAAGTTTTTGTTGTTTAGTGCAAACATGTTCACGCGTCCATTAAGCAACATGTACAAGTGGTACTTTTCAGCAAGATATGCTACTTGTTTTCCTGTAAAATAAAAATAAAATAAAAATTCAAACTAAAAATAATAAATAAAAACGGACATGAAGTCTCATAGACTGCGATGGGCAATACATGTGGCACGAATGGGGAATGAAAGATGTGCATGGAAGCTTCTTGTAGGAAAACCAGAGGTAAAACACCCAGTTGGTAGATCAAGAATGAGGTGGGAGAATAACATTAACTAACATTTAAGGGAAGTAGATTATATAGGGAATGAGTGGAAAACATTAGCTCAGAATAGGGATGTATGGAGAGCTTTTGTCCACATGGCCTCAATAGTGCCAATGAGTGAGTGAGTTAATTAGTTGTGAAGAGAATATTATATGGAAAAAGACGTGGAAAATCACGGACAGCAGTAACAAATCAAATATATGGAGCCTTAAATTTAAAATAAATTTTTTATCATCTCACCTCATATCCTGTCTTCTAATTAGATAGTTTCAGAACCTTACTTCTTGAAGTAAGAATCAGTGTTTCAAGACAACCGAACAACGATTGTGAAATTATTGAAGATGGAACCAATAAGTTTCCAAAACTGGTTTAATTAGAGAACAGGATATCAGGCAAGGTGATGAAGAATTTATTTTAAATTTAAAATATGCCTCATGGTTTTATTTTGTATATAGTTCAAGATGGAGGCTTCTTAGAATATGTAAATTACATGTTCTATATAGTACATATTTTCTAAAGATCCAAACTAACAAATCAATCTGTCATATTTTTTTTTTGCTTATAAGGAAATCTTAGACCACTAACGAGCTAAAATGGTAACAGCAACACAAATGATGATGATGATGAATTATATATGCATTTTCTGGACCAAGTCTCTACCATCCTGCCTTGGTGCAGCAGGATCATACTGGTTGAGAAAACCAGCTATACTAATTTCGAGATAAGTTCCACTTGGACTATAAACATATTTGCATAAGGTATTAATCTGTCGACTCCATCTATTGGGAGAATCATAGTACTACTTTTAACTGCCATATGACTAAATTATGTACCGTATGATAAAAAACATTGTTGTTAGGTAACATGGTATTTTACAGGAAATAAGACTGAATACAACATAATATGTTACCAACAGTTGCGAACTTTTTTTGTGCTTTTGCATGATGTCAATAGGTAACCTTTTTGTTACCGGTACATTAAGAGCAGAATTTATGTTCCAAGCTAAGAACATCTACAAACCTGTGAAGTATTACCTTGGATCCACCATAGAGAAATATTGGAGAGCAAGAATGCTAATGGCTTCATTGCCAAGGCCCAGCATTTGAAAATAACAACAACAACATATTCCATTCTGACTCACCGGTAAATTCTGCTGTTATTTTCACCTTATCTCAATGCTCAATATGGGATATTTTTCACTAAACTGTTTTAAAATATTCAAAATAATGTGTTTCTCTCTGATTTTCAAATGCTTCCCCCCCCCAATGTTTAAGAAATTCTACAGAAATTTTGCCATTTTGAAACACTGAAAATGCATTGCACTTGCATAAGAATAAAAAATGCTTATTTCTATTAAAATTGTAATTATATATTTTAAGATTCTCCCAGATAATGTATATAGACATGTGCTAGATAATACAAATTTTTATTATTTTCATTTCCTTTATTTCGAATGTTAGAGAGTGAACTACATTTTCTTACATGCTTAAAAGTAAAACCATTATTCGACCAATGAAAATGCAGTCATACATCTGGTTTGTTTACATTACACCTGGAACTTGGCTCAGAATTAGTATTGTAAGAGGTAGGACTTAACATGCTGATGACATATTATCCCTAAACAGGCTGAATGATTATTTATGTTTTTATTATTGATTTAACACTTCTCACTGAAGGATAAATTCTATTTGAAGAGAACAATTTTCGCCTAGACCGAGACTCGAACCCGGGACCTTTGGCTTGCCGGGCCAAATGCTCTACCAACTGAGCTACCGAGGCGAGTTGCGTTCTAGATGCAATTTTTTTTCTTATATACGTTGTAATTCCCTCGCGCCAAATGCTTTGAAACCTTTGCTTCTATCTTTGCAAATGGCGGCTTCTTAGTTAAGAAGACATTTATTGAGAATTTAACACTACTTTATAAAGCCAGTAGGGCTTCTATTGCCGCCATTTACAAATATAGAAGCAAAGGTTTCAAAGCATTTGGCGCGAGGGAATTACAACGTATATAAGAAAAAAAAATGCGTCTAGATCGCAACTCGCCTCGGTAGCTCAGTTGGTAGAGCATTTGGCCCGGCAAGCCAAAGGTCCCGGGTTCGAGTCTCGCTCTGGGCGAAAATGTTTCTCTTCAAATATGAATTATTATTGTTCACAACTGTGATTTGACACAGGCGATGTAAGGTGAGGCCAGAAGCCAGCTTAAGGCAAAAGCCTTTTAAAGATTGTTGCTAAATAGAATAGTAGAGTAACAGTGGTGAATATATATACTTACTTGTAAGAGCAGTGAAGGAAAACATTCCTTTTTGTTCTGTTATGTGTTCCCAAGATCCAGGAGTTCCAAGCTTCACCAGACGATCCTTTAAAGCTTGTCTCACTTCTTTTAATTGCTCTGCCATTTTTCTTAGACATTTTTGCCTAAAATACCCAAACAATAATTAATAACACTGTGTATATATTTATTCTATACCAAGTCCATATGGTATAAGGCATTTCGCTGTAGCACAGAACTATTAGATGCACACAGGTTCTAGTCCCAATGGGGAAGAAATTTTCTCATGGAAATTTGCCCAGTGTATGAATGCAGTATCCGCCCAGCATCTGAGGGATTTGGGTACCTATGACAAATAGTTGAGATGTACAAAGAAATTAAACATAGGCTCAATTTGGGAAATGCATACTATTATGCATTCCACCACTGTGGTCTCGAGGTAGCATTCTGCCTTGTCACGCAGTGGGTCCGGGTTCGATTTCCAGTGGGGACAGGCTGCTGGGTGAGGTTTTTTCGGGGTTTTTCCTCACCTATAAGACAAATGTCAGGAAGCTTAGGGCTCAGTGGTCCCCAAAAATCATCCGGCCATCATCATTATGATCATCATCCTTCACTGGTGTGGAAAGCAACGGGAAGCTACCACACCTATAATTTCCTTGTAAAGCTGCAACGCATAGCATGAAAATGCTATGATTGCAGTGAAAGACCTGTCCTGGGGCAAAATTACTTTGGGTGAATGCATTGCAGTTACTCTTGTCCTCCCAACTTCTCTAAAAGAAATTAAAGTAAAATGTATAAAACTCTTTCCCCAGTTATATTATACGGGTGCAAAACATGGACTCTTACTTTAAGGGAGGAATGGAGATTACAAGTATTTGAAAATAAAGTTCTTAGTAAAATTTTTGGACCAATGAGAGATGAACAGAAGATGAATGGAGAAGACTACATAACAATGAGCTACATGGTCTTTATAAGAAGCCAGATATAATAAAAGTAGTTAAGTCTCGTAGACTACGATGGGTGGACATGTGGCACAAATGGGGAATGAAAGACGCGCATGGAAGCTTCTTGTAGGAAAACCAGAGGGGAAAATGCCCAGTTGATAGACCCCAAGAATTAGGCGGGAGAATAATATTAACCATGCTTTTGGGGAAGCAGATTAAACAGGGGATGATTTTAAAACATTATCTCAGGATTGGGATGTATGGAGAGCTTATGTCTGTTCAGCCATGAACCTGTGGGTTCAATAGTACCAATGAATTAGTTAGTTATGACAAATAATGACTCTAGGTTGCAAAAAAACCTGCAGCAATGGTTTGGAGACCCTACATGCTCTCCATGTGTCACCCCTATACTTGTAGAATGATCATGCACATCTGTGAATGGCACCCAGCTGGTAAGCAAAGAGCTTTTCGGTCCACAGAGTGCGTTAAGTAAATTTCTCACTTACATTATTAAATCAAGACATAATTTAAATAAGTAAAACAACGATTCTGGTTAAACTTATTTTTAAATGATGATAAGATTTCTTCCTCAAAGTATGAAGTGATTTTTAAGCACCAAAATTATTGTAGACATTTTATGAATTTTATTTTTATTCAATGCCTCAGGTTGTCATTTTGACATTTCTGGTGTTTTCTCCTGGCATTGGCTTAATTGTAATCCACTTCTGAAGTTGGCGAGCCTAGAAGGTGGAGTTACGTTACCCCGATGATATGATAGGTGATAAATGATAATGAAGCACCAGGAGATTTCTTAATCTAAATTCCAGACCATGAGCAACCGCATGAATAATTCCCTTTAAGGAAAAATCCCTATGGTTTGACCGGGAATCAAACCTGGTACCTCATGTGCAATAGTAAGAAACGCTGACCTCTAGCCCAAGAGGCTGGTCAACATTATATGAAATTCAAAACACACATTCATAACAATATGTAATATTTTGGTAAGACTCTTATAGACAATTTATGTAATCCATAAACCTTAAGTTGATATTTCTGTTTTTCAACATATACAGTGCAATCAGTATAGCACTGGACAGCAGATGCGGGGATTTCACTATACACTGCTGACGCACTCGCGGCGGGGAACAGACAGCGTAGGATCGTGGTGATACAACCACACACATTTTCGTAACTACTTTACTAATTATCGTACTTACCAATTTTATTGACGCAGGTGCTGAAACAGGGTCACCCGGTTGAAGAGCATGTGTCTTGATTATTTTATATGGATGCAACTTTAAAAATTTAGTATCTTTTTCTACATAGCCTTATTAAATTCCTACTTATTGCGAAAGGCGCCTAAGTGATTTTCTAGGAGATCGTTCCAATCGATAACAGATGTCTATTGTTTTTTTTGTGGGAACACTACGCGGCTTGTGTGGGTTCTTGCTCTAAAGAATTCCCGTTGCATGGAATTTATTGTACAGATTATGGAGTGTTGAATGTGATGAAATTTTTGCACCCGGGAATCGTGTTTCAAAGAGTTTTCGTACTTGGCTGGCAGACTGAGTTAACAAATATTGATCATAAATAAATACACGTTGTTCAGTAGAAAAATTATTATTAGTCATTCAAAATATCTCTGCAGACGGAAGAATTCCGAAGCTCTGTTGCTACACGTGACGTCATATAAGGCAGTGTACACTGTCAGCGTCCCACGTCCCATTCCCCTCTGCACTCATAGATAGCAGTGTCACGTGTTCTAATCCTGCATAAACACGACTGCAGTGCCCTCCGTCAACAACTGCACTAACTCCTTAAATGGGTAATAGTCATTACTCATTACACAGTTTACACTCATCGCACGCTATTCAGTTTATACTTATGCATACGTCATCCAGTTCACAAGGAAAAACAAGCGAGCACCTTATCCATTCGAAGCATACAATTTGACTACGACGTGAATGCGTGGGATGTACTCATAAACAGCTGAGTCAGCGCACATTTCAAATCTCGTGTCTGCATGTGTAAGCCTTCATCATCGCACAACATAAACCCCGCGTCTGCTGTTCAGTGCCATACTGATCGCACTGTAGTATAAAATTGTTACAGTAAGCTACAACCCTAACATGTCTTTGTGGTGAAATAGGGTTTCAAAATATTTGCAGATTCAATAATAAACTTAAATACCAGTAAGTATATTACTAAAATCACTCACCATTCCTCGCAGTGTTGTGGGTTCTGCAATACCTTAATAACAAGTTCGCTACCAATTCTTGTGGGACAAAGGTACATGGCTCTTACAATCACTGTCATCATCAGTTTCAATGCTGGGATTTCTTGTTGTCGACCATCATTTAGTACCAAGGTCAAGCAACCTATTCTGTCACCTGAAATGTAATAAGTACAGCAATAAGGTACCACACTAATTCCGACTAGGACTATTTGGATTAAGTCTGGTCTGAATTAATAAAGTTCAAATTTTATTTGAAGAGAAAAATATAACCTGAATTGGGATTTGAACCCGATGTTTCTGGTTCTGTACATCAGTACTCTGACTACTGAGCTACTAGGCTCCTGATTCAAATGAATATTAATAATATAAAGAATTTATTTTACAATTAAAATATACCTCATATTGTTATTTCCCGTATAGTATGAGTATGTTTGCTATTTGTTTAAAAATTGCTACCATAAATAATATTTAGGGATTCTATACTAGTAGGGAGCGGATTTTTATGTACCAAAAGTTAAGATTGCAACGTAGTATAATGAGAAATTAGGCTTATGACTATCTTTTGTTTTGGTTGCACACACAAACAGTTGAAAAGTATAATGAGAAGTACGACTTTTGACTGTCTTTTATCTTGTTTCACACACAAACAGTTGAATAATATATACTATCTGCTTTGCAATCTTATATTTCATTACATAAAAATCCGCCCCCTGTATACTAGGAATGTGTCTACATAAATTGAAATAATAAAACTAACGATGTAATCATAATACAGAAAAATGAAGACGACTTACAGAAATCAATGCATGCTTTAAATGAAATATGTAAATTATACGATCTAAAGATTTCTGTAAGGAAAACGAAGACCATGGCTTTTAGAGGAAGAGATCCAGTGAGAACCAAAATTATTTTAGAAAATCAAAGTATAGAACAGGTGTCTAGTTTCAAATATTTGGGCTGTGATGTTGGCTACAATGTGGAAAGAGATATTGACTCCAAAATAAATAAATTTCAGACGGTGTGTGGAACAATACAGAGAACATTCAAAAATAAAATTAGAAAAGAAACCAAGATAAAAATGTATAATGTTATGGCGGTTCCCACAATATTGTATGGATGTGAAACTTGGGCTCCAGTTGAAAAGACAGAGGGATAGAATACAGACGGCAGAGATGCGGTTCCTAAGACAAGTAAAAGGATGTACAAGACTTGATAGAATAAGAAATGAGGATATAAGAGAAGAATTGAAAGTACAGCCTTTATTGGATAAAGTCACGAATTACAGACAGAAATGGATTGATCACATGGATGGAATGAGTAAGGAGAGATATCCATTGTTAGCCAGAAATTATCAAGCAAGAGGAATGCGTGATGTTGGAAGACCTAGAAGACGTTGGGCTGATGCAATATGAAGTCGGAACGGGCAATTGCCTAATCCCTGGAGTGATGATGATGATGATGATGATGAAAACTAAAAAAATGGACTAATTATTTTGGCAGTATGCGAGTTTGGCAGTATATATATATATATATATATATACATATGCATTTTTGCCAAAAAAAACGAGAAATGGTTGAAAATTGAGTGAAAATTTGAGTAGTGGGTTCTTCATTTACAACCTAATGGGCACATGGCGTTTTGCCACTCTCGAGCTCTTGCTAGATTCCCCCACTATCGGCTGCCTTTGAGCGTGCGCATCTGCTAGCAGCGGCAATCGGCAGTACTGTATCATCCAGCAATATGAACAGGCGATTGAATCTAGAGCAACGCATTTTTGTATGTAAATGTTATTTTCATTGTGAATCACTACGCCGTGTTTGCACAGAGCCTATTTAAAAGTTCCCTGGTGAAGTTCCTCCTTCCAGATTTACAATTCACGAGATTGTGAAGAAATCCGAAACCACTGGTTCTGTATTAAACAAAAAACGAAAGCGTAAATGTACAGTTTTAACAGAGGGAAAGTTAGACGAAGTAGGCGCAAGTTTTGAATGTACACCAACAAAATCCATACCAAAATTAGCACAACAGATGGGAATTTCAGAGTCTTCTGCACATAGAACAACTAAATTATTAAAATTAAAACCTTATAAGTGTACACGTGTCCATTGTTTAAAACAAGGCGAAAGACAAAGTTTACGAGACAAATCCTCATACATTGGAAGAACTAAAACAAAATATTAGAAATGAAATTGGAAACATTACAGTGGCCCAACTTAATCAAGTGCATTAGAATGTGTTTTCCTGATTTAATGCCTGTTTAGCCGAGGGTGGACAACATTTCCAGCATCTTCTATAAGGTACGATTTTTATACATGCTTTACACGCGGAGTTTATGTAGGAGCAAAGCTGGCTGTGTCACACCCAACTGCGCACAGGCAAAACGCCGTATGCCCATTAGGTTGTAAATGAAGAACTCTGTATAAATAACCTAAATTCCCCATATAAACAATACAAAATATACATTAGTCATTGTTGAAATAGCAGTTTTAGTTTATCCATATGGGGTGCCAGATTAACCAATTAAATGTAAACTAATCTGGTTTACCCCAATTTGCCCATTTCCTCACCTAAAGAAATAAATCGAGTAGGCTAACGGCACAGAATATTATGTGGTACAAGGACTTAGTAATTGAGCAAATAAATTGTCTTGTAAGCCCATATTTCCCTTAACAGAGATTTAGGCACTCTCCCCCTACAGGGAAGAATTTGAACCATACTAATATAGTTACACTTGTTTTCGTATAGATGTCATTTGGAGTGGTCCATGGTCAGCGTTCCGCCTCATACTGACATATAGGAAACTAAGGTAGTACTAGGACGGAAAAATTCGGTAAATTTTGCTTAGAGGCCTTTCATTCAGGCCTAAGGATTTTTTACGAGCCTGAAAATCTTCAGACTCGGGACCCACGGCTTAAAGTTCCTCCCGGAGGACTTGCTCCTTGGATTCTTCCATCCTAACAAAATCCATCGACCCCGGCCGGGTTTGAACCCGCGACCCTCGGGGCCAGAGGCAAGGAGCATAACCACTAGTCCACCGCGGCCGATTGAGCAAATAAATCATTATATAAAAAACTGCAATTTGTTAGTGAAAATGTGTACTAATGTGTTGAGTAACATGGTGCTAGCAGTTACTTTTTCTCCATTACAACATTCACAGACTCAATCCTGGCATACAATACTCAACATTTGGTCTATTTTTTGTTCTTTCAAGTCTACACTATAAATAACAAAAGTATGGTTATACAATTTTCCTGGCATACAATACTCAACATTTGGTCTATTTTTTGTTCTTTCAAGTCTACACTATAAATAACAAAAGTATGGTTATACAATTTTCAAGACGTCACAGGAAATCAATTTATAATGTAATAACATGCAGAAATTCTTTGTGAAATGGGAGTATTTTAATATGTTCAAAAACTTTAACATTTTGTTAATGAGCAAGACATTGGATATTAATGTTATATCACTGTACTTCCAAATATTGTTACATGTCTTGTAAGCGGCATTTGAATTGCGCGGGCATGTAGCCCCTGGTGAGTTATATCACCAGCAAGCCGGCAGAATTGTCTGGAGTGTGTCGCCAGATGGTTCTACCGGCCTCTCCTTTCCCTTTGGAGAAGGATCCACGTCTAGAGGATTCTGGGTACCGAAATTGCGCGAAGCCAATTCGAGAGCTTTCCTCCCGCTTATATAAAAGACCGGAGAAGGATGAACTTCAATAAAATAGTGGTATTTATTTCGCTTAATACAAGCGAAAATAAATACAAACTGCGAACTGAAAGGCACGGAGGGCTGACGAACCATCCCCAGCCTTAGCGACCAGGGTTCTTTGTTCTTTCGCCGGTTTTCCATTAAAAAATAAACCGAAGAAGCTGACTTTTAGACAATTTCATTAACTTCAAGCCACCCTGCTAGGGTTTTCGGTGGTTTTCCTTAGCGTGAAGACAAATGTCGGAGTGGTACCTTAGATTCTACCAGTAAATTAATAACTCCTGCAACTAAATTCTAAATTTATTTTTGCTTTGGCATTTATTAAATTATTCTAAATTCTAAATTTCGCCAGTCAGCACATCCTGAAAAGGGCCTTTTTTGGAAATTCTTCTCCCTACTGCGACTTCTCCTCGGAACTTCAGAGCAATTAATTTTCTAAATTCAAACCTAATTTAAATTTATCTCAACTCGACGAAGACTTCAAGCGCGGCTTGCGGATGGAGCCCCAACAACCAACCAGCGACCAGGACGGCGCACTGATGAACCTACATTCACCAGAGGCGTCCTCCAGAAACATCGAACCACAGCCCACGCTTGACCTTCCCGATGGAATTACTATGGAGCTTTGTATGGCCATCGTAAGGAAACACCTATGAACATACCCAGCCTATATTTATATCATTGGACAAAGAGGGCACATAAAATAAGTCCCTATACTGTCCGGGACATTAGTCCCATACGTTAGTCGTCGTCGAGCTTCAATACATTCACCAGAGGCGTCCTCCAGAAACAACGCAACATCACAGCATTGATCCTCCGGTGAAAATGCCAGGAATCTTCGTACGCAGTCATCGTAATTCCAACCAAGCCATTATAGCTCTAATGGGTAAAGAGGACAAAATACGTAAGACCCTATATTGCCTAGGATGTCTCGGCACCCGATACATATTTCGTTCGTTCGTTCGATGAACTTCACAGAGCTGCACAACTTCCCTATATTGAAGAACTAGTACAGGAACGTGTGAAAAGAACGGCTACGCTCATAACTACTCACACGAATCCTGTTGTTCGCAATATAAGTCAACAGCAACAGCGGCGTACTACACACCGAAACATATTTAACTAACAGTAACGCCAACATGGTGCTTCACCCAGTGATGAAGCTCTATTTGCTCGCTGTACGGCGTGGCTCATTCCACACCTCTGACTTTTGAGCCTAGCTAATCAGAATAGTGGTTTCTGATGCCCCGTGCTAGTGAGTGATCGCACCTTCATCACTCCACTCTACGTCACATAAAAATAGCACAAAACTACCCCAACAAATCGCCATATAGGCTAGGGACAGCTCAAACAACCCCATACAGAATGCAAGTTAATAATTAGCCATCAGGGAGCAAACATTGGCTCCAAAATTGGCACTCTGGACGGTGCTAAAGTCACTGTCACCAATCAGTCAGTCAGTCAGTCAGCTGCCTAGTCAGTTATGCGATAGTCAGTGTAGCGTTAGTCCAGCGTTGAACGGCGAGAGGTTAAGTGTGAGAGAAAGTGTGAGAAAGGACTGTGTCTGCAACTGTGTTAGAAGTGATTGTTAATTAAACCTTCAAAGAAGAATAGTTGTAAAATAAAATTGCGATTAAAGTTTTGTGATAATTGTGAGAAGAAAATAAAGTGAAAAAAAATGTTACATAACATCAGTGTATTTATTTAAGTCCAAATAAGTTAAAGGAAAACCATGTACCATCCGGGACAATATAATAAAAATATGAATTTTCAAAATTCTTACTGTAGAGCCCCATGTTCTTGGAAAATGTCTGTGCAATGAACATCTCAAATCCACGTTGTACAAAATATCGAACTGGCCATGCATCTTCCTCCAAGTCTCCACTAGCTAAACCATGGTATGCTGCATCAAAGAATGGAAATAATTTTCTTTTCTATAAAACAAACAAACAAACAAACAAAATGTAATGTCACATGTTTCAAACTAATTGTATATGTGAAGATTATGATTTTTGACATGGTTTTCCATTGCTTATTGCAATAAACTATATAATTCTTTTGAGTTTGCATAAGAGAGATAAGGAAGGAAAAAATTGGAAGTAACAATTCAGTCTTTCTCAATTTGTGAATAAATTCTTTTAACTGAACTGAGCTTTTTCAGATGTCAAACATTCTTCTACTCTTTCTCCTTCTGTATTTTCTTCATACCAACTGAAGTACACTATCATTTATAGTTCATAGCAATACTTTTTTTTTTCTTGAGTCTACTCATTGATAAAAAATTGTCAGTTTGCTTGTTTAGATTTCCAATATCAATTTTTTTATTTGTTAATATTTACAATCACTTTAATTAAAATGGTCAAATTAAAACTTCGGTAAGTTGTGGCTATTACTGTTTCTGGCTCTGTTATAAGTTTGGCATTCTCTCTTGACCGAGACTAACTAACTAACTAACAGGCACTATCAAATCCGTATGTTCATGGCCATGCGGACAAGTTCTCCACACATTCCTATCCTGAGTAATGTTTTCCAACCATCCCTAATCTTCTTCTTGTATCTTGTAAGCCCATGTTTCCCTTAACAAAGATTTAGGCTCTCTCCCCCTATAGCGAAAAATTTGAACCATACTAATTTAGTTACACTTGTTTTCGTATAGATGTCCTTTGAGTGGTCCGTAGTCAGCGTTCCGCCTCATACTGACATCTAGGAAACCAAGGTAGTACTAGGATGGGAAAATTCGGTAAATTTTGCTTAGAGGCCTTTCATTCAGGCTTAAGGATCTTTTACGAGCCTGAAAATCTTCAAACTCGGGACCCACGGCTTAAAGTCTCTCCCGGAGGACTTGCTCCTTGGATTTTTCCATCCCAAAAAAATCCATCGACCCCGGCTGGGGTTGAACCCGCGACCCTCGGGACCAGAGGCAAGGAGCATAACCACTAGTCCACCGCGGCCTATCCTGTATAATCTACTTCCCTCAAATCAAGGTTAATACGATTCTTCCACCTCATTCTTAGTCTTCTTGATCTTTTCCTTCTGGTCTTCTTACATGAAGCTTCCATGCTCCTCTTTCATTCCCCATTTATAGCACAAGTCCTGCCCATCGTGATCTATGAGACTTTTTGTTGTTATTATATCTGGCTTTGGCATGGATTCCCTGAAGTAGTCCCTGCCTAGGGAACCAAATTTTACTTCCGGAAAATTTTAACCCAGTGGAATCCATTTTCACATTTCCTGATGGTTGTATATTTTAATGGTGAAAAATCGTCACTCTTTCGTCCAATGTACTTTCTTCATCTGGCTTTTTTTTTTTTTTTTTTAAGAGTCTTCATATGACAGCATGCTCCACTACAGTTTTCTGCAGTACTACATGCATCTGGCTTATTGCCTTTGACCTGTCCAGCATGTATAACCTTTTTGCAGCAGCATAGCTCTTGGGATCATTTAAGCATGCAAGCTACTGCACTAGACAAAGTAAATATACCATGGAGGGGTCCAAGACATTTGGTTTACCAAATTGAATGCTCTCTTTGCTACAATTCCCAATGTGTGGGAATGGATTTGACTTCAATGTGATACACTCTTTATTCACACTTTACCAAATACTATGGGATCTGAACTCTTTTAAACTTATCTTGGAAATTTCATATTGTATTTCAGGGTTGGACATTTAAACCTTCACTGGACAGACATAGTTATAATCTCATTGTATTTGAAAGAACAGTGAGGATCAGCTTCTATAGTTATGCACTCTGTTGTTTTTACTTAATATTTTATTGGTATGACTGGAGACAATTAAGAGGCAGAAGGATTTTCAAAGCAGTCATGGCCTGAATGTCCTGCTATTTGACTTACAATAAACTGTTAACCATTCCATGCTGAAACATACCTTGACATTTCTCCCTGAGAAGCATTGTGATGCACCACGGCCATATCCAAAAAATATTTTTTTTTTCAAATGCCCCAGGTTGTCTTTCGACATTCCTGGTGTTTTCTCCTGGCATGGCGTACTTACACTTCTGAGGTTGGGGTGACTGGAAGGCGGGGTTACGTTGCTCCGATGATATGATGGGTGATGATGATGATGATAGTGGTGCGCCAGGAGTGTCCCTAATCCTAAGCTTAATCTAAGATGAATATGAATGATGATGATTGCGATGGCCATATGATTTCAGGGACAGTTTTAGGCCTTAAAGTTTTCCTGACATTTGTCTTACAGGTGAGGAAAAACCCCGATAAAAACCTCGCCTAGAAAATTGTCCCGCTCGAACCCGGGCTCGCTGCGAGACAAGGCTGTACGCTACCTCGAGACGACAGCGGTGGATATCCAAAATATGATCTGCCTTTTACTGCAAGGCACGTAAATCAAAGCTAGAATCTAACAATGTCAACCCACTGCACGGAGCAGATGGACTCCCTGCATGAGTAAAGAGTGGAGTGAGGTGGGGCATAGCATGGATGGCAGGAGTGAGGGTTATGCAATTTACCAATTCGCGAGTTGTATTACTTCCCTATAATTTAAATGAGAGATTTGGAGCTGGATTTTAATGTCTTGCAGTTAAAAACGGCAAATAATATTTTGGACACAACCATGGTACATCAGAACACTTCTCTGGAAGAAATTTCAGATAGGGTTTGGTATTCATTGGTTGACGGTTCCTTTGTTAGACCTGAGGGAATTCTGAAAATCATCTACGGAATTTCAAGACTTTTTGGAATCAAAGCTGGGTCCAATGCATAAGACATTCATAGTCATGGCTTTAATAAAGATTTTTTTAATAATGTTTGGGACACACCTGCATAATATCTGCAACTTGCATCCACTGATCCCTGGTGAGATCACAGCCAGTAGGATTATGTGCACAGATTTGGAGCATAATAACAGCATTCTCAGGAGCGTTATCAAGGTCCTCTAGCAAGCCTTCAAAGTTAAGACCTCTCTTCACCGGATCCCAATATCTGTATGTTCGAGAATTCTTAAATCCACTGTTCAAGAATATTGTAATGTGATCGTCTGCAAACAAAATTACAATATTTTGTTCAGTATAATAGAAAAGAATACCATGTGTCTATTTAAATATCCTAGATGCCAGTTTTATATCTCCCACATGGAAAAAAATAGTCTTAAATGTTTTTATCTAAAAAATCTAATATATAAAAATGAATGTCTGTTTGTTTGTTTGTTCGTTCGTACTTTATGCGCGGCCATACCGTTGACCCGATTGTGATGGGGCTTTTTGCAAAATGTTCAGGAGATTCCCGGGATGAAGATAGGCTATAAGAGAGCTGTGATACTCAACTCCTACATCCTTAAAAATTGCCCTTTGTAGTGGATAACGTGAAAAAAGTAGCTCTTTGGACGCTTAAATGGCTTACGCTGCCTAAACCATAATAAATACACAAAATTATTGTACACAGAATTGAATATCTCAAAAAGCTCTACAAAAAAGTCCGTGTCAGCATATGTTTATCTCTTACAGATAACTCACAATAACCATTTTAGTCTTTCGTTGATGCCAAGAAGATCGAGACAAGTACGTAGATTCCTGTGCAAACATAGTAGCACATGGTGGGTATTCTTTTACGAATAACTCACAATAACGAATTTTGTCTTTTAGCTCATTTATGTCAAGGAGATCGGAATGAGTAGATTCCCGGACAACGCCGGGTAAACAGCACGTGGTATCTAAAAATAATTACGATATAAAATGTTTCTCTTACTTATTTAACTAAACATAAAACATTAATTTTCGTATTTCAGCTCATTTATTTCAAGAAGATCGGGATAAGTAGATTCCCGGGCAAAGTCGGGTAATCAGCACTGGGTATCTAAAAAACATAAATTTATAATTATTTTCCCACCACTTATTCAACTAAACATAAAAGCACATTAATTTTCATATATTTAGGCGAGCAGCGCACGCCGGGTATTAGCTAGTAACAAATAAATTATATTGAAAACTGATGCTAAGCAAGGTCAAGTTTTAGAAAAAATCTGATAAAGTTTTTACACAAAATGTAGTCTTCGAGGACATTTATGAATGAATTTGATGTATTTATTAATACATTTCAATTTGAGGTAACATTATGAGGTTCTTCTTAATAAATAAGGCGAATCAGGAGTAATCTAACCTCACAACTTGTTGTGTTCTATTTTAATATGTTATAATACATATATTCATGTATGTCATCAGTCTACTAATAGAAGGAGCAGGAGGCTGGTCTTCAAGATGACAACAATGGATATGAAAGTACTGAGGATGAAACATAATTAGGACCCGAAACCAATCTATTAAGAAGATGGAATTGAAGTGAGGTGATACAATTTTTCTAAAATAAATTCAGATATACAGTTTGATTCAGAAATATGGCTATACGTTTGATCGCATTTTGTGACGAAAATATTATTATTAAAGGAAATATGATGTTATCATTGGAAAGGGAATCCTTCAAATTACAATAATAGAACAAAACAAAACAAATCACTTACAACAACACTAAGCAAGTCGTTTTATTGCTTCAAACTGTTCGCCGTTTACATCCAAGCATAATTGGCAACGCTTTGGGAAGTAATTAATTGCGTTATGATACATGTTTAGAGGAATAGCTCTAATTTCTTCCTCAATCACTAATTTCAGCATGTCGACGTCTTGAGGTTTCCGGGCATAAACCTACTCTTTCAAATAACCCCGCAACCAATAGTCACATGCTGTGAGGTTAGGGGAACGGGCTGGCCATTCAATGGAGCCTCTTCTTCCCACGCACCTGTTTTGCAAATGATCATCCAAAATTTCCCTCGCCGCAATTGCATAGTGAGGAGGCGCACCATCCTGCTGGTCACCATTAACAGTCTCATCCAAAATTCGCATTCCTAACAGTCCTTCCCATCCGATCATAGCTCAAACAGTGACTTTGCCGCATCTTAAACGTGTCTCTTCAATAACATTGGGATTCTCTTTATCATAATAGTGACAATTGTGTCGATTAACACGTCCGTTCACATGGAAAACAGCTTCATCAGAAAAGTGAAATTTTCTGTACCAATGTTCGTCATTTGCTGATTCCCTTACAACAAAGTCACAAAATTCCATCCGCCTGTCAGGGTCGTCTTCATTAAGTTCGCGGACACGAATCGGTTTGAAGGGGTGGTACTTCTTACGCTTCAAAACACGACACACACTTGATTGACTGATATGAAGCTCAGGTGCAGCTTGGCGGGTTGATTTTTGTGGGCTAGCGTCGAACGCCTCCACAATTCTCTTCGTTGTTTCTGCATCTGTGCTAATGCGAGGCCTTCCAGGAGGCTTGATTTTCTGCATCCTTCCCGTTTCCAGCAGTCTTTTCTCCACATCCCCACAGTCGACGGCTGCAAAGCTACGTTAAACTCACGTCTTGCTCGTCTTGCGTCCTCACGATCATTAGCATACGTTATTGCCCATGCAGCAATTGTAATCTACTGTTGCATATTCAACGCCATTTTGAGTAATGACGTAAGTTCTACACTGTTTTGCTTTATTTCATTGTTGTGATTTGAATAATTGCCTTTCCAACGGTAATTTCATATTTCCTGTAATGGTATTATTTTCATCACACAACGCGATCAAACGTATAGCCATATTTATGATTCAATCCGTATTAAAAAAATAATGACACAGATTCATTGTGTTGTTTATAGTTTAAACTTACCCCATGTAGGGTCTGACAAATAGAAAGTGTTAAATTTGGAATGTCTGGCGAGAAGTTCTGCTCCAATCCGAAGAGCTGCTGTGCCACTTACAGTCTGAATACCAAATGCCTGTCAATTTAATATTTTATTAACAATAATACTGATTATGACAATACAATAATATTTTTTTCACGATAGTGCGTTCTGTCGTACTTACAGCAATAGCGACCATTATTGAAAGTTCAATTTCCTAAATTTCGGGGTTGCCAACCTATAAATAACTATCTAGCTATACTGTAATATTGCAAATTACCTATCTAGTGCAGGAAGTAAAATCACTGCCCTTTATGTATACTACATACAATGTATATACAAAAAATATCCAAAAGTAGTGTTACTATACATTATACGAAACAAATCACTGCATTTTAAATGAACTGAACTTTATTTGAAACAATATAAAACAATAAATTCACATTTGCCGCTATTTTATTCATGATTGGTTTCACAGCCTGCTGTAGTCTCAACTAAATTATTTTTGGCATTTATCGTATAAACATTGACCACACTATTAACGTTAGTCAGTTGTTTATAATGAACGCAAATATTTCCAACAAAGATGTCATTATTTTACTATTATTTATTATTTTCAAAACACCATTGTGCAAAAAATAATGTACAACGCACGTTTGTGAAGAATCTCAGATCCTCACTTCTGTAAAAACAACTTCCCAACCTCACATTTAAAATACTAAATCATCATCTTTCTTTATGTTTGTTAGTTTATCCTCTCCTATTGTAGGTACTTTTAAGTCCCATACCTCCTCGGTCTTACAGAGATATGACTTGTCGAGAGAGGATTTTATACTCTGAATCACCTACATACAAAGTTTTGTGACCACAGAAGTAAATAATAATAATAATAATAATAATAATAATAATAATAATAATAATAATAATAATGTTAATAAAATTCTCACCCTTCCAGTTTTTATAGCCGGACAGTTGTCTCCCAATATTAGAGGAGGCACTAGTGTCATAAAAGGATCCAATCCCAGGAAGATAACATACTCGTGGTTCCAACTGGGACTCTCGAGCATTTCCTTCTCCAGTTTATGAATGAATGGCATAATCCATGGTTTTCCATTTTCATCTCTGTAAGCTGTAATATACAGACTATATTAAATTTATTAATTAAATAAAAATAAAACGTAGTTTTATTTGATTTTCATATGTATTATATAATTCAGTGACAGCTGTTTCGGTACACTGTACCTTCTTCAGACATGTTAACAAATTATGAATTGTGTTCCAACTGATCTAAGCAACAATACAACAATATTTATTTAATTTTTTCTAATTTTTAAATTTAATTATAAATAAATATTGTTGTATTGTTGCTTAGATCAGTTGGAACACAATTCATAATTTGTTAACATGTCTGAAGAAGGTACAGTGTACCGAAACAGATGTCACTGAATTATATAATAAATATGAAAATCAAATAAAACTACATTTTATTTTTATTTAATTTATAAATATGGATTTTCATCAAGTAAACACCAACTCAATTGATTATATTAAATTTGATAGCACGTATATATAATGAGAACAGTTTAAGTCTCGTAGACTGCGGTGGGAAGGACATGTCACACGAATTGGGAATGAAAGAGGGGCATTGAAATTCCTTGTAGGAAAACCAGAGAGAAAGCGCCCAGTAGGTAGGCCAAGAGGTGAGAGAATAACTCTAACTATGATTTGAAGGAAGTAGATTACACAGGGATGATCGGAAAACATTAGCTCAGGATAGGGATGTTTGGAGAACTTATGTATGCGTGGCCATGAACCTACCAGTGAGTGAGTTAGTTAGTTAGTTAGCGCATATGGAATAGTTAAAATATGCGGGCGAGTAAACAAAACTTCCAGTTTGCATGGCAATTTCGATTTATGGTTACGAGCCGCCACTGACTTAACACGTCATGTGTTTTACATTTCGTACACTAGCTTTCACAATTCTAGTTAATACTAAATAAATAAAACCAAATTAACAGAAGTTACTTATTACATAACGGATTATAACTATATTCTAGCTAAGTACCTTAAAACGAGGAGACGCTATTTTTATAGTTTTATTGATATGATATATTACTTTAATTATATGCAACTGCGAATTTAAGCAATTATACATCTCATCATAATCATCATCATCAACAACTTATTTAGGTTTAGGTCGTTTGAGCCTGTTCCTATGAGATCTCAAAATGTGTTTGGCCAATCCATCTCTTAATTTTGGTCTTCCTTTATATCGACGTCCTTTAGGTTGATACTGCAATACTAATTTAGAAAAGCGAGATGGGTCCATTCCTGGGACATGTTGTAAACAATTGTTTTGATAATTCTGAATTTCTTCAGCTATATTTTTAACTTTTAAGAAATTAAACATAGGTTCAATTCTGGAAATGCATTACAGGGACTCTTTTGATGTCCCAACTCCTTTCAAAAAACGTTAAACTGAAAATATATTAAACTATTATTCTAGCAGTTATATTTTATGGATGCGAAACATGGACTCTTACTTTAAGGGAGGAAAGAAGATTACGAGTATTTGAGAATAAAATTTTTAGGAAAATTTCTGGACCAAAGAGAGATGAACAGACAGGTGAATGGAGAAGACTACATACCAGTGAACTACACTACATGGTCTTTATAGGAAGCCAGATATAATAAGAACAGTTAAATCTCGTAGACTGCGATGGGCAGGACACGTGATACGAATGGGGAATGAAATACATGCATGGAAGCTTCTTGTAGGAAAACCAGAGGGAAAACGTCCAGTTGGTAGACCAAGAATGAGGTGGGAGAATAACATTATCCATGAGTTGAGGGAAGTAGATTATACAGGCAATGATCGGAAAGCATTAGCTCAGGATAGGGATGTATGAAGAGCTTATGTCCGCGCGGCCATGAATTTACGGGTTCGATAGTGCCAGTGAGTAAGTAAGTATATTTTAAACTTTTAATTCATCGCGTATATCTGTGTTTCTTTGTTTGTCCAATTATGTCAAACCTAGGAGTGGACGTAAAAATCTCATCTGTGCCGCTTACAATTTTGATTTGATTTTAGAATTTAGTATCCAATTTTCTCAGCTATATTTTAGTCCTGATTTTGCAGTTACATTGTGTAATCTCAATTTGGTAGGGGTTCACAAATGTCTACCAAAATTCCTTTATACCCGTATATTGTTTTGTAATTTTCTGTTGTCGAAGTGAAGGGCGTTAAAATACTAATTTGTGATCGGTTTTATCTCATATAGTGGGGCAATATCGATCACATATATGTCCCTATAATTTCTAGACTACTTATAAGATGTTGTCCACCGCTGTGGTCTCGAGGTAGCGTGCTGCTTTGTCACGCAGCGGGCCCGGGTTCGATCGTGGGTCGGGACAGGTTCCTGGGTGAGGTTTTTTCGGGTTTTTTCCTTACCTGTAACAAAAATGTCAGGAAGATTAGGGCCCAATGGTCCACTAAAATCATCCGGCCATCATCATCATCATCCTTCACCGGTGTGGAAAGCAACGGGAAGCTAACACATCTATGATTCCCTAGTAAAGCTGCAAAGCATAGCATGAAAAATGATATGATTGCCCTTGGGCAGAATTACTATGGATGGATAACGATGATAAATAAGTATTTGAGTAAAGTCGATCATGAATCCAAGTTTTAAAAATGCTACCAACTTTAAAAGTATACATTTTTTTAAGTTCAAAATCATCAATTCGAGAATATTGTCAACTTTAAAGTGATCCTACTACAGACCATTGGAGGTCCTTGGGCTAGTAGGAGGTTAAGGCTCCTACTTTTCTACACAATTGGCACTTGATGTCAGCCGGGTTGTCAGCCCTGCGTGACGGCCATCCTTAATCCTAGAACAAACGTCTGGTACTCATTTCGAATAGAGTCTGAGTAGACCACAGGCCATGGATCAACTTTAACAGGCACATAAAATATTGATTGAAGTTCAAAATCCTCCAAATCTGCAAAGAAATACTTTTCCTTAACGCATGGGCTTCCAGACCTGCTCTGCACCAATTTCACAAATACTCGAATTGTCAAGATGAACAAAATATGCTGTTCCAATATCCAGCTGCTTTTATTTATTTTTTTAATTCACTTCATATTAATTTGCTGATTTCACTGAGCAACAAAAAATAAACTTTTTTTTCGTCTCAGAAAGAAAAATATGTGATTCTGATAGTATTTTTTCTCCTGAATTCAAATATGATATCGGTTTTTCTCCATCACGCAAGGTTTCCGAGAGACAGGCATTTGTAATTTCAAACATAATATTTTCTACATTCGTAACTACACAATATTCGAACATTCGGACTCACCTAGAAAGTAAGAAATGACGATTTTCTGCTATATTTCGCCTGTGGAGCATCCCTCTTGATGGTCCAACAATAATCGGCCAGCATATTAGGATTCCATTTGCCTTGATATGTATTTTCCATAGATGAAATCTCCTGAAGAAAGTGTTCCCCGTTTTATTTTACAATGGACAAATGGACGAAAAAAGTTTATTAAAAAAATAATTATTTAAATCCATAAATTAAAATTGAAATAAAAAATAATGTGGGTGATGGAGAAATTCCGAATACTTATTTGAAAACACGATAAAAAACTGCATTAAGTAAACTATTGGTACTCATGAGACAAAAATCATGTTGACCAGCGTTTTTTTAAATTTTACCTAGGCCTATATATTATTTTATAGTATTCTTTGTAGAATATTTGCCAATTGCAAAATCATCAGGACAAATATTTTCTTGTAGAATGTCCTGTTTACCATTGTCACCAGAAGTTGCTGATAAACTTGACTCACCACTGGAAGCCTCATCTACCGACTTACTGTGGATTCCTCTTATTTTCCATTCAATGGGAAATCACAGGCAATGATACCCTTGCCCGGAGCTAGATCTAGTCGTTTTTATCACCGTGGAGGTACTTTGTAATAAATCCCCCCCCCACACGAGATTCCTTCAAGTGGTCCACGAAGGAACCTGTATATTATCGTTGATCACTTGGAGAATCTTCTGTGTCAATAGTCGGGATTTGAGAAAAAAGCTTCTTTAGACATAGTGGATAGATCCCCGCTTTTTAAAGCCGGTCTGGTCATTCGATGCTGAGTTTCTCCCTAATACTGAAATATTCCATCTAGTGGAATTACTCAACTCACTATTTATGTAACAGATTGCGTCCAACAATCTATATCACGGGTCACCAATTAGATTTATGGAGATCCATTTTCAAAGAAGTACGGAATCGAGGTCCGGAACCTCAGTTGTCTAAACATAAGCTTTTATTAAGTAATTAATATTATTAGGAAATTATTTAAATATGGTATGAATTGCACAAATTAAACAAAACATATGGTAAATACTAAAAGGATGCATCACAATAGTACAAAAACTCCAAGCGCGACAGGCCTAGAATGTCCTTGGCTGACCAGTCGGCTGCTGGTCTCACATCTACATGTGTAAGTCACAGAGGTAGACGATAATCTAGCCAGTGTAGGGGTGACATGTGGTCAGCATGTCGGATCCCCCACCGTTCTAGCTGGTCTTCTCAACCTGGAGTCGCTACTTATTGTAGCTACCCAAATGCCTCACGATGCTGGGTGAAATTCCATGAGAAAAATTTCTTCCACCATGGAGATTCGAACCAGCGCAAGTCCCGTAGCTCTGCGCCAAGGCTTCTTGCCTTAACCACTCGGCTACGGCGCGGGACTAGTACACTGTTATTAATTCTAATGATTATTAATAAGTTTATGATAAACTTAACATGTGGTCAGAGTAATATTTAAATATCTCACCTCACAAATTTCGTGTTTTCACAATACCAGGTTTCAAACGGAATCCCGTTCATCTTCAGTCAAATCTGCGACCATAAGCAGTACTGTCAACCGAGCCAACAATAATACTATCATAACATGAGATTTAGTAAACTGGTTGTATTCGATGTTTAACCGGTTTTAAAATTGTGTATTAATTCGATATTTAACCGGTCCGGAAAGCAAAGCCCCAGGGTCCGGATCCGGACCGCTGTCCGCCAATTGGTGACCGCTAGATAGTATATCGCGATACAAGTGTGGGAAGTGTATCTTAATAGAATCGAGGAGAAGTTAGAAAAAACACCGATATTCTGTTTAAGACATTTCACACCCATGTATCTATACTATTTTTTGGACAGCGTAATTTTTTTTTTTTTGCGAGATAGTGCGTTTTGTTGTACTTACCAGCAATGGCGACCAATATTGAAAGATGAACTTCCTACATTTTGGGGTTGCCAACCTAAATAACTTACTGTAATATTACATTTACACCCACGTGCGGGAAGTAAAACCACTGCCATCTATGTATAACTATATACAATGTATATACGGAAAATATCCAAAAGGTAGTGTTAATATACATTATACGAAACAAATCACTGCATTTTAAAAGAACAGAACTTTATTTGAAACAATATAAAACAATAAATACGTACTTGCGGCCATGTTATCAATAATTGTTCTCCTGTTGTTTGAACTAATAAATGTTGCCCACACTGTTAACGTTACTCAATTGTTTATAACGAACGCAAATATTTCCAACAAAGATAATATTATTTTACTATTATTTATTATTTTGAAAACACCATCGCGCAAAAAATAATGTACAACGCACGTTTGTGAAGTTCTTACAGAATCTCGGAAATTAAAACCGAGCGATAGCGAGGTCCTTAAACATTTTTTCCTCGATTCTGTAAAAACCACTTCCCAATCTCGCATCGTAATAAACTATTTGTACGATGGGTATCAATAGTCATTAAAAAATAGTTACTGAGAGGATCTCAACAAATAAATGTATTAACTGAATTTCTAATTTAAGAGAATCCTCAGAAGACTAAATTCAATTAATGGTCTCTTGAACCTGTAGTAATAATATTAAAATATTTATAGGCCTGTATAAAAATGAACGTATGTGAGTCTGTTCTTTATGGATTCAAAAACTATTTGACCGATTTGAATGTTTTTACCATAATTTAGATAATGTTGGGACAATTAACGTATATAACATATTACCGTACGTACTATAGGGCCAAGGTAAAAGAAAAAAGTGCATCGGTGCCCTAAAGAAGTCGCATTTTGGACGCTTAATTGGCTTACGCTGCCTGAACTATTACAAATACATCAAATTAATATAGGCAGAATTGGATATCTCAAATATTTCTACAAAAAAGTTCGCGACAGCAAGTGTCTATCTTTTACGGATAACTCGCAATAACCATTTTTTCTTTCAGCTAATTTTCTGCGTTTTAACTGGAACTGATGGGGTTGTATAGGTTGAATAACGGATTTATGTCTGCGGTTATGTTCTCGTTGAGTAGTAGAGAACACAATCGCATACATAAATCCGTTATATAGGTTACAATCTATACAACACCATCAGTTCCAGTTAAAACGCAGAAGATGAAACATTGTTTTTTCGAAAGGCCTACTTGAAGAAGTTTAATAACTTAGTTGAGGACGACTGACTTACCTCAACGGTGCTTTAATATGAATTTCAAAAGTGTTGACAGCTCATTGATGCCATGAAGGCCGGGATAAATAGATTCCCGGGCAGCGCCGGGTAATCAGCTAGGATAAGTATCAAATAATATAATTAACAACATACATTTTTATATTTCAAGTTTTTTGTTGTTTATGGACTGTGTCCGTGCACGAGCTAAAAATAAATGGAATGATGATTAATTGTGAAATGGCTCGGGGTAAAGAAATTTCAACATCCAGCATGAATCGATGAATAACGCTTACCTATATAGAAATAGAAGTCAGATTGTTTGATTTCGAGATTTCAGGTTGAGACCTAGATTATATGTATAATCTATAAATGATAACTTGATTCCCAATTGTAATAGTAGCAGTAGCGGTAGTAGTAGTAATGGTATGGTATAATCAATGAGGACATGTAACACGATATGCGATACGCGGCTTTCATCATAAGCTGTGCAGAATCAAGAAATATGACGAACCTAGTGAGAAGTGCGTGTGTGAATTGTGTGGCGGACAGTGCGACCGATATCATATACCGAAATGTCCAAGAAACACGAAATCGCTGAATTACTACAGCAAAGACTAAAGAACAATCAATGCCCATTAGGGCGAACCTTTCGTCTTATTATATTATAATCAATGAGGAACGGGAACACAGCCCATATAAAATAGTCAATAGATAGAATGTTATAGTTTTCGAACAAATAGAAACAATGACAAGAATTTAAACCTACGTACCTCCGAAGATGGCGTCTATTTTGTTTTCATTCTTGTCGTTTCCACAATTTCTGACAGTGGACACAGAATCCAGAAGAATTTGAGGTATTATCATGTCTATGTCTGCAGAACCCATCCTCACAACTGAATCGCGACAAATTATTAAAAATTTCAGTAGATTAGGCCTACTTAGACGTACTATTTATAACTTGAGTTGTGTTTTATCTATCTCTCAGTTAAGTATCAAGGTCAAGATCAACACAATATGATGTAATCTTCAACTCGAACGCATTATAATTTTATTTTTAATAAAATACCATTTTTATTATCATTAGGTCTCGGAAGTTGAGGACTTATAAAATACCTATAAAAGACCTTTAAAAGGACCTAAATATTTAATACATAATGAATGTTTGTTCGTATTTTATGCGCGGCCATATCAAGGCAGTGCGCTACAAACCGGAAGGTCGAAGGTTCAAGTCCCGGTGAGGTCAGAATTTTTAAATTGATCCAAACTGGTGGCACCATGGCCCTGGGGTCGACTCAGCCTCTAACGGAAATAAGTACCAGATACTTGTTCTAGGGGTAAAGGCGGTCGAGGGCTGACAACCAGGCTGACATCAAGTGCCAATTGTCTAGAAAAAGTGGGAGCCTTAACCTCCTACTACCCCATCGGTCTCCTATGACCTGTAGTGGAATCACTTTACTTTACTTTACATATCGTTGATTCAATTGTGATGGGGCTTTTTGCAAAATGTTCAGGAGATTCCCGGAATGAGTTGTGATATTCAACTCCTACACTCCTAAAAATAGTCCTTTGTAGTGTAAAACGTGAAAAAAGTAGCTCTATGGACGCTTAAATTGCTGCCTAAACCATAACAAATACACAAAATGAATGTACACAAAATTGAATATCTCAAAAAGCTCTACAAAAAAGTTGGTGACAGCAAATGTTTATCTTTTACGGATAACTCACAATAACCATTTTTGTCTTTCATTGATGCCAAGAAGATCGAGACAAGTATGTAGATTTCTGTGTAAGCATAGTAGCACATGGCGGGTATTCTTTTACGGATAACTCACAATAACGAATTTTGTCTTTTAGCTCATTTATGCCAAGAAGATCGAGATAAGTAGATTCCTAGGCAACACCGGGTAATCAGCACGGGGAATCTTAAAATAATTATGATATACATTTATAATTATTTTTCATTTTACTTATTCAACTAATCATAAAAAGTACATTAATTTTTGTCTTTCAGCGCATTTATGCCAAGAAGATCGGGATGAGTAGACTCCCGGACAATGCCAGGTAAAAAACAGTATCTAAAAATAATAACAATATAAATTTTCCTTTTACTTATTAAATTAAACATAAAACACATTAATTTTCATACTTCAGCTCATTTATGTCAAGAAAATTGGGATACGTAGGTAAAATCTTGCTCACCAGAAACTTCAAAATTCATAAATCTATATTTGTTCTTCTGAATGTACAATTTTCTTTTCCCAAACTGTTAGTTCCATAGGTAGGCCTACTTCTAAATATTTTAATAGCTTAGTTTTTTTTTCAATTATGTGATTTTCTAACAATTTTTTAATTTCACTATTTTTAATATTTCTAGAATGCTCTTACATACAAGTACCTAAATTCCTTTCAGTTTTTCAAATGTATACTTCATTACAGTTATTGAAACTAATTTGGGTACTAGTAGGACCGATGAACAAATTAAGCCTGTATAATCTTCTAATGAGATGCACAAAGAAATTAAACATAGGCTCAATTCTTAAAATGCATGCTATCATGCATTACAGAGACTCTTGTCATTCCAAGCCTTTTCAAAAAACATTAAACTGAAAATATATAAAACTATTATTCTATCAGTTATATAATATGGATGCGTAACATAGACTGTTATTTTAAGGGAGTTAGGATTATGAGTATTTGAGAATAAAGTTCTTAGGATACTTTTTGGAACAAAGAGAAATGAACAGATAGGTGAATGGAAAAGACTACTAAAGTGAGCTACATGGTCTTTATAGGAAGCCAGACATAATAAGAAGAGTTAAGTCTCATAGACTGTGATGGGCAGGACATGTGGCACGAATGGGAAATGAAAGAGCTGCATGAAAGCTTCTGATAGGAAAACCAGTTGGTAGAGCAAGAATGAGGTGGAGAATAACATTAACCATGATTTGAGGGAAGTTCACTAAAAGATCAGAGGTAGCCCTAAATAATTTTGAAAAAAAAGTACTCAGGAAAATATTTGGACCCATAAATATTAACGGTCAGTGGAGAATACGATACAACAAAGAACTGTATGACAAATACAATGAACCTGACTTTGTCAATTTTATTAAGTTAAATAAGTTAGAATGGGCTGGCCATGTACAAAGGCTCTGAACAGACCGAGCTTACAGCAAGTTTTATGGTGGATAGACAGGTTGGAAGACCGAAAAAACAATGGGAGGATGGTATTAAGGAAGATGCTGCAACCCTACTTAAGTGTCGCAACTGGAGGCTTGCTGCGCAAAATAGAAATGATTGGAAGCAGAAGTTAAGGGAGGCCGAAGCTCGAATTTGAGCCAATCAGCCATTGGATAGATGGATGATTATAGAGTAAAACATTAGCTCAGGATAGGAATATATGGAGAGTTTATGTTCCATGCAACCATGAACCTGCAGGTTTGATAGTGCCAATGAGTTAGTTAGTTAGTAATCTTCTAAAAACAAGTGAAAAAAAAAATAAAACACAAGAGAGTAAAAAATCTGGAATTTACCAAATTAGTGATATGGGGCAAGGAACAAATCAGGTTATATATTTAATTTATTTTATTATGTTTTGTAGACTTTAGAGGCACTGTGACTGCAATTGTCTTTGACCACTAGTAATCAGATTGCACAACATCTCTATTAAGGACAGTTGAGAACAGCATCGTAAACAGCCTCGGCAAATCTATTCACGTTGGTGTTATTAAGTGCACACATGTTCACACGTCCATTAGGCAACATGTACAGGTGATGCTTTTCAGCAACATATGCTACTTGTTTTCCTGTGAAATAAAAAGAAAATAAACATTCAGACTAAAAAAAAAATAAATAAAGAAAAATGACACGATTGAGGGCAAGATGTGGTAGACCAAGAATGAGGTGGGAGAATAACATTAACTATGATTTGAGGGAAGTAGATTATACAGGGAATGATTGGAAAGCATTAGCTCAGGATAGGAATGTATGGAGAGCTTATGTCTGCGTGGCCATGAACCTATGGGTTTGATAGTGCCAGTGAGTAAGTAAGTAAGTAAGTGAGGGCAAGATGAGAAAATTACATGGAAAATGATATGAAAAATCGCAGAGAGTAGTAACAAATCAGACACAGGGAGACTTGTTTGAGTTTCTAACTTACCTGTGTTCTACAGAGTGATTCTGTAAGAGCGTGCAAAAATTAAATAGGATATGGGGGATGCTCCACTGAACAATTTGAGATAGGGAACCCAGGCTCCAAGAAACAAGCATAAGGAGATATGGGGAACTTGTCTTTAACATTATTCTGTAGTCTTTTTTATTTACATATTTATCAGTTAACTATAAGTATCATCACTGACACAAATAATGCACCATTTTTTATCTTACAATAGTTGCACAAACTGATGGCCTCCAACTTCAATGCAAGCATGACACTGGCATACAAGATTCTGCCCCATCCTGGCATATATCCCTGGTATGTTTTGAAACACATCACAGGCAGATGCAATCCTGGCAACTAATTATGTGTCCATTTCCAGGCAAGATAGTCGTTATCCGGGTCAAAAAATGCATGAAAATTTGGTCCAAAATAGGTGGTCATATATTATGTCCTTTTAATGATATCACACTGACAATTTTTATGGAAGCAGAGGGGGATGAAAGTTATGGTGCTGGAAAATTCTAAATGTGAATTTTTTAGGTTAGAGCATGTAATTATTTTTTTTTCTTTTTCTCCGAAAGTTACATTATTCATTGCATTGGTACACTTTTCTCAAAAAAACCATTTAACCTAAAGTAATGAAATTTTCAGAGCATGTTAACAGATGTATGTTTGTATGAAATATGCAAGATTGTAAATAAATTTTAGAAAATGTTGATATTATTTAATTTTTTACATATATAATAAGTCATTAATTTATTGACGCATACTAACTAGAGCCATACGACCATAAAAATGCATATATTAAAGTAATACTGCATGGTTACATTTTCACATACAGTGATGATGAACAGTTAAAATTTCATTGCCATCAGAATTACAGGATATGAGTAAAGTGTACCAATGTAAGGTAATGTAATGTCACATTTTAAAAAATCATTAAATTAAAAAAAAATTCTTTCTTCATAACAAAGTGTATGTTAACCATTCTAGGCTAAATCCAAAGCAGGAAGTCCCCAGATATCTTCTTCTTCTTTGGCTTTCCCCCACTTGTAGGTTTGCCGTCTTCAGTTTCCATTTATCTCTATCATTCCAATCTCCCTCTTCCAAATTCCTATCATCCATTATAGTTCTGATGCAGGTTTTCCATTTCCATCTTGGTCTGCCACGTTTATTTCTTCCAGGGGGTGACCATTGGTATATATTTTTTGGCCATCTTTCATTTTCCATTCTTTGTACATGGCCATACCATTTAAGCGTTTGATTTTCAATCCTCTTAACAACAGATGTGGTGACATTCATTTCTCTCCAAAGGAATTCATTTCTCATTTTATCCTGTCTTGTTTTTTGGAGGCTTCTTCTAAAATAATTAAATTCAAGAGTTCTAATTTTATTCTTTTGTAATTCTGTCAAAAGACCAAGTTTCACTTCCATATGACAAAATATTCTGTATTATGCTCTTATAAATTTTAATTTTAGTTTCCTTTGTAATATTTTTGTTCCAAATTATTCCATGTAATGTCTTAGTTGCATTTTTTGCTATCCCTCTCACAGGTACCTAAACTTGTAATTATTGACCCAAGATATTTAAAAAATTCACACTTGTTTATTTTCCCTGTTTCAAGTATGAGGTCATCCACATCCTTTCCCAAACACATATATATTTTGTTTTCTGTAAATTTATATTCAGTCCCCATTTTTTATATTCTTCCATTAGTTTATTTATCATATATTTCATATCATCTTCATCCCCTGCAAAAATTATTTGATCATCTGCAAACAACAATGAATATACCATAAAAATTTTCAGTGCCATATCATTAAAAGGACATAATATATGACCACCTATTTGGGACCAAATTTTCATGCATTTTTTTACCCAGATAACGACTATCTTGCCTTCCACTGAGTCTCAAACACTTTAGATATCCCCATAGGAAATAATCAAGGGGAATCTGTCACATCCTGTATCATTACTTCCTAGTTATCAGGCTCTTCCTTGCAGGAACTGAAGGATGTAGTGCATGCAAATATACAGCACAGTACATTTACATTTGAGTTGTAATTTTGACTCACTACATATTACTTGATTTTTATGCAGAGCAGTTTTGTCGCTAACTGTGCAACATTCCCGATGCTTCACAACTGTAAGTCTTGCAGTTGTTCCTCCTGCAAATTGTTTTCTGTGCCCTCTGCTGGCTGACCAATGAACTTCCAAATCAAATTTTTTCCCCTTTCGCCAGGAATTTAAAAATTCATGGTTTTCTTTTTATTCTTGCATATGTAAATTTTCTCCCAAATTGTGAGTTCCTTAGATTTTTCTACAGAAAAATCTAGAAAATTCTTAGAAAAAATGTAAGGAACTCACAATTTGGGAGAAAATTTACATATGCAAGAATGAAAAGAAAACCATGAATTTTCAAATTCCCGGTGAAAGGGAAAAAAGTTTGGTTTGGAAGTTCATCAGTCAGCCAACAGAGGGTGCAGAAATCAATTTGCAGGAGGGACAACCACCAGAGAACAGTTGTGAAGCATCAAAAATATTGCACAGGTAGCGACTAAAGCAGTCTGCATAAAAATCAAGAAATATGAGGCGAGTCAGAATTGCAACTCTGATATAATTGAAATAAACCTCATAGTGTTATTTTGTACATATATTAATAAGCACAATACGTGTAAACTTGAATGCACATTAGTTGTAAATCAGCTGGAAAGTAGTATTCCTAGACAAAAGATAGACAAATTTACTTATATATATCCACAGGCTGGCTACTGGGATCCTAGGTTCCTTATCTCAAATTGTTCAATGGAGCATTTCCTACATCCTGTTTAATTTTTGCATGCTCTTACAGAATCACCCTGTATACAGTACTGTAGTCCTTTGTTATTCAGTTATTATTTATAGGATTACAGTATACATTTTCTAAACTAATATATCAATTTGAATAACAGCAAATGAAACGTGATTTATGCGCCGAACAGCAGGCTACACAAAGTGGGACCATAAAAGAAATGAGGAAATTATGGAAGAGTTATATACAAAACTACCAGAACAACTGGAAAGCCCATCTTCAACGAATGCCGTCTCATAGAATTCCAAAAGCCATACTTTGCTACTGCCCCCAAGGCAAAAGATCGCTGGGATGTCCAAAAAAGCGCTGGATGGAAAATTCCTCTTTGAGACCGTAACAGGCCACACGGTCTAATACTTGCATGGATGATGATGATGATATATCAATTTGAGATAAAATAATATAATTAAAATAACCTCAAAATATAACTTCCTAAAATTAAATATTGAGATAAAATCGTTTATATATTTTTTTGTTTATCAAGGAATTTTAGATCCCTAATTACATACAATGATGATAATAATAACAATGTGGAATGCAGGCTTTCACGGCCGGAAATCATAATGATAAAAGATTTGGGGCTATGTGGCCGTGGTCTATAACTGTTGTTTCTTTCTTCCAGAATGTTTGTCCCTCAACTGCGGAGGACATCTTTAGTGGGGAGTACTTCTAGGTGGTGTTCCCTTGTGAATTGAGGTCAGAAGTCAGTTAGTAAGCTATGGGGTATATAAGGTGAATCTGGAGTCATCTTACTTCATAACTTGTTGTGTTCAAATAGAACATAACAACTTATGAAGTAAGATAACTCTGATTCACCTTATTTATTAAGAAGAACCTCATAATGTTACTCTTCCTATTGTCATTTATTACACTAACGGGTATTCAGGTGTGTTCATAAACAGAATAGTTGGATAAAAGTGGTGGCAATATGTATATTCACTTACTTGTAAGGCCGGTGAAGGAAAACATTCCTTTTTGTTCTGTTATATGTTCCCAAGTTCCAGGAGTTCCAAGCTTCACCAGACATTCCTTTAAAGTTTGTCTCACTTCTTTCAACCGCACTGCCATTTTTTTTATACATTTGCACCTAAAATATTCAAAGAATTGAAGCACTCAGTAGCAGAAGTTGTTAAGTCAAGGTTTTGAAAAATCTAGTTAAGCACATAATATACATTATTTTTAAAATAAAAATCAACATCTGAAGTGCTATTCAACTCCTAGACCTCAAACTCTGTATGTCAAGAATGGTGTAATGGACTGCACACCGACATACACAGTTGGAGGTCTGGGGTTCAATTACTGATTTAGACGTTGATTTTTCTTTTTAAAAAATTAATTTGTCCAGGACTGGAACACGTTAAACTAAATATAACATCAACACATAATATACACTCTGAAGACCAGCTTTATAATGGTGCTAAATAATTTTCAGATCCCAAACATTAAGTCGGTCATGAAATGAAGCTACCCTGTTGAACAAACTTGTAAAATTGAGAAAACTGTCTTAGCAACTTCAGTTTCTCAGTGCTTTATTTGCTTTATTAATAACACTTGTGTTTAAAGTTGTCCTTTACCATATCCAAATGGTGTAAAGCATTCTGGTTTAGCAAAGAGCTATTGAATGCATGCTGGCTGTAGTTCCAAAGGGGGACAACATTTTCTCATGGAAATTCGGCCAGTGTTTGTATCCAGTTATATTTGAAGAGAAAAATATATGCCTAGACCAGGGTTTGAACCTAGGACTTTTAGCTTTATATGCTAATGCTCTGTCACAACTATCCAAGGCCTCCAATCTAAATGCAAATTTTTCTCTTATATATTTCAATTAATGAGAGCGCCAAAGGATTTCGAACCATTGTTCGACACGTGAACAGTTGCTTCTTATTTAAAAAGACTTTTAAGGGAAATTTAACATTACTTCATAAAGCCAGTAGAGCTTCTTTTGATATTTTTATTATACATTTAACATTTCTAAAGAGAAGTACAAATTATATTTTAATAGAAAAATATACATCTAGACTGGGTTTGAACCCACTATATCCAGTGCTCATCCAGAATTTGAGAAATTTGGATAACTATGACAAATAAGTCCACCGCTGTGGTCTCGAGGTAGCATGCTGTCTTGCACGCAGCAGGCCCTGGTTCGATCTCCGGTCGGGGCAGTTTTTCTGGGTGAGGTTTTTATCGGGGTTTTTCCTCACCTGTAAGACAAATGTCAGGAAAACTTTAAGGCCCAAA